>JAKOOJ010000007.1:5863486-6213486 GCA_022577455.1 Arizona elegans | reverse complement strand
CCCACTTTTTTTTTTTTAATTTGATTTATATGCCGCCTTTCTCCGGAGACTTAGGGCGGCTTACAATGGGTTAAGAAATAGCCTTCATACTTTTTGTATATATTTATACAAAGTCAGCTTATTGCCCCCACATACTGGGTCCTCAATTTACCTACCTTAGAAAGGATGGAAGGCTGAGCCCACCTTGAGCCTGGTGAGATTCGAACTTACAGTAATTGCAGACAGCTGGTGTTAATCACAATGCTATCAGTCTGCTGAGCCACCAGGCCGTCCGGTCAAGCGCAGCCTGCTTGGCCTTTCAACAGGAGGACCGTTGAAGGGGCAATGGGTGTATTGTGTGAAAGCTGCCGATGTACAGGTGTTCTCTTGTCCCAAAGGTGGTTTTTTTTCCCTGCAAAGAGGCAACTAGTTTTTCCTTGAAGACGTTTCGCTCCTCCTCCCAGAAGCTTCTTCAGCTCTAACTGGATGGTGGGAGAATGGAAGGATTCTACTCTCCAGTCAGAGCTGAAGAAGCTTCTGGGAGGAGAAGCGAAACGTCTTCAAGGGAAACCCCCCCCCCCCCCCCCCAGAAAATCCAATTCGAGAAGCGCTTTTGGGACAGCCATGACCTGCGTGACTGAGAATCTCCCTAGACGGCTGTTCTCTGCATTCAGCCCAGCGGGTCGTGAGAACGCAGCTCTCCAGCCTCCCCCAAAGAAACGGGGGTTTTCGGGCCTCAAACTTAATCTCTCGGAGCGCGTTCAGACGTTCCTTGCCTGGCTTCTCTGACCTAAGAGCAGCGCGCGTCCTTCAGCAACGTCCGGATAACTCGGAGGGGGCGACGGGGGCTTTGCGGTCTGCCCGACTTGCCGGTCGTGTGAACGCGGCCAAGGGGCGAGTGTGCCTGGCAAGGAAGGACTAACACCCTCCCTTTAGTCTGGCAGGGCCGCCAAGACTGTTGGAGCTCTTGGTCTCCCGTTGGCAAAGACGACGGGGCTGGGCTCATTGCCGCCCCCTAAAACGACTGATCCCTCTCATCCCCTTCGCAGCGCCCGCTCCATCATCCATCCATTCCTTCATCCTTCGCTCCCTGGGTACCACTCGGCGCTGGCGACAGAAAGTTGAACAGTAACAGAGTTGAAAGGGACCTTGGAGGTCATCTAATCCAACCCCCTACTCACGCAGGAGAACCTGAGGAGCCTGGTGGCGCAGTGGACTAAACTACTGTTAAAGTAGCACTTAGCTCCCAGCCTGAAATTACTGCGAGTTCAAATCTCACCAGGCTCAAGGTTGACTCAACTTTCCATCCTTCCGAGGTAGGTAAAATGAGGACCCGGATAGTGGGGGTAATAAACTGACTTTGTATAAAAAAGAACACCGCTGGGGGGGGGGAACCCCTACCCCTACCCCTACCCCTACTAAGCAACCCCTACTAAGCAGGTATATACAAAAGTATGAAGGCTATTGCTTAAGGCATTGTAAGCTGCCCTGAGTCTCCGGAGAAGGGCGGCATATATAAATCGAACTAACACTAACACTATTAATAATACTAATACTAATACTAATAATACTAATAATAATTAATAATAACCTGTACTAGGAATTCGAACCGCCGAACTGCCGATTTTTCTGATCGACCAGCTCAGTGTCTTAGCCACTGAGCCATCTACTTTCCCGAAAAAACCACGTCTCCGAGCCGGGGTAGGGGAGAGGACTGAGAGTTTGGAAATCAATTAAGTCAAAACCGTGGAGACGGACGCGTACCCCACTTTCCCTCCTCCAGCCTTCACCTTTTCCATGGCCGTCCCTCCTCTTCTTCCTCCTCCTCCTCCTCTTCGTTGCGCACTGGTCCCTTCAGAGCCTGCCAGGCAGGGCAGGGCAGGGCAGGGCGCCTCTCCAAGGCTGGTGGATTTCTTCCGCAGGGGGTCGTCGGGGGCGTCTTCTCTCCCCTCCTTCCTATCTCCAGAAAGGGACTCGGGAAGAGCAGGTGCGCCTCGTCGCTCCCTCTCGGAACTCACTGGAGGAGCCGGGCGGGATCCCGGGCTTTGTAGGACCCTGGCCGGGGGGGGGGGCTTGGGTGGGCGACCCCCTCGTCTTAGCCTTGAGAGGAACCGGCCCGCGCACCCCGCTAGGTTCAGCCAATCGCGGTGCGAAGGAGGGGCTCCCACGCTGGGCCATTGGTCGAGGGATCGTGCGGGATCCTCCTTCGGATTTTCCACCTGTCTGCGCGCCCGAATCCCGAGGGGGCGCGCATTCCCCGCAGGCTGCTGAGCTGCAAGATCGCGGTTCTGGAACTGCTCCGGGACTGAATCCTACTTAGACTCTGGAAAGGTCGGGAGGAAGCTTAGAGACCATCTAGTCCATCCCCTATCCCCCATGCCCGGACGGGAATCCACCGGCACAGCCTCTCTGATGGAGAGCTATCAAACAGACCCCTTCCTCCTTTTTGGATATGGAGAAAGGGAGCCCCCTTTCAAAGCTTGGACTCGTGGCGTTGAGACTAACTCTGGGAGCCAACAGAGAGGGCCTCCCGAAGCGAAGGGAAGAAGGCTCTAAATTTTGAAGCAGTGCAGTAGTAGTAGTAGTAGTAGTAGTAGTAGTAGTAGTAGTAGTAGTAGTAATAATAATAATAATAATAATAATAATAATAATAATAATAATAATAATAATAATAATAATAAGGATCCAGATTGTGGGTGCAATAAGCTGACTTTGTATAAATCTACAAAAGTATGAAGGCTATCGCTTAACGCATTGTAAGCCGCCCTGAGTCTCCGGAGAAGGGCGGCATATAAATTAAAGCAAATAGTAGTAGTAGTAATAGTAGTAGTAGTAGTAGTAGTAATAATAATAATAATAATAATAATAATAATAATAATAATAATAATAATAATAATAATAATAATAATAATAATAATAATAATAATAATAATAATAATAATTGGATGCTCTCTTTTCATTTCTCTTCTTTTGCTTGGCTGGATCTCTCCTTGGCCCCAGCACTTCTACTAAGAGACCCACACATTGGCCGCCAGAAAGGCAATGTGTGGGTCCCCTTCTCCCCAAAACAGGCAGGAGATGCAGCCCACCGTGGTTTCAAGCCTCAAGCTGGTAACGCCGCGGGGTCGGCGCGAGCACGTGTATCGGCGGCGGCTGCTGCTGCCAATTCTTAGAACTTTACAACAAGCAAGTGAAGTGGTTTACTAGTCTCTGGGCTTCCCCATCACACACCCAGGAGAATCGTTGACTTGGGGGCATTTGTCGTCTTGCAAAAAGGCCGGTTGATTTCTCACGCCTGCTAGGAAGGGATTTTCTCCCCCACTTCCCCGGTATTCCCGTAAACCCCAGAGAGAGCCTCCTGACTTCCCTTGCTTTGCATTGTAAAACAGGCTCCCTCTTTTCCAAGGGTGAAGGATCGGGCCGCGCTGGCTGGAGCCTGCGCGGCGTGGCAAGGATCTTTTTTTTTTCGTGCAACGCACTTTGTTGTGGAATGTCTAGTAACAGGTGGGAGAAAGGAGAGAGGAAACAAGAAAGGAAGGGGAAAGGAAGGGAAGAGAGGAAAGGAAAGAAGAAGTGAGGGGAGAGAAAGGGGGAGGGGAGGGGAGGAAAGAGCAGGGGAAAGGAAAGGAAAGGGAAAAAGAAAAGAGAAAGGGATAGGAAGGGAATGGAAGGATGGGTTGGGAAGGAAGGGAAGGGAAGGGAAGGGAGGGAAGGGAAGGATGGGTTGGGAAGGAAGGGAAGGGAAGGGGAGGGAAGGGAAAGAAGGGAAGAGAAAGATGGGTTGGGTTGGGAGGGGAAGAAAGGGAAGGGAAGGGAAGAAGAGAAGAAGAGAAGGGAAGGGAAGGAAAGGAAAGGAAAGGAAAGGAAAGGAAAGGAAAGGAAAGGAAAGGAAAGGAAAGGAAAGGAAAGGAAAGGAAAGGAAAAAGGAATTTTGTCAAGTTTTTTTTTAAATCTGGTCCACATATCTCCTGCATTTCTTTTAATGAACGTCTTTCAATCTTGTGGAAGATTGAAAGCGTCAGTTATTTAATTTTGGATAACCCTTCTATTCTTAGCTGCGTGCCGAGTGCTGTTGGCATTTATTGTGCAGACTGGGGGACATGGCAAAATCCCAAAGGAATTGCGGACAAGAAAAACACGGAGGCTCCGGAGCGCGAGAGAGAGAGAGCAAGAGAGAGAGAGAGCAAGAGAGAGAGAGAGCAAGAGAGAGAGAGAGCAAGAGAGAGAGAGAGAGAGAGAGAGAGAGAGAGCCTTGGGCCAGCTGGTGAGACCCAGTGAGCTGTCCATGGTGGTTACAGCCCGGGGCTAATCCGCAAATGCTGTTTCCCCAGGTTGTAAGCTCCTTCCTGTATTAACGCCAGGACAGGCTGACACCTGGGAGACAACAGCCTTTAGAAGCATTGAAATGAGTATCATGTACTAGTTTTTTTTTTTATTTGATTTATATACCGCCCTTCTCCGGAGACTCAGGGCGGCTTACAATGCTTTAAGCAATAGCCTTCATACTTTTGTATATTTATACAAAGTCCACTTGTTGCCCCCACAAACTGGGTCCTCATTTCACCTACCTTAGAAAGGATGGAAGGCTGAGTCAACCTTGAGCCTGGTGAGATTCGAACTTGCAGTAATTGCAGACAGCTGGTGTTAATCACAATGCTATTAGTCTGCTGAGCCACCAGGCCCTTTTTTTTAGTTGCTGAACATATTTAGGTTCTACCTGGGAAACTAACTAATATGCCATCCGAACCATTTCTCCATGTCCTTTTCTTATTGCTGTACTAGGCAAAGGTAAAGGTTCCCCTAGCACATATGTGCTAGTCGTTCCCGACTCTAGGGGGCGGTGCTCATCTCCGTTTCAAAGCCGAAGAGCCAGCGCTGTCCGAAGACGTCTCCATGGTCATGTGGCCAGCATGACTCAACGCCAAAGGCTCATGGAATGCTGTTACCTTCCCACCAAAGGTGGTCCCTATTTTCTACTTGCCTTTTTTACGAGCTTTCGAACTGCTAGGTTGGCAGAAGCTGGGACAAGTAACGGGAGCTCACCCCGTTATGCAGCACTAGGGATTCGAACCGCTGAACTGCTGACCTTTTGATCAACAAGCTCAGCGTCTTAGCCACTGTGCCACCGCATCCCTATTATAGTATTGCTGTACTATCTAGGAGCAATTTCTCCCGGTGATTCAGGAATTCATGGTGGAACCCCGAATGGCTATCTCCATCTCTCTTGGCCTTAATACATCCCATCTTTGGTGAATGCTATTATACCACGGCAGGCACCTCTTTTTCAGTGTCCGTTCTTCTCTGCTTGGGATTTTCCCCATTTCTTCACTTTTCTATTTTTTTCTAAATTCCCTTCTCCAAGCTGGTATTTTCAGGGAAACTAACTACATAACCTTTGGTCCTTGTCTCAATGAAAGACTAATCAAGATGCAAACTAATCAAGGAGAGAAGCAACTTAGAACTAAGGAGAAATTTCCCGACAGAACAATTAATCAGTGGATTAATTTGCCTCCAGAGGTTGTGAATGCTCCAACACTGGAAGTTTTTAAGAAAAGTTTGGACAACCATTTGACTGAAATGGTATAGGGGTTCCTGCCTAAGCAGGGGGTTGGACTAGAAGACCTCCAAGGTTCCCTTCCAGCTTCTGTTCCATTCTATTCCATTCTATTCTATTCTATTCTATTCTATTCTATTCTATTCTATTCTATTCTATTCTACTCTACTCTACTCTACTCTACTCTACTCTACTCTACTCTACCCTACTCCATTCCACTCCATTCTATAGAAGTGTAATAGAATTTAACCCAGATTTCTAATTGCCTTTGACTCTTCCTTCCTGCCCTTGGTTGATGACTCAACAGGAGGAAACTGTCATAAATTCACAGCAGTCCAGATGGGAAGTGAATTGCTTCACTCTCTGAAATTTCATTTGCTGGGAAACAGCCGTTTGGGAGCAGGGAAGAGCTCTGCAGATCCTTGGTCCCTCTTCACCAAGTCAAGTCTGTGCAAGCAAAGATGCAGGAAAAGGCTGCCGTTAATCGAGAGTAATTAAAACCATATAATACAGACAAGGTTGTATATGACAATGCATGCATGACAGCGCCCTAGGTATACCAATGCACAACCAATTCCTGAAATTGCATTCTAGCTTTGTGTCGTCATCTTAAACGCACCATTGTTATCCTTTGCTGAGTCAGGAGAATCTTAGAAGAACATGAGATTTACTCTATTAAGAAAGTATCTTTGTTTTTCCCACAATGCAAGAGTGGATGTGAAGGTAATTGAGGTAGCAATGATAACAAAACCAACTGATCTAATTAAAGAGAAGGATTTATCTAGAGTTGTTTCTACTTGGAAACCACTTCTGGACTTTTTGCTTGAAACTGAAAAAAATAATAATTGTAGGTTTTGATATTGGGATGATTTTGTCATGATAGATATGGCTTGAAATGTTGTGAAGTGTCAAGCCAAAGGTTGCGATTGTATTTCTTTTTTGTATTTTGCTGCACTGAAAAAAGTTGGAAGTCACCCCCCCCCTCTCTCTCTCTCTCTCTCTTCCCCCCTCCCTCCCTCCCTCCCTCTCTCTCTCAACTTTTGTTTCTTCTGTATTTTATCTTATAATGAAATGTAATAAAATTTATGGAAGAAAAAAGTAAGCATCTTCGGTTTTGGTGGCTGCAAGATGCAGGAGAATGCTCAGGAAGATAAATCTATCTCAGCATCTACTTCTGTCCTACTATCGCAGCACCATTGCGAGCGTCCTGACATATGGCATTCTTGCATGGTATGGGAGCAGCTCTGTAGCGGACAAAAAAGCTCTAGAGAGAACCTAGAATATCATTGGACTCCAGCTACCAGCCCTGGACGACATCTTCGAATCTCGCTGTTTGAAAAAGTTGCATAACATTCTCAGAGACTCTTCCCATCCTGCTTACAATCTTTTTGGACTGTTGCCTTCTGGAAGAAGATACAGAACAATTAAAACTCGGACCACATGTTTTTCTGAATAGTTTTTATCCCAGAGCTATAATTGCACTCAACAATGAACTAAAGGGCCACCATCGGTGAGCTGTTGGACAGCATGACTTGATCTGTTGCGTGGATGTTTGGGTGGTTTAGGGGTGGGGAATTTGTGGTGGGTGGGGGTGTGTTTGGGGATTATTATGTGTGTTGGACCTGATCTTTGGGTGTTAAGTGGATTTTGTTGTATGGGTATACTGTGTGTACACGTACAATGACAATAAAGTTGAAATGAAATGAACAAATGTAAAGACTGAGATCTTTGAAGGACTGTATCTTGGTCATCTTTGGGAACTAATTTTTAAGGTCCACCCAACATCCCAACTGCAGTGTGGCACTAGATTTCAGGGGTGGCACTAGATTTATTGAATGCTGTGTTCATTAGACTATCTTTAGAGCAGCTTGCGAACACTAAGCAAGAACAAAAACTTTAGTAGAAATAAAACCAATACAATTTAGTTCTCCCGAGTGTGGATGTGTCAGGTACAGTGCATTTCCTCCTAGTTCAGGGGTCAGCAACCTGTGGCTCTGGAGCCGCATGTGGCTCTTTCACCCCTCTGCTGTGGCTCCCTGTCACTCAAAATATGCATCACAACCACCAATGTGCAACACCCACCGGCGCGCAATTTATTGAGCTTTTCAACCCCCAGTAGGCCAATCATGGATAAATCCAAGAAAAGGAAAGTTTCAGAAGAAAACAGAACATTTAATTCAACTACACATGCTAGTTTTGTGGCCGCTCAAGAAATAGTCAGGCACAGGAAGGGTTTTGTGGCTCCCGGTGTTTTCTTTTCTGTGGGAAATGGGTCCAAATGGCTCTTTGAGTGTTTAAGGTTGCAGACCCCTGTCGTAGTCAATGGGATGTGGCATATTGGTTTGAAGACAGTCTTTAGATCAGAGATCCTAGTTTGCATAGGATACCATGAGAATAGCTGGGCAAAACTGAGGTTTTGCTCTGGGACAGCTGTAGGATACGATAAAAAGAGTTGAGACAGCAGTCTCATTGACGTATGATTGAATCTTTGCCTGTTTTTTTTAATGTGTGGGGCACATAAAAGTAGGAGCATCCTTCAGTTGTGTCCAACTTCTTGGAATTGGCTTAGTTTGATCTAATGAAAAAAAGGAGCAAAGGTGACATGATAGCATTGTTCCAGTATTTGAGGGGCTGCCATAAAGAAGGGGGAGTCAAGCTATTCTCCAAAGCACCTGAAGGCAAGACAAGAAACAATGGATGGAAACTAATCAAGGAGAGAAGCAACCTAGAACTAAGGAGAAATTTCCTAACAGTGACAACTGTTAACCAGTCGAATGGCTTGCATTCAGAAGTTGTGGGTGCTTCATCACTTACCTGGACAGCCACATGTCTGGAATGGTATAGGGTCTCCTACTTGAGGTTGGACTAGAAGACCTCCAAGATTGCTTCCAACTCTATTATTCTGTCCTGTTATTCTGTTATCTTCTGGTCCTCATTAACATTCCTCAAAGAGAAGGAAAGACGGAAAAGCATTTTTCAACTGAGGGGTCTATGTAGAAGCCGCAGTGACATCATAAACCATGTCTACCTGTAGATCTTCAATTAGCCCCATGGTGGACAGATGAACCCAAAAAAGTACCTCCAAAGGTGATCTTATTTTATGGCCATGATGAGGCTTTAAATGTACCTGAATCTAAGCCACAAGTGCTGGAAATGCAACCAACACCAAGGTACCTTCTTTCATGTATGGTGGTTATGCCCCGAAGCGAAAAAGTATTGGACTAAAATATGAGTTTGGCTACAAGATTTAATAAATTGCCAAATTGAGTTAAATCCAGAAACATTTCTCCTGGGAATATTAAAAACTTAATTTGACAAAAAATAAAATAAAATATCTGATCCTACATACATACTAACAGCAGCAAGAATTGCGTTCGCGCAATAATGGAAAGAACATAACTTACCATCAGAGGGATTGATTATCCAAAAAATATTTGAATGTGCCAAAATGAATAAACTAACTTTAGAATTAAAAGAAAAAGAGGATTCGGAATATTATGCGGTTTGGGAAAAATGGTATAGGTGGATAGAGAACAGAAACAAAAATAGGTAATATTCATAAGGAAGTTGAGGATGTATATATATGTATATAATGTAGATTTTATGTGAACTGTTAATCCAAAGTATATAAAAATGACACTGTCTGTTTGAATAAGTATTAGAGTTTTGGAAAAGAAAAACTACAATATTTTTTTTTTTTTTAAATGTACCTGAACTTATATGGGAAATATTTTTCTTGTCTTTTTTTTTTCCTGATCACAAAGTCTAGTCGTGCATAAGGCAAGTCTTATCAACCTCAATCACAGGACATGGGTTTTTTTTATTATTTCAAAGCATAGAGTATAAATTGATCTAATCGGCGATGACAGAAGTTCTGTGGCAAGGGCAAGCTATCCTCGTTGCAATCATTCTGGAGAATGAGTTGCATTCTTGAAGCAGCGTGAGTGAGAATTCATTGCAACCTCATGTAGCCGCTCCGTGACTCTTTTTGTTCCCAGAATCAATTTTGAATTTGAAAGAAGAGAAGACTTTGTCTGTCCTCCGTGTTTCATTTGGACACCAGATTTTATTAGCATTTTGGGGGGTGGGGGACAGGGAAGGAAGTTCAGAGGCAGCCACAGTGTAAAGGTAGATATACATAATTTAAAAACATGAAACAGGCATAGAATCTGAGATTGCAACTGCCAAGCTTTCCCACGTCTTTTTTTCAGACACCTCTGACACTTTCATACAGCCTTGTGAGAATGGTTGTCCTGAACCTTCCTGCAGCTTCTCATACATTTTTTTGCATAACAGAATAACAGAGATCTTTTGGAGATCTTCTAGTCCAACCCCTATCCAAGCAGGAGACCCTGCACCACTTCTGAGAGATGGCAGTCCTGTCTCTTCTTGAAAGCTTCCAGTGATGAAGCTCCCACAACTTCTGAAGACAACTTCTGTTCCATGAGTTGATTGCTCTCAATGTCATACAAATTCCCCTTATTTCCAGGTTGAATCTCTCCTTGTTCAGTTTCCATCCA
This sequence comes from Arizona elegans, assembly GCA_022577455.1. NCBI lineage: Eukaryota > Metazoa > Chordata > Lepidosauria > Squamata > Colubridae > Arizona > Arizona elegans. The sequence goes on along the minus strand of JAKOOJ010000007.1, from coordinate 6,203,433 downwards.
TTATTCTTTGTCTGGCCTTCAGGTGCTTTGGAAAATAGCTTGACCCCCTCTCCTCTCTGTGGCAGCCCCTCAAATATTGGAAGACTACTATCATGTCTCCCCTGGACTTTCTCTTCACTAGACTAGCCATGCCCAGTTCCTGTAATCGTTCTTCATATGCTTTAGCCTCCAGTCCCCTAATCATCTTCATTGTTCTTCTCTGCACTCCTTCTAGAGTCTCAACATCTTTTTTATAGTTTGGTGACCAAAACTGGATGCAGTACTCTAGGTGTGGTTTTACAATTACACTGGGATGTAATGATAAAGCTTCCCTGGATCACAATTATGTACACCATCTCTAGGGACTATTGTGTTGACTGGCACAGTGATGAGTTGAGCCAATAAATCTGGCCAGCTGTGAGAGACAGAACTGTTCTTGTCTAAGTTCTTAAGATGTTGCTACAACACCTCAAAGCTGCAGAAGTGAAGATTGGCACTAGAACGTCACTGAGGTCAAGATTTCTCTTGGAAGCCCCAAGTCTTCTCTCCAATTACTGACTTCACCTCTGCTTCAGGATTCATTTGAATCCAGAGAAATCCATGGTTTCTAACACCTCAGAGAATTAATCCCTCAAGGATTGATAAAAATTAGGGAAGGGATGGGAAATTTCCATCTTGCAGACCATCTTTGGCCACCAGGTTAGCAGAATTAGACTCTGGAGCTACAGTATGAATGAGGTCTTCTTCCTTCTTCCTTCTCCTTTGTCCAAGGGCCAGTCTTTAATCTCACCTATCATCACTATAAATGCTTCTGTAGGAAGAAAAATGTTCTCATGTTCCACCTGTGACTTCAGCCCTGGGCTTTTGACTGCAAAGTCCTGCTCCTTGCTATCACCTGGTCCAGCAGGTAGATTTCTAGGACAGGGGTCGGCAACCTTAAACCCTGAAAGAGCCACAAATGTCCTAACTGGAAGCTCCCTGTTCAATTCTGGAGCCGACCGGAAGTCCAGTTCCCCCACCATAGAGTCTCCTCCTAGTGCGGTGTCCTTTTTCCTCTACCTGTCCTAACCAAAAGCCCTATCAATTGTGATTCACTTAGCAACTGTGGCAAGAAAGGTAAAATAGGTCAAAGCTCACTTAGCAACAGAACTGTTGGGCTCAATTGTGGTCGTACGTCGAGGACCACCTCTGTCCACCATAGGAAGTCCAAGCACACATGTACTCTCTCACACACAAACACGGGTAAAACCAAGCTAAGCTGAACACCAGTAAGCGAAGATGTAGACTGTGTTTTAATTAAACAATTTGGAACCGTCTCTGTTACTAAGAATACCTCAATACCTCAGTACTTTAAGAACTGAGCACCTGGTTGACACAGCTTGATTATGGAATACCATTTTCTCCTGAGCGCTGTGAGAAAAATCCAAGTATGCTGATATTATTCGTCAATCTGCATGTCAGCTAATTATGATTATTGTTGTGTGTTATCGCTTCAGAGACGGGTTCAAATGAAAAACATCAAATCACTTAACTGGGCCTTGATTAGCTTACCTTTTCCAAGTGTCACTAAAACAAACAATAAATAGAAATGTAACTCTAACCTTTTTGTTTTTGTTTTTGTTTTAGCTATAATGCCTTTAGAAATTGCATTAAATGTTAATAGAGGCGGAAAATATTACATGTGCATTAAACCATTTTTTTCGAGTGGTGGGTTTCAAATTTTTTTACTACCGGTTCTGTGGGTGTGGCTTGGTGGGCATGGCATGGCTTGGTGGGCGTGGCTTGGTGGGCGTGGCAGGGAAAGGATACTGCAAAAATCCCCATTTCCTCCTGATCAGCTGGGACTCGGGAGGCAGAGAATAGATGAGGGCGGAAGCAGGGGTGAAATGCTCCCAGTTCAGACTGGATCACCCGATTCGGTAGCAATGACAGCAGGTGGTTCGGAGAACCGGTAGCAAAAATCTCTGACCCCCACCCCCCATGTGCAGCTGAGCCACGCGATCTTCGGAGGCTGTTTTTTTTTACTTTTAAAAGCATTTTTTCTACAACCTCTTCAGCCAAAAAAATGTTTTTCAAAGTAAAAAAAAAAGCCTCTGATGATTGTGCGGCTTAGCTGGGATCGTCAGAGGCTTTTAAAAGCATTTTTTCTACAACCCCTTCAGCTGAAGAGGTTGCAGAAAAAAAATGCTTTTAAAAGCCTCTGCTGACGATCAGGTAACTCAGCTGGTTGTAGAAAAAATGCTTTTAAAAGCCTCTGACGATCCCAGCTGAGTTGCCTGATCGTCAGAGGCTTTTAAAAGCATTTTTTTACAACCTGTTCGGCTGAAGAGGTTGTAGAAAAATGCTTTTAAAAGTAAAAAAAAAAAAAAAGTTAGCCACGCCTATCCAGTCACATTACCCCCACACACACACCAAGCCACGCCCACAGAACCAGTACTAACAAATTTTACATTTCACCACTGGGCGGGACCAGTCAGAATTTTTACTACCGGTTTTCCGAACTACTCAAAATTTCCGCTACCGGTTCTTCAGAACGGGTCAGAACCTGCTGAAACCTACCTCTGGTCCTGACCTCTGGAAAACACACCCATGCGCTATTAGAGATCTCCCTCAAGAGATCTCCGTCTGTGTGTGTGTGTGTGTGTGTGTGTGTGTGTGTGTGTGTGTGTGTTAAAACTTAAAATGGCTTCCACAACAGTAGAATTGAAGTTTGTTGTGTGTACACATGACACATATAAAAAAGGAGCAGGGATTTCATTGCATAAATGTGATTGCTATACTAAGTTTGTTTATTTAGCATATGCTATACAATGTCAGGGAAATCTACATATGCTAGACACAATGCAGTCCTGACAGCCTTAATTGCTAATTTATTCCATCCGGGCGCTTGTGCGTCTATCCTTGGAGCACTATGGAGATGGGGTGTGTGTCTAACTTTACGTTAATTAACTAGCGACACTCAGGTTGCTGGCTATTCCAGGCTCCTCTGCCAGTCTTGACTTGCCTCGTGTCAGAATAGAATAGAATAGAATAGAATAGAATAGAATAGAATAGAATAGAATGGAATAGAATAGAATAGAATAGAATAGAATAACAGAGTTGGAAGGGGCCTTGGAATAGAGTAGAAAATAGTGTAGAGTAGAGTAAAGTAGAGTAGAGTAGAGTGGAGTGGAGTGGAGTGGAGTGGAGTGGAGTGGAGTGGAATGGAATGGAATGGAATGGAATAGAATAGAATAGAATAGAATAGAATAGAATAGAATAGAATAGAATAGAACAGAACAGAACAGAACAGAACAGAATAGAATAGAATAACAGAGTTGGAAGGGGCCTTGGAATAGAATAGAAAATAGAGTAGAGTAGAGTAGAGTAGAGTAGAATAGAATAGAATAGAACAGAATAGAATAGAATAGAATAGAATAACAGAGTTGGAAGGGGCCTTGGAATAGAGTAGAAAATAGAGTAGAGTAGAGTAGGATAGGATAGGAATAGAATAGAATAGAATAGAATAGAATAGAATAGAATAGAATAGAATAGAATAGAATAGAATAGAATAGAATAGAATAGAATAGAATAGAATAGAATAGAATAACAGAGTTGGAAGGGGCCTTGGAATAGAGTAGAAAATAGTGTAGAGTAGAGTAAAGTAGAGTAGAGTAGAGTGGAGTGGAGTGGAGTGGAGTGGAGTGGAGTGGAGTGGAGTGGAATGGAATGGAATGGAATGGAATGGAATAGAATAGAATAGAATAGAATAGAATAGAATAGAATAGAATAGAATAGAACAGAACAGAACAGAACAGAACAGAATAGAATAGAATAACAGAGTTGGAAGGGGCCTTGGAATAGAATAGAAAATAGAGTAGAGTAGAGTAGAGTAGAGTAGAGTAGAATAGAATAGAATAGAACAGAATAGAATAGAATAGAATAGAATAACAGAGTTGGAAGGGGCCTTGGAATAGAGTAGAAAATAGAGTAGAGTAGAGTAGGATAGGATAGGAATAGAATAGAATAGAATAGAATAGAATAGAATAGAATAGAATAGAATAGAATAGAATAGAATAGAATAGAATAGAATAGAATAACAGAGTTGGAAGGGGCCTTGGAATAGAGTAGAAAATAGAGTAGAGTAGAGTAAAGTAGAGTAGAGTAGAGTAGAGTGGAGTGGAGTGGAGTGGAGTGGAGTGGAGTGGAGTGGAGTGGAGTGGAGTGGAATGGAATAGAATAGAATAGAATAGAATAGAATAGAATAGAATAGAATAGAATAGAATAGAACAGAACAGAACAGAACAGAACAGAATAGAATAACAGTTGGAAGGGACCTTGTAGGTCATCTAATCCAACCCCCCGCCCAAGCAGGAGACCCCACATCATGTCTGACAGGTAGTAGTCCAGTCTCTTCTTAAAAGCCCTCAGTGATGAAGCTCCCACAACTTCTGAAGGCAACTTCTGTTCCATTGGTTGATGTCAGAAAATTTCTTCTTATTTCCAGGTTGAATCTCTCCTTGATCAGTTTCCATCCATTATTCTGTGTCTGGCTTTCAGGTGCTTTGGAAACCTGGTTGTCTCCCTCTTCTCTCCCTTCAATATTGGAAGACTGCTATCATGTCATCCCCGGTCCTTCTCTTCACTAGACTAACTATGCCCACTTCCTGCAACCATTCTTCATTTGTTTTAACCTCCAGTCCCCAAATCATCTTTGTTGCTCTTCTCTGCACTCTTTCTAGAGTTTCTAGACTTCCTCTTTGTATCTGGCCACATCTGGTGTCAGCTTCTGCTCTCCACACACGCAGCTAGGGTTTTTTTCCACACTCAAGTGGTACCCATTTATTTACTCACAATATTCCATGCATTCAAACTTCTGGAAGGGCAGGAGTTAGGGATTGAGTGATGGGAGCTCACTCCATCTCACAGAGCCGGACTCGAACCGCCGGAGTGCAGAACATTTCTGTCCGGTAGTTCCAGTGTTATTAAGCCACTGTAATGCCACCACGTCCCTTGATATATTCAGTTGTGCAAGCAAACAAAATGGACTCCCTTTCTTTACCACACTATGTCTTCTTCTACCGCTTATATTTTACAACCTGCTGAATCCTGAAATCTTTCTCTTTAAGGAAGATTTACTGAAAGGGCAACTCATTAACTTCCTGGGTTTTAACAGCTGATTGTTGTTTTTTTCCCCCTAGCAATTTAGTGGAACAGGTACTAACAAGGTTAGGAGGGCAAAAAGGTATGCTTGGCTTGAACTTTTGATGTCTTCTCTGTCATGTTGTAGCATTTAAGTAGAAAGTAAATTTGCTTAGATACGGAGGGAGGTATTTTAACTGGATTAGGGAAATGTCTCTGCGGACAAGGATGCTTATTGTTTTGAAAATGTGAGCTCAGTACTCTCTAAATAAGGATTTTATCACTTAACCCTCTGAAAGGCCATTTTTGTACTCCTATGAATGTGTGGCCCTGTATAATTGAAGCCGCCAAAGGCCTTTCGAGATCCATTGAGTGAAAACAAGCTATCGAAGTGTCTTTTTAAACCGACTTGGCGAAATGTCATATAACAAACAATGCAATGTTTTGAAGTGATGGAACTGATTAGCAAGTGAGTGTTTTTACAAAGTTTCCCTTTTATTGTTGATGGCATGGATGTCTGTTAGTTCTTCCTTAAGCCCATAAGTCTTTTTCCAAGTTCATGGAATACTAAAACAAGCAATTAATTTTAGTGGTTTAGGCTGCTTTTGGTCTCTATAAATGTTTCAGACAAGGTTTGAAGTCATCGCCGCTCCAGAGGTTTCCATAGTGTTTATCCTGTTTGCTTTGTAACGTGCATTACAATCTTCGCTATATATTTTTTTATTGTTCCTTTCAGCGGGAACTTAATCGTAAGGTCAATTTGAAAATGTGTCGAGGCTGATTCACAACGTTTTTTCCTTCACTGGCACTAGCACTGAACTCCCATTTAGTTTCAATTTGATGTTTTATAATTTACTAGCTGATAACCCATCATTTCCCAGGTATTTATTTATCCCAATCCTGTATTAGTGTTGTGGCCCACCAGCGGCCTGTGCGGATCATGGCTGATCCTGACGACGAGGAAGCTGGTGTGGTGTCGCGCCAGCAGCCTGCGCAGCCAGCGCTCGCGTCGGACAGCGAGGAGGCTGAAGAGGATGTGGTGCCAGAGGCAGAGACTCAGCCAGGGCCTTCAGAACCTCCAGAGGCTCCTTCAAGTGGAGAGAGTGAAGTGGAGGAGCCTCTCCTCAATGCTCGAGCACGCAGGGCTGCCAAAAGGCAGGAGTGGCTACTCAGGAGGAGGAGGTCTCCTCAAGAGTAAGGCTTGAGGATAATTGGCCACTCCCTTAGCCTATTTAAGTCACATGCAGTTAGTAATTTCTTGCTGGAAACAACTTGTAATTATCATCAGAGCATTTTTGGAAAAGTCTTATCGTATCTTGTTTTCTGGGCTGGTTGCCAACCTTTGCCAGACTTTGGTTTATTCTTGCTACTTAATAAATTTGATAAGGACCGTTGGTGTGTGTCAATATCCTCGGGAATCCGGAGCTGGGGCAGAACAATTAGACAGGAAGAGCAACTTCACCCTGAGCCCTGATTTCAGGGAGAATTCAATTAGTTAAAAATGTTTTCCCTGTGACCCCAGAAGCATCAAGTAAAATGATACCACCTTGTTGTTTTGCTAGCTGATCCATGATCATTTGGTATGCTTTTTTCTGATCTTGATTTAGAAGTAGCTTCTTGTTTGTGATATATGTACTAAGCTGTTCGACGTTGTAGTTCTTTTCTCGTATGTAATCTGCGTAAAGTACGTCATGTCGGTCTCGTAGTGGTGCAGGCAGGCTGAGTTGCAATAATGTTTTATTGATCATGGCCATACATTGTCCTCAGGAATAATCAAAGCCTTGTTGAAAATGTCCAGACCAAACATAATTTCTAATGTTACCAAATGGAGTCCCCTTGCGGAGTACTGTGAGGCCGTTACCATGGCAATTCCACTGTGCTGTACAGTAGAAGCCATTTTAAGGCAGTCCAGTAGAAGCCATTTTAAGGCACAACAGGCTGTATCTTAACAGAACACACACCCTGAGGGGTGTTAGGGATGTCTTACCCTCCCACAGTATTTCTTTCCAGAGAGTAAGTCATCTGTGTACTAAGTTTGGTTGAAATTGCTCAAGGCGTTCCAGAGTTATGCTGGAACACACACACACACACACACACACACACACACACACACACACACACATTTTTATATATGTAGATATCCTGCCCATTTTCCCCCTTGGAAAAGAGCATGAAGTGTTCCATATACTGTATTTTTCTATGTATAAAACACCCCCACGTGTCATGTAGTTTTTTGTAGTAAGCACACTATAACCCATCACTGTGCAGAAACCATCTTGTTAGAGTGAGTAATACAACAAAGACAGGAAATGCATCACAGGAACAATAGAGATAAAACCTAGAGTGGCAATGCGATACAGGAAACAACTACAATACAGAGGAATGATAGAGCTGCATATAAGATAGATAAGACGCACCTCAATTTTCAAGTAAATATTTTAAAGAAAAAGTAGCATCTTACACACAGAAAAATATTGTGCATCCTTGTACCTTTACTTGTGCTTCTAAATTATTTATTTATTTAGCAGGTGGCAATAAAGTTAAAAGGTGCATCTCAGTTGCATTCTCCATGAGCAAGTATGAAACCAGTTACTCTATTTACAGATTCAAAGGTAGAGGCTATTTGTAGATGGCGTTGCATACGGAAAGGGTTTCTCTGATATGTGCGTAGAGAGCCACAACATGTCCCATTGTCTGCTTTGGAATACCACAACTCCATTCCAAAGAGAAGAGCTTTCCCATTTATGGAGGAGACTAGCGCGCTGGTCTAGATCCTGGACTAGACCTTACAGGATAGATTCCTTTTGGTTCAAATATAAAGCAGGGAATGTTGTGACTCTCTGGAGGAGTAATAGAGGACCACTCTTACATCCAGGCCTGAAGCAGACTGAAATTGTTATCCAGCAAGTTTTTGACTGTCCTAATCGGTCGATATTTGAAGCGAAGCCTGTTTGTTTATAGCATCAGAAATAATCTGCATTGATTGGCTGGTGAATATGACTAATTATTTTCATACACCCTCACAGTGGAACTTTTTCCCTTTGTAGATGTGGTGGAGAAATATGGCTCAAAACTGGTAACCAAAAAGTGGGGATAGATCTTAGTGTGATGCACATAATTATTTACTCCTGTAGTTCCTATTTGAGGGTCTTGCATGCCTTAAATGTTATCAGTTGATAAGGAGTCTAGGAGCTAAACTGTATTATGAATGATTGAGGAACTAGGTACAAAGAGAAGGACTAGGGGTGATATGATAGCAGTCTTCCAGTACTTGAGGGGCTATCACAGAGAAGTGGGGGTCAACCTATTCTCCAAAACATCTGAGGGCAGGACAAAAGTAATGGGTGGAAGATCATTAAAGAGAGAAACAAGCTCAAACTAAGGAGAAATTTCCTGTCAATGAGAACAATTAATCAGTGGAAGGGCTTAACACTGGAAATTATGGGTGCTCCATCACTGGAGATTCTCAAGAAGAGATTGGACAGCCATTTGTCTAAAATGGCATGGAACAGGTCTGTCAAAATGGTGGCCCATGAACCAGATGCGTCACACGCAGGCCACGCCCACCCCGGTTCCACAAAGGCAAAAAACATCGCAATACTTCACGATGCGTCACATAACATGATCGAGTTTGACACCCATGTCATAGAATCTCCTACTTGAGCAGAGGGTCAACAAAAAGTCCTCCAATGTTCCTTCCAATTCTACATTCTGCTCTGTGTTCTTTGTGCTAAGCTGCCAAGTTCTTATTTGGTTGTCCTGCATATTATTAGCCTCCCATATTTTGTAATAAATTGCATTCACTGATTATTTTTCATCTCTGGACTTCTGGGATACATAAGCCCGTTCAATAAACTACAGTAATAACATCCTGACAAGCTTGGCATTGTTGGAGGCCCCAATGTTGACAGATGAGATTTGGCTGCTGAGGCCATGAACTGAGTTGCCTCAACAATGGGCTGTGATACAAGAGTGGGCTGCACCTCAGAAGTTTAAAAAAATGTGTTCAGCCACAACCTGAAGAGTTTGATTAGGACAGGGGTCTGCAACCTTAAACACTCAAAGAGCCATTTGGATTCATTTCCCACAGAAAAGAAAACACCGGGAGCCACAAAACCCTTCCCTGACTATTTCTTGAGCGGCCACAAAACTAGCATATCTAGTTGAATTAAATGTTCTGTTTTCTTCTGAAACTTTTCTTTTCTTGGATTTATCCATGGTTGGCCTACCAGGGGTTGAAAAGCTCAATAAATCACATGCCGGTGGGTTTCACACATTGATAGTTGTGATGCATATTTTGAGCGACAGGGAGCCACAGCAGAGGGGTGAAAGAGCCACATGCAGCTCCAGAGCTGCAGGTTGCTGACTCCTGGATTAAGAGGACTTTCAACTGAATTCTCATGGGATGGACATAGAATCCTTGATGAAAGAACCTGTGATGAAGGCTGCCCTAAAGCAAGTAAGAGCACTGGAGTATTCGTGCTGTAAATCAGTAGAACTAAAAACAACAGGTAATGGAACTTATCTCCCTTTCTAATTGAAAATAGAGTTGGCTTCCCCCCCTCATTTTCCTGGAAACATTGAATTCCTTCTCGGCTCGGGGGAAGCTCAGATACTAGCTTATACATAAGAGTCTTTTTTTAGCAAAGTCTCTGGGAAGGTAAACATATGTGAATGTTTACATCAAGAAAAAATGCTGCTGGAAGGTGCTAAAAACTACCTTGAAATATTGGAAAGGAGCTCAGGCTAAGTTTTAACTAAAATGAAAGCAGGCTATTGAAGGCATCACCTTATGGGTATGATTTGTGGTATATTTAGGGATCCAAGAAGCTTAGTTTCAATTGCATCATGGTACCAACACAGGATTTAATGAAATGGTCAACTTTTGGGGGGGTTGGAATTTCGGCTGAGTTGTTTTTTTTTTTTTAAGGCAAAGCAAAAGCAAAAGGACAAAAAGTAATTGAGGAATCTATGGATCTATAGGGCTATTTGTGTTGAGCAACATCAGTGTGAGAAGACCTCCTTTTGGAAATGTGAAGGTAGCAAAGGCTATGTGAAGGCATTTGGAGGTCTATCACTTGAGTTGCTGACATAATTAATGATTTCGTTAAGGCCGTGAAAGGAACCACTTGTGTTCCTTCTGGCATGGAGAAGGCTGCTTCATGTCTTCATTCACGCTGCTTTTGCCGATCTAGAATGTTGGAGCTCCAAGTACCAAAGGGACAGCCAAATAGACAGATTCTCCAACATATCAAGAGCCAGGAGCAGAAATAGCTACCAAGGAGAACATCTTGCTCAGGAATTATTTATAACTTCCAAACAATAATACAAATGTTTCCCTTCTCCACCTCCTTCTCCTTCTCCTTCTCCTTCTCCTTCTCCTCCTCCTCCTCCTTTCATTTTGTTTTGTTTCATGGTTTTGTCACCTACTCTGAGCAGCACAAGTGGGAGTAAAGACAGAGTAGAGTAGAGTAGAGTAGAGTAGAGTAGAATAGAATAGAATAGAATAGAATAGAATAGAATAGAATAGAACAGAACAGAAAATATGGAATGGAGTGGAGTGGAGTGGAGTGGAGTGGAGTAGAGTGGAGTGAGTAGAGTAGAGTAGAGTAGAATAGAATAGAATAGAATAGAATAGAATAGAATAGAATAGAAAATATGGAATGGAATGGAATAGAATGTAGTATAATAGAATAGAATAGAATAGAATAGAGTAGAATAGAATAGAATAGAATAGAATAGAAAATATGGAATGGAATGGAATAGAATGGAGTAGAATAGAATAGAATAGAATAGAATAGAATAGAATAGAATAGAATAGAATAGAATAGAATAGAATAGAATAGAAAATTTGGAATGGAATGGAATAGAATGGAATAGAATGGAATAGAATGGAGTAGAGTAGAGTAGAGTAGAGTAGAGTAGAATAGAATAGAATAGAATAGAATAGAATAGAATAGAATAGAATAGAATAGAATAGAATAGAATAGAATAGAATAGAATTTCTTTATTGGCCAAGTGTGATTAGACACACAAGGAATTTGTTTTTAGTGTGCAAACTCTCAATGTACATACAACAATAGTGATAACCAACAAAGTTATAAGAAGATAAGGAGATAGGTAATAGGGAAGATGAGAATAATGATGCTTAATAGTGCCTTTTTAGATAGTTTGACAGTGTTGTGGGAATTAGTTGTTTAGCAGAGTGATGGCATCAGGGAAAAAAACGGTCCTTGTGTCTAGTTGTTCTGACGTGCAGGGCCCTATAACGTCGTTTTGAGGGTAGAAGTTGAAACTGTTTATGTCCAGAATAAGAACCAAAAGACGAGCATGCAGTGAAACAGACAGCCACCAAGAACCGCCAGTTGTGGTTAAATCAGGGTTAACAGCCTTTACAAAATGCCAGAAGGAAGGAGGTTCCTACTGTGGTCCGCCAGCAGCCTGTGGAGCTGGCAGCAGACTCGGACAGTAAGGAGGCTGGGGAGGAACATGGGCCAGTCCTGGAGTATGGAGGGAGTCATTGCAGCCAAAAAATGGGGCCCAGGAGCCAGGGGTGAAATGCTCTCGGTTCGGACCGGATCGCCCGAAGAGGTTGTCGAAAAAATGCTTTTAAAAGCCTCTGACGATCCCAGCTGAGTTGCCTGATCGTCAGAGGCTTTTAAAAGCATTTTTTTTTTACAACCTCTTCGGCCAAAGAGGTTGTAGAAAAAATGTTTTTAAATGAAAAAAAAAGAAAAGAAAAGAAAAGAGAAAAAGGAAAAAAAAGCCTCTGACGATCAGGCTGGGATCGTCAGAGGCTTTTAAAAGCATTATTTTTACAACCTCTTCGGCCGAAAAAATGGCTTTAAAAGGAAAAAGGAAAAAAAAAGTTGGCCATGCTCACTCAGTCACATTACCCCACCACCACCACCACCACCAAGCCATGCCCACAGAACCAGTAGTAAGAAATTCGCTGTTTCCAGGGCGGCCCAGTGGGCCAGATCTAAGCTCCCCACGGGTCAGATCCTGGCCCGCAGGCCTTGAGTTTGAGACCCCTGCACCAAGAAATACTCTAAAATCTTCCCTAGCAGGGAATTTACTTCGCCTACTTTTCACTTCTATAATAAACAACATTGTATAAGCCTTTTATAGGAAACCATAGACCAAGCAGATTTGTTGGGTTGTTTTTCATTCATTACAGCTGTTTTTATTGCTTAATTCCTCCGATACCATGCAAGTTAAAACTGCTTTTACAGCTGCAGAATTATTATTTATTTATTTTTTTTAAAAAAAGACCTTTTGCATTTCGGCTTTATTTTATCATAATAAAATATCACCAACCACTTTGATGATGATTGTTTGTGCATGTGCTGAAGGCTGAAGACCTTCCGATGACTCTCGGACTTCTCATCTGACAGAGGAAGCTCCAAAAACAGGAAATGAAAACAGTTATGGGGTAGAATTGACCAAGATGGTCTTCTTTGCACCCTCTCCACCACCTGCCCGCCCTCTCCCCCTCCTCATTAATCAAGTCAGATTGGGCAATGCAGGCCTCACTTAAATTTCCCTCTCAATGCAAGAACCCAAAAAGAAGAGGACCAGTTTTCCAGAGCACCAGAAGGTAAGAGAAGAATTGAATGGAAACTAATCAGGGAGAGAAGCAGGGGTGGGAGCTGCTGGGGGTTCGCAGGGGTTTGGGAGAACCTCTAGGTAAGATTCTGTGCAGTTCGGAGAACCCCCAAATCCCACTCCTGGCTGGCCCCTCCCACACCTCCCCTCCCAGGAGTCCCCACGCGGCCCGTTTTGGAGGCAGGTAAGTGCAGGGTGTGCACGGAGGCTCAGGGAGGGTGAAAAACAGGCCTACCATAATGGGCCTGTTTCCGGCCTCCAGAGGGCCTCTGTAGCCTGGGGAGGCTGTTTTCGCCCTCCCAGAGGCTCAAGGAAAGCCTCCAGAGCCCGGGGAGGGCAAAAATGTCCCTCCTCCGCCGTGGTGCAGGAGGCCGACTAGGCCACACCCACCCAGCTACCGGGCAGAGAACCCCTTGCTAAAATTTTTGAAGCCCACCCCTGGAGAGAAGCAACCTAGAAGTAAGGTGAAACTTCCTAACAGTAGGGACAATTAATCGGTGGAACAACTTGCCTTCAAAAGTTGTGGAAGCTCTATCACTGGAGGTTTTTAAGAAGAGACTAGACAGCCATGTGTCTGGAATGGTATAAGGCAGGTGGTATCAAATGTGCATCGTCACGGCGGCATCACATGACATATCGTGACTTCCCCCCCCCTTTGCTAAACTGGGCATGGGCATGGCCAGCATGTGACACATCTGGCCAGCAGGCCACAAGTTTGACAGCCCTTGTATAAGGTCTCCTCCTTGTTGGAGTGGACTAGAAGACCTCCAAGGTTCCTTCCAACCTTCTTATTCTTCTATTCTGATTAAAATTTTCCAAATGAGCCTTGGTAGTACGGTGGTCTAAAGCACCTTGTTATTAAGACCAGCTGCCTGCAATTACTGCAGGTTCGAATCTCGCCAGGCTCAAGGTTGACTCAGCCTTCCATCCTTTCTAAGATAGGTAAATTGAGGGGACCCAGTTTGTGGGGGCAATAAGCTGACTTTGTATAAATATACAAAAGGATGAAGGCTATTGCTTAACGCACTGTAAGCCGCCCTGAGTCTCCGGAGAAGGGCGGCATATAAATCAAATAAAAAGAAAATAAATAAATAAATGACCACTCAGTCTTCACTTAAATCCAGTGATCCCCTCCAGCAGTGTCCATGCAGGAAGTTGAGGGGTCCTCTCAAACTAATGTTGTTGTTGGAGCATTAAAATACAGGCCCCATCCGTTTTCCACCAGTGTCAACCTTTTATGCCCCCCACCAAAGGGATGGAGGCAGTAACAGGATCCTGTCATCGTCATTCAAAAGAAGGTTGCAAGGTCCTGCAAAAGATCTAAACCCCTGCTTCCTTTCTGAATGATTGAATTCCCAAAGGTGTTTTTTTTTTCCTAGACATCAGTCAGAATAATCTGCCTTCCTATAATTTAAAGAATGAACAGGCCTTAGCCTACATTTGAATTCTGAAAAACTGGCTTGTTCACCATTGATTTAACATGCCCAGTTTCTTTAGTTAAGCCCATTTATCTATCTATCTATCTATCTATCTATCTATCTATCTATCTATCTATCTATCTATCTATCTATCTATTATATTTATATTTATATACCGCCCTTCTCCCGAAGGACTCTTTTTCTCTCTCTTTCCTTCTTTCCCTTCTTATTTTTCTCCCTTCCTCCCTTTTTCTTTTCTTCTTTCTCTTCTTATCTTCCTGCCTTCTTCTTTTTCTTTCCTTCTTTTTTCCTTTGTTCTTTATCTTCTTCCCTTCCTCCCTTTCTCTTTCCTCCTTTTTTCCCCTTCTTATTTATCTTCCTCCCTTTCCTTTCCTTTCCTTTCCTTTCCTTTCCTTTCCTTTCCTTTCCTTTCCTTTCCTTTCCTTTCCTTTCCTTCCCTTCCCTTCCCTTCCCTTCCCTTCCCTTCCCTTCCCTTCTCTTCCTATCCTTCCCTTCCCTTCCATTCCTCCCTTTCTCTTTCCTCCTTTCCCTTCTTATTTATCTTCCTCCCTTTCCTTTCCTTTCCTTTCCTTTCCTTTCCTTTCCTTTCCTTTCCTTTCCTTTCCTTTCCTTCCCTTCCCTTCCCTTCCCTTCCCTTCCCTTCCCTTCCCTTCCTATTCTTCCCTTCCCTTCCATTCCTCCCTTTCTCTTTCCTCCTTCTTTCCCTTCTTATTTATCTTCCTCCCTTTCCTTTCCTTTCCTTTCCTTTCCTTTCCTTTCCTTTCCTTTCCTTTCCTTCCCTTCCCTTCCCTTCCCTTCCCTTCCCTTCCCTTCCCTTCTCTTCCTATCCTTCCCTTCCCTTCCATTCCTCCCTTTCTCTTTCCCCCTTCTTTCCCTTCTTATTTATATTCCTCCCTTTCCTTTCCTTTCTTTTCCTTTCCTTTCCTTTCCTTTCCTTTCCTTTCCTTTCCTTTCCTTCGCTTCCCTTCCCTTCCCTTCTCTTCCTATTCTTCCCTTCCCTTCCATTCCTCCCTTTCTCTTTCCTCCTTCTTTCCCTTCTTATTTATCTTCCTCCCTTTCCTTTCCTTTCCTTTTATGTTTCCTTTCCTTTCCTTTCCTTTCCTTTCCTTCCCTTCCCTTCCCTTCCCTTCCCTTCCCTTCCCTTCCCTTCTCTTCCTATCCTTCCCTTCCCTCCCATTCCTCCCTTTCTCTTTCCTCCTTCTTTCCTTTCTTATTTATCTTCCTCCCTTTCCTTTCCTTTCCTTTCCTTTCCTTTCCTTTCCTTTCCTTTCCTTTCCTTTCCTTTCCTTTCCTTTCCTTTCCTTTCCTTTCCTTTCCTTCCCTTCCCTTCCCTTCCCTTCCCTTCCCTTCCCTTCCCTTCCCTTCCTCCCTTCCTTGGTTGGATTAGAAGAACTCCATGGTCCTTTCAGACCATGTGCTCAGGACACAACTTCGAATGGCCACTAAACACACGACTGTCAGTTGAGGTCTACCCTGTCTGCTAATATTTTCAAATAATTCCTTGTTGCTGTACAGATTGATATTTTGGAATTCAAATGCACCAGTGCAAGTGCAAATGAAATTTGTGCAAAGGCCAAGGACTGCCAGTTTGGGGACCAAAGAGGCAGCTTGTTTTGGGCCAACTCACTAAACGTTTGCCAGGGTGGTAGTGCCAGCTACAAAACATCTATTTATTGAAAAGCAGCAAAGCCTGAAGCAGAAGTGATGCCCTATTCCGTATCTTATTCTCTTTTTAAGAATGCCTGGAAATTAAAGGTCATGCTTAAGGCTGGCACTTAAGCTTTGCTGGATGTTCTCCATATCTTGAACTAAAAGAATCTGAAACAATAAATAAGGCAGAAGTTGGGTGGGTGATGAGAAACATGTTGATGGGCGCATGTTTCAGTTTAGAACGTTTCTAATAACTGTGTGGTTGATGAAAATCAATATATCATTAAGTGTTGTACCTTATGATTCTTGACGGACGTATTTTTTCTTTTATGTACACTGAGAGCATATGCACCAAGACAAATTCCTTGTGTGTCCAATCACACTTGGCCAATAAAAAATTCTATTCTATTCTATTCTATTCTATTCTATTCTATTCTATTCTATTCTATTCTATTCTATTCTATTCTATTCTATTCTATTCTATTCTATCCTATTCCTATTCCTATTCCTATCTACTCTACTCTACTCTACTCTACTCTACTCTACTCTACTCTACTCTACTCTACTCTACTCTGTTCTATTCTATTCTATTCTATTCTATTCTATTCTATTCTATATACTTGATAAGAGGTAGGTTGGAGTTGGGAGGTAGGCAGGGTTGGGCTGCTGCGGGTTCGTAGGGGTTTGGGAGAACCTCTAGCTAAGATTCTGTGCAATTCAGAGAACCCTCAAATGCCACTCCTGGCTGGCCCCACCCACCCCTCCCCTCCCCTCCCAGGAGTCCCCAAGCGGCCCGTTTTGGATGCAGGTAAGTGCAAGGTGTGCACGGAGGCTCGGGGAGGGTGAAAAACGGGCCTATCGGAAATTCGGAAAGGATGGAAATGGGCCTGTTTCCGGCCTCCAGAGGGCCCCCGGAGCCTGGGGAGGCTATTTTCGTCCTCCCAGAAGCTCAGGGAAAGTCTCTGGAGCCTGGGGAAGGCAAAAGCGCTCCATACCCGCCGTGGTGCTGGAGCCCCGACTAGGCCACACCCACCATGGCCCCGCCCACCCAGCAACTGGGCAGAGAACCCTTTGCTAAAAATTTTGAAGCCCACCCCTGGAGGTAGGCCGAGCTTTATAATCACGTTCTTTTCAATAGCCAAGGACTTTGGAGAAGGTGGCAATGAAAAAATAATAATATTTTGTCACCGTAAGAGAATTCCAGAGGAAAAGGGGGCAAGATATTATAACTGAGGTTGAATGGGAGGTGAGAAAACAAGAATGGAGATTCCCCTTCACCTCTGATGAAATCTGGAATTTTGCAGGAAGAAAAATCTTCCAGCTAAAACATTGGTTACAGGTAACACCTGTTCCAACGGTTGTCCATATGCTAAAGGAGTTGGGAAACGTTAGCTGACAACTACATTGCATTTTAATTTCTTTTTCTGTGGGTTTAAGCCTAATTTATTGTTTGAGGTGATTATGACCTGTAGACAAGCTCAGTCCTGTGGGTTTTATGCAAATTGGCACCTGTTTATGCCGAGGGTTGCTTCCTGTGTTCGTAGCAGATCCTTATCCTTTTGAGTCTTATATTTTTCGACTGAAGGTACTTTTTCTATCCCATCTGGTTTTGAAAAGCTCTATTTTTTTAAAAAAAATCTCCTGTGCACTGATTGTTTTATATAAACTATTTAAAGAGAAAAAGGGACACATTCTCAATTTTCCTTTTCATAAGTTTGATTCTGTTTCTTTTCTTTTTTTTAAATTTGATTTATATGCCGCCCTTCTCCAGAGACTCAGGGCGGCTTACAGTGCGTTAAGCAATAGCCTTCATCCTTTTGTATATTTATACAAAGTCAGCTTATTGCCCCCACAAACTGGGTCCTCAATTTACCTACCTTAGAAAGGATGGAAGGCTGAGTCAACCTTGAGCCTGGCGAGATTCGATCTTACTTTAATTGCAGACAGCTGATGTTAAATTACAGTGCTTCTGTCTGTTGAGCTATCCAGGCTCCTCCTATTTCTTGTGAGATTGGTTAGCCTCATAAGAATGGTCAGATTTTACCTCAACACTCAACAGCCAGAATGTGGTGCAGTGGTGGGTTTCAATATTTTTTAGTACTGGTTCAGCGGGTGTGGCTTGGTGGGCGTGACATGGCTTGGTGGGTGTGGCTTGGTGGGCGTGGCAGGGGAAGGATACTGTAAAATCTTCATTCCCACCCCACTCCAGGGGAAGGACACTGTAAAATCTCCATTCCCTCCCCAATCCAGAGGAAGGATACTGCAAAATCCCAATTTCCTTCCAATCAGCTGGGACTTGGGAGGCAGAGAATAGATAGGCGGTGGGGCCAGTCAGAATTTTTACTACTGGTTCTCCGAACTACTCAAAATTTCTGCTACCGGTTCTCCAGAACTGGCCAGAACCTGCTGAAACCCACCTCTGTTGGAGACCCCTGTTCTGAAAAATAGGCAGCAGTACTTACCAAACTGAAGATAAAGACAGGAGGTAGACTTGTAGTGTCAGAGACCTTCTGAAAAAGATGTTTATCCTGCCACTAGTAACCTTGATTATTTGATGACCTTTTTAAACATTTGCAGGTTCTTATTCTGAAGGCTGAATCCACCTTCTTCCTTAGTATGTAGTTTAATTTGATGATAATATACCTGCAATATTTGGCAATTTGTCACTACATTTCGGACAAGGTGTCTCGGGGGGCAATACTGGAGATGTATTAAAAAATATTTTCCCCCAAACAAAATCATTTCTAAGTAGTACATATAGGATTGCATTGTCAAATACGGAAAAGGCTAGTTCATTGATGGCTAACCTTTTTGCCGTCGCGTGCCAAAAGCAGGGGGAACATAGGGGGGAGTGTCGCGTGCTCATATGCCCACACCCATAAATCAATGCTCTCCCATGCATGTGCGCGCAACCCCTCCGTGTTCCCCCCACTTTTGGCACGCAATGGCAAAAAGGTTGCCAGTGGGTCTGGTAGGCCTTTTTTTCACCCTCCCCAGGCACCAGAGACTTTCTTGAGCCTGGCGGGGTGAAAATGGCCTCCCCCACCCTCCCAGAGGCCCTCTGGAGGCTGGAAATGGCCATTTCCCAACTTCCGGTGGGCCCGGAAGGCCCTAAAATCAGCTGGATGGTGCACGTATGCGCGCTGGAGCTGAGCTAGGGCAACTCTCACGTGCCCACAGATATGGCTCCGCATGCCACCTGTGGCATGCGTGCCATAGGTTCTCCATCACGGGGCTAGGTTAAGGGGAAAAAAAATCTCAATAAAAATTGGCATAAGGATCAGGGGTGTTATTCACTTACTTTCCCTACAGGTTCGCAAATGTGAGTGCGCGTGCTCCTTCCACGCATGCGCCCGGACTTCCGCGCATGCACTTTGCTGGCACTCGTGCCTTCTGTGCCTGCGCCCGGCCTCAAAAACATGCTTAAATAGGATGGCATAGAGCCAAGGCGGATGGGCTGTCCCCCCCCCCCCCGTGATTTCCGCTACCGATTCGGGTGAACCGGTCTGAACCAGCTGAATACCACCTCTGATAAGGCTAGTTAAACATCAAGGAAGGCTGCTTTCTTTTTGCAGGATATGACACACACACACACACACACACACACACATATATATATATATATGTAGGTCTTTGGTTATTCGGGTCTTCTCCCACGTAAAATTGGAAGTGTCTTGGCGACGTTTCGACGAAGTCTCATTCGTCATCTTCAGGCTGGTGTTCTCGGCTTCGTGCTTCCAGGAGCAATGTGAGATCGCAGCTGTCTCTTCCTTTTAACTGCTAGTGGGGGTGTGAGCTGATTGGGTGGGAACTTGGCTGTGTTCTGATTGGGTAGAGGTGTGTTCTGATTGGTTAGGGGCTTGGCTGTGCTCTGATTGGCTGGGGGTGTGTTCTGTTTGGGTGGGGGCTTGGTTGTGCTCAGCTTAATCTGAGTTGCAGGGGGATTTGAGCTGGTGAGCTGCATTGTTGTTGTTTGGCTTCGTGTTTGTGGCCGTGCGAGCTCTTCATGATGGGTGTCAGTCTGCTTCATGTATGGATTGGAGAGGTTTAAAGTGGCTAATGATGCAGCTGCAGTCTGGCTTCTGGTCCTTGGTCGTGGCTCATTATCAGTGTGGGTTTGAGTCTGCTTTCTGCGTGGATGTGTGGTGGTGACATCCTGTGTGGCTCTCGTGAGTGAGGGGCTGGTGTCATTCGTCGTGTTAGGGACTCGTTTGTCAATAAGGGCGGGTTTCCAAATGGCTGGTAGGCGGGAGGTATCGTCTCGTTTGTTCATGCTGTGTGGGCGTTTTTCTATCTCGATGGCTTCTCTGATTATTCTGTTGTTAAAGTGTTCTGTTTTGGCGATAGTTCTGGTCTTTTTAAAGTCAATATTGACTTTAAAAAGACCAGAACTATCGCCAAAACAGAACACTTTAACAACAGAATAATCAGAGAAGCCATCGAGATAGAAAAACACCCACACAGCATGAACAAACGAGACGATACCTCCCGCCTACCAGCCATTTGGAAACCCGCCCTTATTGACAAACGAGTCCCTAACACGACGAATGACACCAGCCCCACACTCACGAGAGCCACACAGGATGTCACCACCACACATCCACGCAGAAAGCAGACTCAAACCCACACTGATAATGAGCCATGACCAAGGACCAGAAGCCAGACTGCAGCTGCATCATTAGCCACTTTAAACCTCTCCAATCCATACATGAAGCAGACTGACACCCATCATGAAGAGCTCGCACGGCCACAAACACGAAGCCAAACAACAACAACGCAGCTCACCAGCTCAAATCCCCCTGCAACTCAGATTAAGCTGAGCACAACCAAGCCCCCACCCAAACAGAACACACCCCCAGCCAATCAGAGCACAGCCAAGCCCCTAACCAATCAGAACACACCTCTACCCAATCAGAACACAGCCAAGTTCCCACCCAATCAGCTCACACCCCCACTAGCAGTTAAAAGGAAGAGACAGCTGCGATCTCACATTGCTCCTGGAAGCACGAAGCCGAGAACACCAGCCTGAAGATGACGAATGAGACTTCGTCGAAACGTCGCCAAGACACTTCCAATTTTACGTGGGAGAAGACCTGAATAACCAAAGACCTACATACAAACACCCGCGAAAACCTGAGAAAACAAATATATGTGTATATATATATATATATATATATATATATATATATATATATATATATATATATATATAAAACCTTCAGGTACATTTGTAAAAGTACAAAATGTAAAACTCTTAATTAACGTTAGGTTCTCAGCCCGAGGACACCACCAGGATTATCTAAAAAGTAGATACCGTATTTTTCAGAGTATAAATTGCACTGGATTATAAGACGCAGCTTAGTTTTTGGGGAGGAAAATAGGGGGTGGGGAAATCTGCCTACCAGGTATTCATCTGGCTAGCATCCTTAGCCTGGTCAGCTTCGGTACATTAGTTCAGTACATTAGTTTGCTGGGTTTTTGGGGAGATAAAAAAACAGCTTCTAAGACACAGCTGAGATGAAGCAGCAATGAGAAAAGCAGGCAAAGCAGGGGAGGAGGGAGATCGCTTCACTCGGCTAGCGCCTAGTTAGGGCTGAAAAAAGCTTCTAAAGAACAGCTGAGAGTCAGAGCAAAGCATGGAGATCGCTTCACTCGCTAGCGCCTCGTTAAAGAGCAGCGGAGAGTCGAGGGAGCAGGCAAAGCTGGGAAGATCGCTGGCTAGTGCCTCTTTAGCGCCTCGTTAGGGCTGAAAAAAAGCTTCAAAAAAGCTACATTCGGAGTATAAGACGCACCCAAATTTTCTTTTAGGGGGGAAAAAGGTCTGTCTTATACTACGAAAAATACAATACTTATTATCTACTTCTTTTTTTAAAAAATTTGATTTATATGCCGCCCTTCTCCGGAGACTCAGGGCGGCTTACAGTGCGTTAACCAATAGCCTTCATCCTTTTGTATATTTATACAAAGTCAGCTTATTGCCCCCACAACTGGGTCCTCAATTTACCTACCTTAGAAAGGATGGAAGGCTGAGTCAACCTTGAGCCTGGGGAGATTCGAACTTGCAATAATTGCAGGCAGCTGAATGTTAATAACAGGCTATTAGTCTGCTGCGCCACCAGGGTCTTCTTAGATCATTACTTCTGCTTAATTAAAAAAAACCTACTCGTTTCAATAACGTAGCAAGCAGAAGACAACAGATGGGAAGAATGACCCTACGGGCCATTGCCACAAGGTTGGTAAGGTAGCATCCGAGGTGGGTTTCAAATATTTTTACCAGTGGTTCGCTGTGTGTGTGCACGCTCAGTTCATGCGTGTGCATGCCTTCCGTGCATGCGCCCGGCCTTCCATGCATGCACTTTGTTTGTGCATGTGCCTTCTGCGATGTGCCCGGCCTCAAAAATGAGGACATGAGCCGAGGTGGCGCAGTGGTTAGAGTGCAGTACTGCAGCTACGTCAGCTGACTGCTAGTTCAGCAGATCAGCGGATCAAATCTCACCGGCTCAAAGTTGACTCAGCCTTCCATCCTTCCAAGGTGGGTAAAATGAGGACTCAGATTGTTGGGGGCAATATGCTATTTAGTATACTGTCTTTGGTGTAAGCCGCCCAGAGTCCTCGGAGAGTGGGCGGCATAAAAATATGACTAATAAATAAATAAAAACCTCCCCCCAGAGATACGTACAATAACAGACCTCCGGATTTTTCGTCGGGCCCTGAAGACCTATTTATTTCAACTAGCTGGGCTGGCTTGAGTTAAATTTTAAATTGATTTTAAATTGGATTGTTTTAATTTACGGCCAAAATATTTAATTATTTTAAACTGTTTTTAAATTTTGTATGTCCTGTTTTTTACTTTGGCTGTTCACCGCCCTGAGTCCTATTTGGAGAAGGGCGGTATAGAAATTGAAACAAACAAACAAATAAATAAATAAATAAATAAATAAATAAATAAAAATGTGGCTAAATAGGACGGCATAGCACTGGGGTGAGTGGGCGAGCCCACCGGCTGAATACCACCTCTGGATAGCATCTACTCAATCTTGCCCATTGCCACAAATCAGATAAGATAGCACCTAATCAATCTTGGCTTATCTCCCAAAATAATTGCACCAAATTAACTCTTGAATGGGGCAACCACTAAGCAACCTTAGACCTGTAAGAGTTCAAATAATTGGCTAGTCAGTGAAGGAAGCTGAAGAAACAATTTTTCTTCTTCTGCCAAGAAAACCTCACGGAGAAGCTTATGATGTCACCAGCTTGACTTGCAAGAAAATTACTTTCGATGACAAATGAGGCTTTGAGAGATTCTACATTTTTTAGGACTGGAGGAGGAACATAATATGTCAGTCTTTGCTGGGCTGTTTGGATTATAAAGAAAACATGAACTGAATGTTGTTTTCCTGACTTGGTCACAGGGTCAGCTCTGATTGGTCATCCGTTATGCACATAATTTGTGCTCGGGGTGGAAAAGCATTTGGGCCAAAAAAAGAGGAATTAGTAAACCCCATCAATCTTTGGATGTTGACAGTCAATGAAATACATCTTTGGGACCACCAAGGGTCCTGCTTGCCTTGGACTGGGTAGACGGAGGTGGAGGGTGGAGTTTCACATGTAAATTAAAATCGTTCTTCAAAGCCAAGTAGAAACGAGAAAAAAAAATGTTTCCAAAGAGTGATTGAATATAGAAAGCTCTCTGTCTGTCGAACAAATTTTGGAAAAATTGTAACCATTGAAAAACATACGGTATGAGTCCTAGCATTTGTCTTCATAGATTATAGTTATTTACACCTATTTCTGGACAGCTGTCATCATGCGATGATTTTTCCCATTTGTCTTAGGTAACCATCATGGGTAGCTAATACTTTTGAGGTTCAACATAAAGGGATACAAAGACTTGATAGGGAAGCATCTTGAATATGCCAGATGGATTAAGATGACCATCTCGCCAAGATGTTCAAGACTAGAAGAGTTTCCAATAGCAAATCAAAGATAGGTTTCATACCGAAGGAAAATAACAGCATATTTGATGCCAATGTTTCTCAACTTGGAAACTGGAAGATGTGTGGACTTCAACTTCCAGAATTCCCCAGCCAGGCTGGAAGTTGAAGTCCACACATCTTCAAGATGTCAAGATGAAGAAACACTGCTTGATGAAGAAGGTGTTGTGGTCTGCCAGCAGCCTGAGAACCTGGCAGTGGAGTCAGACAGTGAGGAGGCTGGGGAGGACAATGGGCCTGCGTTGGAGGCAGAGGTGGGGCCAGGGCCATCTGGGAGTTATGCGCAGACTCCGGAGCCTCCAGAGGCGGAAAGCAGAGAGGCAGAGGAACAGGAGGAGCCTTTTCCTAGCACACTCATGCGAAGAGCTGCCAGAAGGCAAGAGGAGTTGAAGCAAAAAGGACAACTCAGGAGTAAGGCCAGAAGATGATTGGCCCCTCCCATAAGGCTTAAAAGAGCAGCAACGAGCCGTTGGGTTCTTTGTAGAAAAGCAACGTTGATTCCAATGCTTCTTGTCAGCATCTCTTGAACTTTGTGGGGGTTTTGCCAAGAAAAGCCTTTGGCAGGTTGCCAAAGACATCAAAGGTTGGTGATAAGGCCGAAGAATTGGTTTTGGACTAAAGCTGAGAATGAATTAATTCTGAGTTGTTTTAATAAAATAAGTTTGTACAGGACTGAATTGTGTTTGGTCATCACTGCTTGGGCCTCGGTCACAACAGAAGGCAAGTTCCAATCAAAAAACAAATTGCATTGGTTGTGTCTAGTGCCTAAGGTAGATGGACATAAATAAGGTATCTAAATACTCATCGTTCATGACTTGATGCCACAAGTCTTAAGAAACAAAAGAAAAAAAAATCCCTCTTTTTATCTTGATGTCAGCCCCACCTCTCATCATTGAACTCTTACTTCAAGGAATGTGGATCAGTGGTGGTATTAGGATATGGTTTGAGCCTAACTAGTTGTCCAGGCAATATATGTGTACTGTAACTTTAATCTGTAAATGTATTATGTTACTTTAAAGGTTTTCTTGCTGATTCATTGTAATGCTGAGTCATGCTGTAATTAGATAATGACTGGTTGTGAGAGTATTTAAGCAAGGTATTGTAACGTGTTCAGTTGCTGCTATGATATGCTGCCATTGCATGATGAAGCTGATATGATATGCTACCATTGAGAGGAGTTGCTATCCGTAATCATTGTTTGATGGATCTGCTACCATCGTGGTTTGTGAACCAGAGTGAGTTTGTTATTCTAACCAACTACTGTTTGTTGGGTAAGAAGATTCTGTAACTACTGGACTGATTTAACTGTCAAAGACTTGGAATTCGTTTAAAGACTATGAGACTGTTTTTCTACTATAAAATAAGCTTTTGATAAACCAGTTTGCATATCTCTTATTCACTGCTCTCAGCAACGTTTCCTTGTGCATTTACTCTGCTGGTTGGTAACACAACACCAATATTCTTAACAGGTGGGATTCAAAAAATTTTTCCTACCGTGGGCGTAGCTTGGTTCTGTGGGCGTAGCTTGGTGGGCGTTGCATGGCTTGGTGGGCGTGGCAGGGGAAGGATACTGTAAAATCTCCATTCCCTTCCCTCTCCAGGAGAAGGTTATTGTAAAATCCCCATTTCCTCCCAATCAGCTGGGACTCGGGAGTCAGAGAATAGATGGGAGCAGGGCCAGTCAGAGGTGGTATTTACCGGTTCTCTGAACTACTCAAAATTTCTGCTACCGGTTCTCCAGAACTGGTCAGAACCTGCTGAATACCACCTCTGATGTGGAGGAGTATATATGGGTCACTGCTCTTAGGAGAATAATAATGTCCTTGATGCTTGGAGAAGATTAATTTATCAGAAGCTGCTGAGTTACAGCTTTTCACAAGACATATTGCTGGTGAAGGACCATAAACATCATCATCATCATCATCATAAGTTTGTCAAGCATATATAAGATAGCAGGTAAAAGTATAAACATAATTTGAATACACAAAAAGAGTAAGTAAAAAGGAATATTAGGACAGGGACGGTAGGCACGCTGGTGCACTTATGCACGCCCCTTACAGACCTCTTAGGAATGGGGTGAGGTCAACAGTAGACAGTTTAAGGTTAAAGTTGTGGGGGTTTGGAGAAGAAACTACAAAGTCAGGTAGTGCATTCCAGGCATTGACCACTCTGTTGCTGAAGTTGTATTTTCTGCAATTGAATTTGGAGTGGTTCACTTTAAATTTGTATCTAATATTTGCTCGTGTATTGTTGTGGTTGAAGCTAAAGTAGTCATTGACAGGAAGGACATTGTGGCAGATAATTTTATGTACTATGCTTAGGTCAGACCGAAGTCGGCGTAGTACTAAATTGTCTAAGCCCAAAATTTGGATTCTGGTGGCATAAGGTATTTGATTGCGGTTAGAGGTTGAGTGTCAAGCCTCAAACCATGTTTTATGGATATAGGAAGATACTTTAATGTACTGCTCCTCGCTAGAGTTGCTGTTTGAATATCCTGTCTCCCTTTTTTTGACCATTTGGGTCAATAAACTTTGAGGAAGATATTTAAAAAGGTATCCCCAATTTTTTTTAAAAAAAAAAAATCCTCAATCTCTATGGAGTAAAATACAGTAAAATGATTTTCCTTTCATTTTGTCTAGCATAAAAACATATGCCATGTCTGACTGATACCACCATTTTTTCCACTATGTTCCTGAATTGTGTTCCGGCTGAATTTCCTAATTTCTGGATATAGGGTGTTTTCTGGTGGTCTGACCATTAGGGTCAAAACTGAACAGAATTGGAGGTGGTACTGGAAGACAAATCTCTGCCCAGCATCAGTGGAGATGGAAAGATTTCTCTTGTCCTGATTGTGGTGCTGAGAAGCAAACTATAAAACGCATTGTGCAAGATTGCCCACAACATGCTTCTTCTGGTTCCCTAGAAGATCTGCATGAAGCAATGCTAGAGGTGATCAACTGGATAGCTGAATTGGATCAAGATCAAGTGAGGTACTAATGTCACTCTATAAAGCCTTAATACCACACCAGAGATGGGTCTCAGCAGGTTCTGACCAGTTCTGGTAGTGGAAATTTTGAGTAGTTCAGAGAACCAGTAAATACCACCTCTGACTGGCCCCACCCCCATCTATTCTCTGCCTCCTGAGCCCCAGCTGATCGTGAGGAAATGGAGATTTTACAGTATCCTTCCCCTGCCACGCCCACCAAGCCGTAGTAAAAAAATTTGAATCTCACCACTGGACCACACCTAGAGTACTACATCCAGTTTTACAGTTTTTTATACATTACAGTATAAAAAAGATGTAGAGACTCTAGAAAGAGTGCAGAGAAGAGCAACCAAGATGATTAGGGGACTGGAGACTAAAACATATGAAGAACGGTTGCAGGAACTGGGCATGGCTAGTCTAGTGAAGAGAAGGACCAGGAGAGACATGATAGCAGTCTTCCAATATTTGAGGGGCTGCCACAGAGAGGAGGGAGGTCAAGCAGTGGTGGGTTGCTTCCGGTTTGATCCAGTTCTTGCGAACCAGTAGTAATGGCGGTGGGAGGCTCCGCCCACCCAGTAGGACGTCATCATGGACGATCTGCTCATGTGCAGAAGTGTGTGCGCATGCTCCCATTGTGAAGGTAGCGGAGGTAAGTAGAACGTACCCCTGGGGTCAAGTTATTTTCCAAAGCACCTGAAGGGGCCAGACAAGGATGGAAACTGATCAAGGAGAGATTCAACCTGAAAATAAGGAGAACTTTTCTGACAGAACAATCAACCGATGGAACAGAAGTTGCCTTTGGAAGTTGTGGGAACTTCATCACTGGAAGCTTTCCAGAAGAGACTGGACAGCCATCTGTCAGAAATGGTGTAGGGCAGTGATGGCTAATCTTTTTGCCATCGTGTGCCAGGAAGGGGGGGGGCGGGGGAGGTTCGTGCGCGCATGTGCCCCCCCCACTCCTGGCATGCGATGGCCCAGTAGGCCCGTTTTTCTTTCTCAGCTGGCTCCAGATCCTCTCTATACATTTGGGGAGTTGGAAAACGGGCTGTTTCAGGCCTCCGGAGGGCCTCCGAGGTGGTGGGGAAGGCTGTTTTCGCCCTTCCCAGATGCATAGAGAGGATCTGGAGCCAGGTGAGAAAGAAAAATGGGCCTTCCGCACCCCCCACCCAGGCCCTCCGGAGGCAGGCAACAGCCTGTTTCCCTACTTCTGGTGGACCCAGAAGGCCTGAAAATGCACACACCAGAGCTGAGCTGGCGTGCAGGCGACATGGCTCCATGTGCCCCCTTTGGCACGTGTGCCATAGGTTCGCCATCACGGGTGTACTGTCTCCTGCTTGGGTGGGGGGTTGGACTAGATGACCTATAAGGTCCCTTCCAACTCTCTTAATCTGTGTTTTGGACATCCAGCTACGAAGCCACTTCCCATAGTAATTTTACTTATAATTATGTGGACTGTGTATATATGTTTACTTATCTTCTGTCATGTTCTCATCAGATGCTAAATAATAATTATGAAAAATAGATCTTGTCCAGATCAACTGGATCCTGTGCTGTTGGTGACCTCCATGATTTGTGCGATGTTTGTGAGCTTATCAAATTCACACTTCTTGTCTCCACCTTTTCATTTTTAGGCTACTCAAAAACGTCTCTTTTTTTTTTTTTCAACCTCAAAAACAAAGCCGAGATATAGTTTCTTGCCAAAGATTAGGGAAAGAAAAGAAATCTAGCATTTTAAGTGTGTTGTTTAGTAAGAAATGCCATGGCAGATCCCCACAACTTGTTTAATGAGACTGAACTAAATCTGCTAAAGCCTACCTTCCCCTGTTAAACATCTAAACAAAAACTCCATTGTTTGTGAGAGACGCTTCTGAGGAAAAGTATGATTTTGAAAACTGCACACAGAAAGAAGAGAGCTCCATAAATGGGTATGTCTAGTCTAGTGAAACTATCTCAGGGGCTGCCACAAAGAAGAAGCAGTCAAGCTATTCTCCAAAGCACCTGAGGGCAGGACAAGAAGCAATGGGTGGAAACTAATCAAGGAGAGAACCAACCTAGAACTAAGGAGAAATTTCCTGACAGTGAGAACAATTAACCAGTGGAACAACTTGCCTCCAGAAGCTGTGAATGCTCCAACACTGGAAGTTTTTAAGAAGAGATTAGACAACCGTTTGTCTGAAGTGGGGTAGGGCCATGATGGGGAACCTATGACAGAGGGCAGAGGTGGTACACAGAGCCCTCTCTGTGGGCACGCGAATCATCACCATCACCAACTGTTCTTCTGCTCTTCTCAGCTGCTCTTCATGGGCGCTGGAGCGCTGGGAAATGGCCCAAAAAATGCCCCAAAACAGGCTGTTTTGGGGCCATTTTCAGGCCTTTTTCGGGCCATTTTCTGGGCTGTTTTCTGGCCGTTTTCAGGCCAAAAACGGCCCAAAAAACAGCCTGAAAATGGCCAAAAAAACCCAGAAAAAAAACAGGTGCACCGGCCACCTGGTGTTCTGGTTTCTGGCTCTCTGGCGCAAGCACATGCATGTGCATACATGAACGTTCCAGTTTGGGCACTCAGTGCCGAAAAGGTTTGCCATCACTGGCATAGGGTTTTCTGCCTGAGCAGGGGTTGGACTAGAAGATCTCCAAGGTCCCTTCCAACTCTATTATTCTGTTCTGTTCTGTTCTGTTCTAATTCTATTCTATTCTAATTCTATTCTAATAATTCTAATTCTAATTCTAATTCTAATTCTAAGTCTAAGTCTAAGTCTAAGTCTAAGTCTAAGTCTAAGTCTAAGTCTAAGTCTAAGTCTGTCTTAGTCTAAGTCTAAGTCTAAGTCTAAGTCTAAGTCTAAGTCTTAGTCTAGTCTACCCTACCCTACCCTACCCTACCCTACCCTACCCTTTCCAGTCCTAGTCCTAGTCCTAGTCCAATTCTTATACGCTCGGGACGTCAGGTCTCTGGACCTGCCGAATTGGCCTCCTTCTTCTATGTCTGAAGTAAGGGCTCTCCTTGGTCCGATGAGAGATTGCACCTCTCCACACTGCACCTCTGAAGTCGCCCTCTTTCTCCCGGTCCTCACCCGGACCGATCGCCGCCTTTACGGGCACCGAAACACAGAAAATCGCCACGAGAAAGCGGAGCTCTCCTTTCTCGTGCCGCTATGACCTACGCCTCCGCCGGAAGACCACCTATTATTTTTATTTCTATCAAGGCGTAGAGATGACATGATAGCAGAGCTTCAATATTTGCACTTGAACTTCCTGTTCAAGAACATGTATTCTATGAACCTAGGTAGCACAGTGGTTAGTACTGCAGGTTACTTCTGCTGACTGCCGGCTGCCTGAAATATGGCAGTTCAAATCCCACCAGGCTCAAGGTTGACTCAGCCTTCCATCCTTCCGAGGTGGATAAAATGAGGACCCAGATTGTTTGGGGGCAATATGCTGACTCTGTAAAACCGCTTAGAGAGAGCTGTAAAGCACTGTAAAGTGGTATATAAGTCTAAGTGCTATTGCTATTGCTATTGGCTGTTGTCAGACTCTCATGGGGCCATGTACAAATCCTAGGAGTTTGTCTGAGGTAAGTTTGGTTGAGGTTTGGGCTGCTGATGCAATGAAAGGGCTTGTTGGGCAATTCCTATTGTGGCTGAGGGCTAATTCTACCTTTGTTCCAGGGGTGAAATCCAGCAGGTTCTGACAGGTTCTGGAGAACCAGTAGCAGAAATTTTGAGTAGTTCGGAGAACCGGCAAATGCCATCTCTGGCTGGTCCCAGAGTGGGGTGGGAATGGAGATTTTGCAGTATCCTTCTCCTGGAGTGGGGTAGGAATGGAGATTTTGCAGTATCCTTCCCCTGCCACGCCCACCAAGCCACGCCCACCAAGCCACGCCCATAGAACTGGTAGTAAAAAAAATTGAATTCCACTACTGGTTAGAATGCAGTATTGCAGGCTAACTCTGTCCACAGCCGGTTCAAGGTTGACTCCGCCTTCCATCCTTCCGAGGTCAGTAAAATGAGGACCCAGATTGCTGGGAGGGCAATAGGCTGACTCTGTAAACTGCTTAGAGAGGGCTATAAAGCACTGTGAAGCGGTATATAAGTCTAAGTGCTATTGCTGTTGCTATTCTTTAGTCAATCCATACCCATGGGAGCCATATTAGAAATGATGGCTGAAACCACTAAAGTCAATCGTACCGTGTGACTTTTGCAAGGAGGGTGCTAGTGATTAATTGAGCCACAGTGGCGCAGTGGTTAGAGTGCAGTACTGCAGGGCTACTTCTGCTGACTGCCGACTGCCTGTAATTTGGCAGTTCGAATCTCGCCAGGCTCAAAGTTGACTCAGCCTTCCGTCCTTCCGAGGTCGGTAAAACGAGGACCCAGATTGTTGGGAGCAATAGGCTGACTCTGTAAACCGCTTAGAGAAGGTGCAAAGCACCGTGAAGTGGTATATAAGTCTAAGTGCTATTGTCATTGCTATTGCTAATTGACCTTGCCACCATTCCTGTCTGTTTCCAGGTTTATTTGGTAGAAGACCCAGATGTTGGAGGAGGATGACTTCTCCATAGAGGATACTGGCCACTGCCATTTCAATTCAAAGCAACGTGCCTTCTTGGCTGCTGATCATCCAGTTCTCCATGGAGACGTAAAGCCAGATGCAAAATCTCTGCCTGGATTGCCTTCCCTAACTGTGGGTCTGCAGCTAAAAAATAAATAAAAATGAAATGAAACCATAAAACCCCCTTTTTGAGATTGCATTCTGACTCTATTCCTTCCTGCACTGCAACTCTACTGACAGTAGAGTTTTGTCAGCCTTCGTTTTGATTGGCTCTCTTTCTCCCCATGAGTTACTGTATTTATTGGAGTATAAGACACACTTTCCCCCCCCTAAAAGAGGCTGAAAATTTGGGTGTGTCTTATATTCCAAATGTAGCTTTTTCGAAACTTTTTTCCAGCCCTAACGAGGCGCTAGCGAGTCAAGCGATCTTCCGCGCTTAGCCTGCTTTTCTCATTGCTTCTCTCTCCAAAGATCAGCTGTGCTTTAGAAGCTGTTTTTCAGCCCTAACTAGGCACTAGTGAGCGAAACAATCTTCTGGGCTTTGTTTGCTTTTCTCATTGCTTCTCTGAAGATCAGCTGTGCTTTAGAAGCTGTTTTTTTATCCCTAATGAAGTGCTAGCAAGTGAAGCAATCTTCCATACTTTGCCTGCTTTTCTCATTGCTTCTCTCTCTCCAAAGATCAGCTGTGCTTTAGAAGCTTTTTTTTTATCTCCAACCCGGTGCACGTGAGCTCAAAACCAGTGAACTAATATACTGAAACTGACCAGACTAAGAATGCTAGCCAGATGAATACCTGGTAGGCAATTTTTTCCCTCTATTTTCCTCCCCAAAAACTAAGGTGCGTTTTATACTCCAGTGCGTCTTATACTCCAAAAAATATGGTATATAGGGCATCAGCGGCTGCTTATCTTAGCTCACCCTGGAGCCCATTTGTTTGCTGAACCCCAGTGAAGAGAGCCATGTTCAGTTTGGCTCCTGGACAAGCCAAGACCTGTTAGTCTTCCTAGAGCAGCTAACTCAGATCACCTGGGCGTGTGTGCATTTGAACGCCTGGTCTCCAGTTGTGTATTTAAATGTCATTTGAACACATGAAATTGTCACGTAGCCAAGCCAAAGTGCTGGTCCCTTGCCATTCGGATGACCTAATTTTTTGGAGAGCTGCTCATGTCATTATATTTCTTTTCCAGAGGTGCTACCTAACATGGTCTCCATAGGAGAGACAAAGGATTTTCCCAGGGGCAATGAACACTGACATCGTGCCATTGAGTGATGGCATCAGATAATAGATTATAATCTTCTTCTTCTTTTTTTTTAAATAGATGATACCACTTCAAAAAAATATTTTAATGCCCTCGAAGAGAAGGAAAAACACTTCCATGCTCACTACGAGGCTGTATAAAAGAGTAAGGTTTTAAGTACCGTAATAGAAAGCTGACTTTGAATCTGAATGTGTTGTTTGGAGGTGTTTTCAGCTGTGACGCGAAAGTTTCAGGAAGGAACTTTACCTGACGTGAGGTAACAAAATAAATAGAATAAATCCACGAATGAATGCCTTCTCGGTGGGTGGTGAATATCTGCTTTTATGAGCACAGGCTTGACTTCTCCACTTTGGCAGCTTCACCAAAGTCGAGGGACTAATTTGGCACGAAGCAGCCATTAGCCTTAAAGGTGGTCTCCTGCTGTTTAAGGAAGTTTAATAAAGTGGCCTGAACGATGGAAAATGCCAGGGTACTTCCATCGATAGTGCCAGTGTTTCAGGCCCTCATAGAGTAATTTCCAAAGGCTGCATAGGCCTTAACTGTTTCATCCCCAGAATGATGGTGGTGTATTCCTTTGGGGACAGGAAGTTGAAGGAGAGCTCTGGATAGCTCTGCAGACAGAAGCACTGTAATTTAACATCAGCTGTCTGCAATTAAAGTAAGTTCGAATCTTGCCAGGCTCAAGGTCGACTCAGCCTTCCATCCTTTCTAAGGTAGGTAAAATGAGGACCCAGTTTGTGGGGGCAATAAGCTGACTTTGTATAAAACATACAAAAGTATGAAGGCTATTGCTTAACACACTGTAAGCCGCCCTGAGTCTCCTGAGAAGGGCGGCATATAAATCAAATTAAAAAGGGGGGGGGGGGAATTAAACAAGGGGAACCCAGAGATGTTTTTTCAGGAGGCAACTGGACTTCCTTGTTGTTGTTTTTTCTTTGAAGATATTTTGCTTCTCTTCCAAGAAGCTTCCGACTAGATAGTGGGGAATGGAAGGATTTATATTCCTTGCAGACAGCTGGTCATTTGCATCAGAGGTGGGTTTCTGCAGGTTCTGTCCAGTTCTGGAGAACCAGTAGTGGAAATTCTGAGTAGTTCGGAGAACCGGAAGTAAATATTCTGACTGGCCCCGCTCCCCATCTATTCTCTGCCTCCCAAGTCCCAGCTGATCGGGAGGAAATGGGGATTTTGCAGTATCCTTCCCCTGCAGTCGGGAGGGAATGGAGATTTTACAGTATCCTTCCCCTGGAGTGGGGAGGGAATGGAAATTTTACAGTATCCTTCCCCTGCCACGCCCACCAAGCCATGGCCATGCCATGCCCACCAAGCCACACCCACAGAACCGGTAGTAAAAAAAATTTGAAACCCACCAACACTGATTTGCATCCTTTTAGAGGGTCGTTGAAACACAGGTGACACTGAGGACACAGATACACCTTCAAGTGCTTCAAGGACCCTGTGTTTATCTGTGCTCAGTTTATCTGTGTCCTCAGGATCACCCAAGTAAGTGCTTCTGGTTCCTGTAGTCTGCAATTTTTCCGCTGGAAATCCATTCCTACTCCCATACCATTCAAAGGGTGTTCATCCCAAATTATATACTGTAGCTAAGTGTGTGTAGAGATTCTCAGTCATCCAGGTCATGGTTGTCCCAAAGATGCTTTTTCTTGGAGACAACTGGAGTTTCTTGTTTGGTTGGGTTTTTTTGCTTCTCATCCAAGAAGCTTTTTCAGCTCTGACAGGATAGTGGGGAATAATATCTGTCCAACTGATTTGCTCTTGCAGGATTGTCATGCTCTGGGCTCCTTTGGTTAAATGATGTCATCTACCGCGTGCATGGAAGTATGGTTTTTTTTTTCCTGTTATGGTGCCTGCTGTCTGGAATGAAGTTACCTCAGAATCTATATAGCTCTCATTCTGCTGCTGTTTAAAAAAATAGTGAAGATCTGGCTTTACAACCAGGCCCCCAGCAAGGGACAATAAGCTTCCATCCATTTTCATTTGCAGAATCATAGAATTGTAGGGTTTGAAGGAAACCTGAAGGTTTTCTGCAACAGCCTCTACAGTAAAGGTATGTGAGGAAGACCTTGGGAAACAGGCAGTGGTGGAATTCAGATTTTTTTTACTACCAGTTCTGTGGGCGTGGCTTGGTGGGTGTGGTATGTGTAGCTTGGTGGGCAAGCCCCGCCTCTTGCCCTCCTCTCCTAGTCACTCCTCACATGGCCTGATATGGCGTGGCAGGGGAAGGATACTGCAAAATCCCCAATTCCCTCCCCACTCTGGGGCCAGCCATAGGTGATATTTGCTGGTTCTCTGAACTACTCAACTTACCGATTCTCTGAACTACTCAAAATTTCCGCTACCGGTTCTCCAGAACCTATCAGAACATGCTGAATTTCACCCCTGGAAACAGGATGAAGAAATGGTGCCTAAGGGGAATAGTCTATATTTGAATAAGGCAGGGGTCAGCAACCTATGGCTCTGGAGCCACATGTGGCTCTTTGGGCCCTCTGATGTGGCTCCCTGTCAGGTGATCCCACTACTGGCTGGCCTCGCCCCTTCCCTTCCTCTCCCAGTCCCTCCTTGCCTGGCCTGAGAAGGTAAGGGCGACGGCGGGGGATGGAGAAGCGGCCAGGGCAGAGACAGAGAGATACAGAGAGAGGGGGAGAGAGAGAGATATAGAGCGACACAGAGAGAGGGGGGAGGGAGGGAGGGAGGGAGGGGAGAGAGAGATATGTGAAAAGGGGTTTGTGGTTCCCGGTATTTTTTAACAACTGGTTCTCTGACCTAATGACTGGCTGGGTAGGCATGGCTAGGGGGTCATGTGACTGGTGGAAGTGAGTGACGTCGAGGTAGCCATGCCCAGCCAGGTTTTGTGGCTCCCGGTGTTTTCTTTTCTGTGGGAAACGGGTCCAAATGGTTCTTTGAGTGTTTAAGGTTGCAGATCCTTGGCATAAGGGGTGGAGAAAAAACACAGAACAGACCCACCCCCACCATCCTACGTCAAATTCTCAGGCAGTATAGCAGATGGTGGGGCAGTTGTAGAATTAGCTCATCCAGTTGTTGTTTTTTCCGTTTGGTCTATCAGGGAAGGCTTACATCTAGCAACCGTAGAATTCTTACCATCATTTATCTTTTTCCCTTTCATCAGCTTCATTCTAATTGCTTTGTTTGATTGTTGGAAGGGAGTCGGATATACACACACAAATACATTAATACACTCTGATTTTTTTATTAATAGGCCCTACCTAGACCTAAAAGTGTTCATTGTACAACCATCTATATCAGATAACAAGGGCATCATTGTGAGAGCTGAAAAAGCTACCGCCAATCCAGCTAGACAGTAATTTTGTGCCTTTGAAGAGCATTAGAAAGGGTTGTGTGAAGGGGGAGATGGAAAGAAACTTTGACTGGGGAAAACAATAAATGGGCCACTTGGAGAATCAAGAATGAATGAGAATAGTGACAATTAAGTGAGTCTCATCCTAGAAAAAGGACTGTTTGTTTTGAATACGGGATTGAAACATACGTCCATTCATATGTGCCCATGGCCCAAGGGTAAAACCTGATTGCTGTTGACAAAAGACTTAAAGAATTGGCTTAATTTACGATTTTGTCTTATTTAAAGAAAAATGAGCTAGATATTTAAAAGGAATTAATTCTTTTGCCAGAGTGCGTAAAGAGGGCCCATTCTTTACATGATGACATATCCTATAGAATAGAATAGAATAGAATAGAATAGAATAGAATAGAATAATCAGAATAGAATAGAATAAAGAAATCAGAATAGAATAGAACAGAGAAATCAGACTAGACTAGAC
This sequence comes from Arizona elegans, assembly GCA_022577455.1. Classification (NCBI taxonomy): domain Eukaryota; kingdom Metazoa; phylum Chordata; class Lepidosauria; order Squamata; family Colubridae; genus Arizona; species Arizona elegans. The sequence goes on along the minus strand of JAKOOJ010000007.1, from coordinate 6,167,040 downwards.
TAGACTAGACTAGACTAGAGAAATCAGAATAGACTAGAGAAATCAGAATAGAATAGAATAGAACAGAGAAATCAGAATAGAATAGAATAGAGAAATCAGAATAGAATAAAGAAATCAGAATAGAACAGAGAAATTAGAATAGAATAGAATAGAACAGAATAGAATAGAGAAATCAGAAGAGAAGAGAAGAGAAGAGAAGAGAATAGAGAAATCAGAATAGAATAGAATAGAGAAATTAGAATAGAATAGAATAGAACAGAATAGAATAGAGAAATCAGAAGAGAAGAGAAGAGAAGAGAAGAGAAGAGAAGAGAGAAATCAGAATAGAATAGAATAGAGAAATTAGAATAGAATAGAATAGAACAGAATAGAATAGAGAAATCAGAAGAGAAGAGAAGAGAAGAGAAGAGAAGAGAGAAATCAGAATAGAATAGAACAGAGAAATTAGAATAGAATAGAATAGAACAGAATAGAATAGAGAAATCAGAAGAGAAGAGAAGAGAAGAGAAGAGAAGAGAATAGAGAAATCAGAATAGAATAGAACAGAGAAATTAGAATAGAATAGAATAGAACAGAATAGAATAGAGAAATCAGAAGAGAAGAGAAGAGAAGAGAAGAGAAGAGAAGAGAAGAGAATAGAGAAATCAGAATAGAATAGAATAGAGAAATTAGAATAGAATAGAATAGAACAGAATAGAATAGAGAAATCAGAAGAGAAGAGAAGAGAAGAGAAGAGAAGAGAATAGAGAAATCAGAATAGAATAGAATAGAGAAATTAGAATAGAATAGAATAGAACAGAATAGAATAGAGAAATCAGAAGAAAAGAGAAGAGAAGAGAAGAGAAGAGAAGAGAAGAGAAGAGAAGAGAAGAGAATAGAGAAATCAGAATAGAATAGAATAGAGAAATTAGAATAGAATAGAATAGAACAGAATAGAATAGAGAAATCAGAAGAGAAGAGAAGAGAAGAGAAGAGAAGAGAAGAGAATAGAGAAATCAGAATAGAATAGAATAGAGAAATCAGAATAGAATAGAATAGAATAGAATAGAATAGAATAGAATAGAATAATCAGAATAGAATAGAATAGAATAGAATAGAGAAACGAGAATAAAATAGAATTGAATTGAATGGAATGGAATAGAATAGAGAAATCAGAATAGAATAGAATAGAATAGAATAGAATAGAATAGAATAGAATAGAATAACGGAGTTGGAAGGGACCTTGGAGGTCTTCTAGTCCAACCCCCTGCTTAGGCAGGAAACCCTACATCACTTCAGACAAATGGTTATCCAACATCTTCTTAAAAACTTCCAGTGTTGGAACATTCGCAACCTCTGGAGGCAAGTTGTATCCTTTCACACTCCGAAAAGATTCCTGACTGTATATCCAGACAGTGTGAAATTAGGAGCATAGAAATGAGCTTCTATTAGGATCATGTTGAAGTAGGCAACCTCACAAACAAAAGCAGAAAAAACATTTGGGATGAAGCAGGAACGAGGGAATGCTGAAGGAGACATTTGGGCTGGGATGATAGCGACAGAACAAAGCATGGAAAAAGGAATGCTCTCAACGATAGCAATCAAGAAAACAGGGAAGTTGCAAATGCTGGGAAAACATTGAAAAACGGAAAGGCGGTCGGAGTAATTGGAGAAACGTTAAATTATAGATGCGGCTCGTTTGCCAACTGGCTGTGCCACTTTTGATCCTCTGTGTGTGAAGACAACATCTGTGTCTGATGAGAGCAAGAACAAACATTATGATTCTGCTGCACAAAAGGGAAAGGTAATAAGGGGGAAATATAAAAACAGCGGGGTCATGCTTAGTTTGTAAAGTATCTTATAACTTGGCAAAGGTTTCCGACTGAGAATACAAGAACTGACAAGGGAAGAAAACAAAAACACCCAAAACCGTGCAATTTTATTCTGGCCACGCAAATGCAAATCAAAGTTTGGCTGCTTGGAAAGTGACTGGAAAAAAAAAAAAAGTACTGTACATGTATTGATTTAAAGAATAGAGATTGCTTCTTTATTCGTGCCAGAAGCATCACGGTTAAAATAAGGCATACTAAGTGACATAAAATTTAAAGCAGCTCTAGCATTTAGACTGATATACCGCTTCATAGTGTTTTACAGCCCTCTCTAAGAGGTTTACAGAATCAGTGTATTGCCCCACCTCCCAACAGTCTGGGTCCTCATTTTATTGATCTTGCGAGGCTGAGTCAACCTTGAGCCGGTCAGGATCAAACTCCAGGCTGTGGGTAGAGTCAGCCTGCAATACTGCATTCTGGCCACTGCGCCAAGAGGAAGGAGAATGAAAAAGGGAAGAAGGAAGGAAGGAAGGAAGGAAGGAAGGACGGAAGGAAGGAAGGAAGGAAGGAAGGAAGGAAGGAAGGAAGGAATAGCAATAGACGTACAGTATATACCACTTCACAGTGTTTTACAGCCCTCTCTAAACATTTTACGGAGTCAGCCTATTGTCCTCAACAATCTGAGTCTTCATTTTACTGACCTCAGAAGGATGGAAGGCTGAGTCAACCTTGAGCCACTCAGGATCGAACTGCTGACAGTGGGCAGAGTAAGCTTGCAATACTGCATCCCAACCACTGAGCCACCAGGGCTCTTTATAATACAGGCTGTAAACCTTGAGCCGGTCAGGAATCAAACTGATGGCAGTGGGCAAAGTCATCCTGCAATCCTGCATTCTAACCACTGCACGACGAGGAAGGAGAATGAGAAAGGAAATAAGGAAATGAAGGAAGGAAGGAAGGAAGGAAGGAAGGAAGGAAGGAAGGAAGGAAGGAATAGCAGTAGCACTTAGACTTATATACCACTTCACAGTGCTTTACAGTCCTCTCTAAGCGGTTTACAGAGTCAGCATATTGCCCTCAACAATCTGGGTCTTTTTTTTACCAACCTCAGAAGTATGGAAGGCCAAGTCAACCTTGAGCCACTCAGGATCGAACTGCTGACAGTGGGCAGAGTTAGCTTGCAATACTGCATCCCAACCACTGTGCCACCAGGGCTCTTTATAATGCAAAATACAAGATTATGTACAACTTAAACAGATCTTGCTCAGAAACTAGCAACATTAATTGTGTTCTGTCGCGCTGCCATGAAGTCCTCACGGGTGCATCGATCAGGACACAAAGGGCAGATATATACATGTGTTGTTGTTTGCATGTCACCACAATTGCAAAGGGCAGAAACTATAGGATAGCCCCATTTGTTCAGCGCCTCTGGATCTTGTTGGTCCCATGCGCAGTCTATTCAACAATTTCCATGATTCTCAGTTTTCACCAGATCCATATGCCAGCTCCTCAGTTGGTTCAGCGTTGGTTCTTGGTAGCTTTCCATAGGTCCATTCTGCTTTCAAAATCTTTGAAGTCTTCCGTCGATCTAAGGAAGCTTTTTCTGGAATTTAGTCTTGGGCGAGTTGGTTGTAGGCTATAGAAAAATGGTGATGTGGATCAGCTTTCAGAATTTTAGAAAGCTTTGTGCAAATATGGGGTTGCTGTGGGCAGCAAGGTAGCCACTTGCACTGCTCAGTGACCCTGAGGACACAGATAAATCTCCAAGTGGCTTCAATGACTCTCTAAAAGAATGCAAATGACCAGCTGTCTACAAGGAGTATAAATCCTTCCATTCCCCACCATCCAGTCAGAGCTGAAGAAGCAAAACATCTTCAAAGTAAAACCAGAAAGTCCAGTTGTCTCTTGAAAAAAAGCACCTTTGGGACAATCATAGCCTGGATCAGGGGTGGGGCTGCTGGGGGTTCGCAGGGGTTCGGGAGAATCTTTAGCTAAGATTCTGTGCAGTTCAGAAAACCCCCAATCCCACTTCTGGCTAGCCCTGCCCATCCCACCCTGCCCCTCCCAGGAGTCCCCAGGTGGCCCGTTTTGGATGCAGGTAAGTGCAAGGCACACATGGAGGCTTGGGGAGGAGGAAAAACGGGCCTACCGGAAGTTCAGGAACGGCCTCCAGAGGGCCTCCAGAGCCTGGGTAGGCCGTTTTCGCACTCCCGGAGGCTCGAGGAAAGCCTCTGGAGCCCGGGGAGGGCAAAAACACCCCCGCGCTGTGGTGTAGGAGGCCGACTAGGCCACGCCCACCATGGCCACGCCCACCCAGCAACCGGGCAGAGAACCCCTTGCTAAAAATTTTGAATCCCACCCCTGGCCTGGATGACTGAGAATCTCCATAGACACTTATAACAAACAGTGGTAGCATAAAGCAGGTTAAATTAGGCCCGTTCCGGTAGGCCCGTTTTTTCAGTTTGCCTCCTGCCATTAATTTATTTTGCCTATTACTTCTGGCGCTGGCTCTGCTCTTTGTACAACTCATAAAGGAAATAATTAACATGATGGACGCGTGAGTATGTACGTGTGGGATCTGAAGTGATATTAACCAACTGAGGAAGGAATTGTATAGCTATGGAAAAACAGCAATCCCAATTATTCAGGGGATGTAGCATTTTTCTTACCACAAAAAGACAAAACACTTGTTGGTTTTATTTTTGGAAAAGAGCACGGAAAAAGCCCCTAAGAGCCCAGCTGTTCCCTCCAGAATTTGGACCGGAGGTTAAACGTGCCCTATGATTTGATTGGTTTTTATTTCTGTTTTTTTTTTTAATTCTTTTTTTTGTAAGCTGAAAGTGGTGGGTTTTTTTCCCCCTCTGTCCTGGGACATATGTTATATGGATTATTGGTCATTTTAATTCTACTGTTGGTTTTCCTTCTGGTTTTAAGTATATACCCCTCGTAGTCACGTTACTCTGAGATGGGAAACCATGTGAATCAGGGATGGGATTCAAAAATTTTAGCAACCGGTTCTCTGTCCGGTTGCTGGGTGGGTGTGGCCATGGTGGGTGTGGCCTACTCAACCTCCTGCACCACGGGGGGGGGCGGTGTTTGCCCTCCCCAGGCTCTGGAGGCTTTCCTCGAGCCTCCAGGAGGGCGAAAACAGCTTCCCCTGGGCTCTGGAGGCCCTCCAGAGGCTGAAACAGGACCATTTCCAGACTTCCAGAACTTCTGGGAGGCCCGTTTTTCACCCTCCCAGAGTCTCTGCGCAGGCCCTGCACTTACCTGGCATCCAAAACAGGCCGCGTGGAGACTCCTGGGAGGAGCATGGCAGAGTGGGTGGCGCCAGCAACTTGCAACTACCGGTTCGGCGAACCAGATGTAAAATTAGTATCCGGTTTGCCTGAACCGATCCAAACCGGCTGAATCCCATGCCTGATATGAATGCTATCTATAAATAAAAGAGGACTTTTCTGGCCAACTCTCCACCACCCTATAACAATACATGTAGTCCTCGACTTACGACCATTTGTTTAGTGACTGTTCAAACTTACGACGGCACTGAGAAGAATGACTTACGACTGTTGCAGCATCTCCATGGTCACGTGATCAATATATGCTTGGCAACTGCATATTTACGATGGTTTCAGGATTCTGGGATCATGTGATCACCATCGGTGACCTTCCCAGCTGACAACAGAAGTCAGTGGGGGAAGCTGGATTCACTTAATGACCGCATGATTCACTTTACAACCGCAGTGACTCATTTAACAACCAGGGCAAAAAAGAAAAGGTTGTAAAATCAAAATGCTAAGCAATCATCTTGCTTAGCAACAAAAATTCCGGTCTCAATTGTGTTTGTGAGTCAAGAACTACCTCTGTATAGTCCTGATTACTTTTGGTAGTGGGAAAGTAGTCTTTAAAAGCTCAATTCCTAATATGGATGTCACCTTTCTTTTACCTTCGGATCAAACCAATTCAGTGTGACTAAAGGTTCAAGAAATAACAAGTTTTTATTTGGCTAATTGCCTTCTGGTGAGCCTCAGGGGCCTCTTTTGTTATACAGATTAAGGACCAGATAGCTTGGAGGTAGAAGGATTTGTGGAAATGTCTCTCAGGTCCCTAAATTTGGCTTTTCATGTTTTGGAAGAAGCTGCTATGAATAGGTGTCTCTTCTTCTTTCTTGTCCATGTAGCTAAAGAGATGATCTGAGGGAGGGAAAGATACCTGAGTATTTCCCCCAGTTCCAAAGATGTTAGAATAATGTTATGTTCTGAATATCAGTTGAGTATTTATGTATTTATGAAGAGATTGGACAACCACTTATCTGAAAATGGGGTCTAGAAGACCTCCAAGGTCCCTTCGAACTTTGTTATTCTGTATGTTGTGGGGTGGAGACAAATATAACAACAACAACAACAACAACAACAATTGAAGGAAAATGTGATGACAACTTTACATGGGCATGGCTTAAGATGGGAACCATCAAGAAAGAAATGGAAGGTTTAATACTGGCTGCTCAAGAACAAGTACTACAAACTAATGCCATGAAAGCAAAGATACAAAAATCCACCGACAATCCAAACTGCCCACTTTGCAACAACAAAGACGAAACTGTTTCACATTTAATATGTGAATGCAGCAAAATCGCACAAACTGATTACAAAGCTAGACACGACCAAGTTGCTAAATTAATCCACTGGTCATTATGTAAAAAATACAACTTACCTGTATCCAAAAAGTCATGGGAACATAAAGTGGAAAAAGTTATAGAAAATGAGAAGGTGAAGATCTTGTGGGATATCACAGTTGTCGAAAACCAAAACGTACAATTTATTGACATCGCAGTACCAGGAGACACCAGAGTCGAAGAAAAAGAACTGGAAAAAATCATGAAATATCGCGACCTGGCCATAGAAACTACACGGCTATGGATGAAACATGTCACAGTGATACCTATTGTCATCGGGGCACTTGGTACCATGTCCAAGAATTTCACAAAACACTTCAAGAAATTGCAGCTTCCTGCAATAACACCAGCGGAACTGCAAAAAATTGCGCTACTCGGAAGATCATATATTTTAAAAAGGTACTTGGTTGATACCTAGGATGCTGGCAGCAACCCGTATCAACCATTAGCACTAGTCAATGGTATCTGTGACACATTTTTAAATGTTCAGTTGACTGAGTTTCATGTTTAATGAATAAAAGAGATAGCAACAACAACAACAATAATAACAACAACTTTATTGTCATTGTACGTGTATACACCATATAACCATATAACAAAGTTCACTTAACACCCAAAGACCAGGTCCAACACACATAACAATCTCCAAAATATATTTCTAATTGAATAGCTTTATTTTTATTGCAAGAATTAATCCTTCTTGAAGATTATACCAGAAATTACACTAGAGCAGTGATGGCTAACCTTTTTGCCATCGCGTGCCAAAAGTGTGGGGGGGGGGGACTGCAGGAGAGTCGCGTGTGTGCGTGTCCACACCCATAATTCAATGTGCCCCGCCCCCCTGTGCATGCATGCATGACCCCCCCCCCCTGCATTCCCCCTGCTTTTGGCACATGATAGCACGGTGGGCCCTGTAGGCCTGCTTTTTGCCCTCCCCAGGCTCCACAAGCTTTCTAGGAGCCTGGGAACGGTGAAAATGGCTCCCCCCCGGAGGCTGGAAACGGCCCATTTGCCGACTTCCAGTGGGCCCAGAAGGCCCGAAAACCAGCTGGCCGGTACAAGTATGCGCGCCGGAGCTGAGCTTGCGTGCCCACCAATATGGCTCCGTGTGCCACTTGTGGCACGCGTACCATAGGTTTGCCATCACAGCACTAGAGTATGAGGAATTTAGAGACGTGTAGAAGATTGGCTGAGTTCAATTAAATCATAACTTTTACTTAACAGAATAACAGAATTGGAATGGACCTTGGAAATCTTTTAGCCCAACCCCTTGTTCAAGCAGGACACTCTATACCATTTGAGACAAATGGTTGTCTAATCTCTTCTTAAAACCTTCCATTGTTGGAGCACTCACATCTTCTGGAGGCAAGTTGTTCCACTGATTAATTGTTCTCAGTGTCAGGAAGTTTCTCCTGAGTTCTAGGTTGCTTCTCTCCTTGATTCGTTTCCATCTGTTGCTTCTTGTCCTGTGTCAACTCGCAAAGCATCCCTGGCCTGCTCTCGAGTTGCCATAGGCAAAGGAGATGGGAAACCAATGAAACAGCACGGCAGCTAAAGACAGATGCACATTCCAGACTTATCTCTCTCAAGGTTGTCTCTCAGGGTTACTCACAGCGGCCAGAGTGGAGTAGTCTCTACAACCCGCAAAATTGCTCTGTTGGTGAATGTGATTGATGGGATGGGGAAACAGGGTCATGATTGGGGTGTATGGGGTTAGAGCCTGTTTCACTTAGGAACGTGCCAACATGAAGCTCCTAATAAATAACTGGATTTCTTTTGAAGCTTGGCTCGAGGCTCATGATTTAATTAGGGCATCCGTTGGAACCCTGATAGCCTGCCTTCAGATGCTTCAGAGAATAGGTTGAGACCCCTCCCCTTCTTTGTGGCAGCCCCTTAAATATTGGAACACTATCTTATTATTTAGTACTCATTCGTTATTTTTTTAATCCATGGGTGTTAAATTCTTAATTCTTTCTGTCCTTTCTGACATTTACCTCAGTATATTTAGCATGTTAATAACATCCGGCTTTTATTCAAGAGTCGGTTACACCATCATTTTTCCAGAAAGTCTTTGTTTAGGTCAGTGTTTGCATGCCTAAACTTGATTTTCACCAAGATATTTATTTGCTTTTAGAAGCGATTATCATTTTTTTTCCTTCGGAGAAGGAAATAAGGTGCCTCTGGCCACGATCCACCCATATGGAAATCCGAGAGTCTTATTTGTTTTTTTACTTTTCTTCCAGCCCTCATCCTAAATTTTGCTTTTACCCTCCTGAATTTAAAATGGGTGTTTATTTTAATCCTGTCTTGACTGACATTCTCAGAGGAAACAGTATACTTTAATTCTAATTGTCGGTGACACGCTAGTTAAAAAGGAAGCCAAAATTGGATGCTAGCGGAGTCCTTCCTTCTCCAGTTATGTCAAAAACTCGATTCTGAAGGCAGATTCTCCAATGACTTGTATATTTACCTTGGCTCAAGGAGGTGAATCAATCTGGTGTTTCAAAGCAGGACGTTTCTAAAGTGTGGTCCAGCCATAGAAGTACGGATCCTTTTCCAATTCAGGGTGCTTGAGGTAAGTGATTAGAGAGCCTCAATGTGAAACAGGCAGAAGGCTTGGCTTCTAAGAATATTTCTGATCTAGAATTGTTGAGTTTTGTGGCTCATGGTTGCAAGGTCTTTTTCTCAGCTAGAGAAGATGCGACACAGCCAGCTGATAGTTCAAACTCTTCTTTATTGCTCCAACTTTCCCCACAAATGCTCTCACGTTTATGGCAAGAGCCGGAGTAAAGCGCTCGCACCAGGGGTGGGTTCTACTTACCTTTACTACTGGTTCACATTGTGCACCTGCGTATGCGCAGATCAACTTTGATGGCGTCCAGGTCAGTGGGTGGAGCTTCCCGCCGGTTTTACTACCGGTTCTTGTGAACCAGTCGAAACCGGGGGCAAGCCACCACTGGCTCACACACACACACACTTCCAGCAGCCTCTGGCCGTGAGTAGACCAGCAAAACGCTGTTAGCACAATGTATCAGAGTTTCTTGCAGAAATCACACCCAGAAAGCACACCCAGATAACTGATTCTGCAGGATTCATTAACTTCTCTTTATATACATAATAACACATGAATAAATGTACAATACCAACAGCAGAGTCTTCCAGTGGTAGTAGTTACAAGCAAAACACAAGCAGAGTTCAGCAGACTAGTTTCAGTTTCAATTCTCAGCGCACAGATTAGACCAGACTTGTTTGCTAAGCCATGCCCAGGCTCCCAACTGGTTTCAGCTCTCATTGGCTCACTTAGTTGCTATGCCTATTCATTGGCTGACCTTGTTAGCCAATGTCTTCCCAGTCATGAATATTCTGACACAGTGGCTTCAAGGCAAGAAGTCCAGTGAGGCAAGGGAACAAGGCACTAAGTCCACGAAGCAAAGGAACAAGGCAGCAATAAGGCAAGAAATCCAGCAAACTCCGGACATTGCCAACAACACACAAAATTCCAGAAATTCAGTGCTTGTTCCCAACAAGTGCCTCTCCCCACAGCGTCTCCTTAAGTCTCAGTCCCCAGGTGTGCCTTGTGAAGAGGGGCGGGGCGCTCTCCTCCCAAGTTGTCGGGTCGGCCTGTGCTGTTCCCACCTCCTCTCCACTCTCCATGCTTGGGGATCAGAGGGGACGGTCCTTGCTCGTTTCCTGAGTTCTGTCGTTCCTCATTTCCACTGCCAGCCTTCTCTTCCCCCCTCTCTCGGTCATCGTGTCCCCCATTCTTCCCTGCTGCCTCATCCTGCTTCTCCCCACATTTCTTCGAAGGCAACAAGGCTGCCCCTTCAACCTTCATCGCCCCCAGCCCCGGCTTGTCATCCTCCACAGACTCAGGCTCTGAAGGGGCCATGACATCTACCCTACCCATGGAAGCCAGCTGGGTGACCTTGGGCCAGTCATTCTCTCTCAGCCCAACTCACCTCATGGGGTTGTGGGGAAAAAAGGAGGAGGAAGGGAACAGATAGTCCTCGACATGCAGCCATTCATTTAGTGACCGTTCAAAGTTACAACGGCACTGGAAAAAAAGTGGCTTATGATGTTTTTCACACTTACGACCGTTGTAGCATTTCCATGGTCACGTGATCAAAATTCAGACACTTGGCAACTGACTCATATTTATGACCATTGCAGTGTCCCGGGGTCGTGTGATCCCCTTTTGCGACCATTCGACAAGCAAAGTCAATGGGGGGAAGTCAGATTCATTTAACAACCGTGTTACTAATTTAACACCTGCAGCGATTCACTTAACAAATGTAGCAAGAAAGGTCATAAAATGGGGCAACATTTACTTAGCAAATGTTTCACTTAGCAACAGAAATTTGGGGCTCAGTTGTGGTCGTAAGTCGAGGACCAGCTGTACTGAGAATGGAACTCTAACTGGGGAAGTGTTGTTAGAGATTGTGCAACGAAGCCATTGAAATTTATGTTCCCAGAGAGGCACCCAACCTGTTTCCTTTGCTGCCTTCCACACAATTTTATGCTGCTGAACCCCATAAATCATTTTCTGAGACGTTGTTTAGCTACCTTCCAGCCTTATGCCTGTCTTGATTTATTTTTATTATTAATGTACGGCTTGATAATATTTATGTAACATATAGCTGTATAAGGGTGACTTATGATAAGCACAGTAAATTGCCTGCTAGATTCCAGCGAAGGGAAGAGACTAGATACTGGAAAATAATGAATTACGCCAAACAGTGAATCTGACTGCCTCTTATTTACAATTTCTATAAAACGTTAGGCTATTGATCTCCAGGAAGACAAACTAAAGATCTTACCGAATTATCTTAAAAAGGCGACCATTTATTCCTTTGCAATAAACACTATATGTTCTGACATGAAAAACACTGTTTGAGTACATAACATACAAACACCTTTGATAACTATGGTATTTTTCGGTGTATAAGACGCACTGGATTATAAAACGCACCTCACCTTTTTTGGTGAGGAAAACAAGAAAAAGAAATCTGCCTCTGCCTCCCAGCAATTTTGCCCCGTTGCAGCAAACAGCAAATAGCCTGCTTTACTTTCATTTTCGTTTTCAGCATAGCTTGATTAGCACAAGAAAAAAAAAAATCTGCTCCCAACAATTTACCTCCTTGCAGCAAGCAGCAGAGGCCTGCACAGCAATAGGCCATGGCAATCCCTGCAGCCTGAAACAGCTGAGAGTCGGGAGGCCGATCCAATGGATGATCAACTTGCTGCTCGCTGCAAGACAAGGAGCTAAATTTCTGGGAGGCAAAGCCAAAGGATGGGGGCCAATGGGTGGGCGGGGCTACATTCGGTGTATAAGACACACCTAAATTTTCACCCCCTTTTAGGGGGTGAAAAGGTGCGTCTTATACTCCGAAAAATATGGTAGGTGTCAGCACTTCAACCTGCATTTACTCTAGTGCTGACATAAGAAGGAGAAGAGGGGGCAGCTGGCAAGAGGACGCTTGACTTCTCACCTACTTATTTTCCCTGAAGATAATATCCCCTAGGAGATGAGATGGGAGGGGGAACATTCCTGGGAGCTGAAGTAGGGAGAGTGATTTGGAAGAGGGCCAATGAGATGCAGAGAATTGGGGAACGGAAAGGGAAGGTTTGGGGTCAGGAAGTCAGAGTTGGCTATGCCACGATCGGGGACAGGTTGTCATGCTTAATAAAATGAAAGATTTCTTCAAAGAATATTTGTTTGGAAATGCAATTTATTTTATTTGAGACGACATCGAAACCTGACAGTAGGTTTGAATCATTCTCTTTGGAATTGTAACTAACAGAGCTAAAAGTCTGTGTAGATTCTCAGTCATCCAGGTCATGGTTGTCCCAATGGGGCTTTTTCAGGAGGCAACTGGATTTTCTTGGTTTTTCTTTTGAAGACATTTCGCTTCTCATCCAAGAAGTTTCTTCAGCTCTGACAACTCTGAAGAAGATCCTTCCGTTTCCCCACTATCCTGTCAGAGCTGATGAGAATCGAACTGCTGGCAGTTGGCAGAATTAGCCTGCAATACTGCATTTTAACCACTGCACCACCAGGGCTCTATGCTTCCATCTCACGGACCCTATTAAATTCCTAACTCCCACACTTGGGAAAACAGCTACATATTCAAGACTTTACAAAATGCCCTCTGAATCAGCCAGTTGGATCTTGAGAGTATGGGGTTCAAGAGGGCTGGCGCTGCAACAGAATCAGCTACTCTCTGATGCCCAAAGAAACCCACAAATTCACATACATCTCTATTCATGTTACTTGCACGAAGATTGCAAAAATAGCTATATCCAGAAGATTGGGGTTGTGTTCAGAGGTGGGATTCACTTATCTTTCCTACTGGTTTGCAAATGTGAGCGCGCTGGGGGCACTCCATGCATGTGCTTTGCTCCCGTGCACGGCTTGCACGCATGAATCCCAATGGTGGGTTTCAAAAATTTTTACTACCAATTCTGTGGGTGTGGCTTGGTGAGCGTGGCAGGGGAAGAATACTGTAAAATCTCCATTCCTACCCCACTCCAGGAGAAGGTTACTGCAAAATCCCCATTTCCTCCCAATCAGCTGGGACTCAGGAGGCAGAGAATAGATGGGGGCGGGGCCAGTCAGAATTTTTACTACCGGTTCTCCGAACTACTCAAAATTTCCGTTACTGGTTCTCTAGAACTGGTCAGAACCTGCTGAAACCCACCTCTGATGTGCATGGCATCAAAATGTGCAGAAATAGGATGGCATAGAGCCGGGGCGGGTGGGTGGACCCACCGCAACCGGTTCGGCTGAACCGTCTGAACCGGTAATAATACTACCTCTGGTTGTGTTGCTGAAGTCCCCCCTGCTCTTCCTACAGTAAGCTGCTTTGAGATCTGAACTTTTATTCAAAGCTTCTCAGAAGATGAGATTAGCTTGACCAAGAGTTAGCAGTGTGCTGCGGCAGCCAAAAAAGCCAATGCAATCCTAAACAGAGGGATGTGGTGGCTCAGCGGCTAAGTCGCTGAGCTTGTTGATGGAAAGGTCGGCAGTTCAGCAGTTTGAATCCCTAGGGCTGCATAATGGGGTGAGCTCCCATTACTTGTCCCAGCTTCTGCCAACCTAGCAGTTCGAAACACATAAAAAATGCAAGTAGAAAAATAGGGACCACCTTTGGTGCGAATGTAACAGCGTTCCATACGCCTTTGGCATTTAGTCATGCCGGCCACATGACCACAGAGACGTCTTCAGACAGCGCTGGCTCTTCGGCTTAGAAACAGAGATGACCACCGCCCCCTAGAGTCGGGAATGACTACCATATATGTGCAAGGGGTTACCTTAATCCTAAATTACATTAATGGAGGGATACAATCAAGAACAAGTGAGGCACTAATACCACTCTATAAAGCCTTAGTAAGATCACACCTAGAATACTGCATTCAGTTTTGCTCACCATACTATAAAAAAAAGATGTGGAGACTCTAGAAATAATGCAGAGAAGAGCAACCAAGATGATTAGGGGACTGAAGGCTAAAACATACGATGAACGATTGCAGGAACTGGGCATGGCTAGTCTAGTGAAGAGAAGGACCAGGGAAGACATGGTAGCAGTCTTCCAATATTTGAGGGGCTGCCACAGAGAGGAGGGGGTCAAGCTATTTTCCAAAAGCACCTGAAGGAGAGACAAGGAATAATGGATGGAAACTGTTCAAGGAGAGATTCAATCTGGAAATAAGGAGAAATTTTCTGACAGTGAGAGCAATCCACCGATGGAACAGAAGTTGCCTTCAGAAGTTGTGGGAGCTTCATCACTGGAAGCTTTCAAGAAGGGATTGGATTGCCATTTATCAGAAATGGTGTAGGGTCTCCTGCTTGGGCAGGGGGTTGGACTAGATGACTTACAAGTTCTTTTAAGAAATGTGTTACAAGGAAGTATCCTATGTACAGAGCTAGCTTTGTATACGGAGATGTACATGTCAAACCACCAAAGAATTCCGAATTGTATTATATATTTCAACCTATCAGGCCATCTATTTAAAATCAGAATTCCTTGCTTGATGTGCAAGGCTGATTTTGAGGTGAGAGAGAGAGAGAGAAGGACTTCAGGAAGGACACTTGACACCATCTCTCCTGCATCTCAGACAGTATTTTGGATACCCAGGAGAGCAGTGAGGCAGTCCATTTCATATTTGAGATGGTTTAAGTGGACTGGAAAAAGAGACTGGGGAAGAAAAAACAAAACGGTGTATCTATTATATATCTCTCCCCTGTGAATAGTTTGGAAGAAAATATTTTCTTTTGCATAATTTTAAAATGATATTTCTGGGATGTGGGTCAAGAAACAACATTCACCGGGAGTTAAGAACTCCTGATGGGATGATAAACTGTTTGTTATTCTTGGAGCATAAGCCGGTTATCAATTATCCACGGTGATCTGTATCAGTGTTGAAAGCAACTGTGGTCCAAATTAATATAAAGGGCCTTTCTGAAGGCAGGCAAGCTCGAAACACAAGCCTGAACAGACAAGTCAGTTTCCAGCAGTGGTGAAATTCAAATTTTTTTACTAATGGTTCTGTGGGCATGGCTTGGTGGGGGTGGTGTGGCTTGGTGGGCATGGCAGGGGAAGGATACTGCAAAATCTCCATTTCTACCCCACTCTAGGGGAAGGATACTGCAAAATCCTCATTCCCTCCCCATTCCAGGAGAAGGATATTGCAAAATCTCCATTCCCTCTCCACTCCAAGGGAAGGATACTGCAAAATCCCCATTCCCTCCCCACTCCAGGGGAAGGATATTGCATTCCCTCCCCACTCCAGGGGAAGGATATTGCAAAATCTCCATTCCCTCTCCACTCCACGGGAAGCATACTGCAAAATCCCCATTCCCTCCCCACTCCAGGAGAAGGATATTGCAAAATTTCCATTCCCACCCCACTCCAGGGGCGAAGGATACTGCAAAATCCCCATTCCCACCCCACTCCAGGGGAAGGATACTGCAAAATCCCCATTCCCACCCCATTCCAGGGGAAGGATATTGCAAAATCTCCATTCCCACCCCACTCTGGGACCAGCCAGAAGTGGTATTTGCCGGTTCTCCGAACTACTCAAAATTTCCGCTACCAGTTCTCCAGAACCTGTCAGATTCTGCTGGATTTCACCCCTAGTTTCCAGGCAAAGTGATTCATACCATGGTAGACATAACTCACTGTTTTATTGTCTTGCAATAAAGAGCATGATCTCTTCCCTAAATACGGCACCTAACTGGCAGCTGGAAAAAAAACTCATTTTTTAAAATATCACAGTGATTTTGTTTATGGATCAAATTATTTACTAGTATGAAACATCTAAGTTATTTAAGCATTTTGCACTTCGCTTCCTTGGAATCACATTAATAATACAATTCCTTTTTTACGAGGCCGGATAAAATTTGGGAACCGGGCTTTCATCAGTCAAGACTGGTCTCTCAGTGTTGGAAAGGACGGTTCAGGAGAAGAATGAATGACCAACAAGGCTGTCTTAAGTCATCGGTCACTTCCTGCTGAGCAAGCAGAGGTGGCTTTAGGCATTCTGCAGGGCCCATAAAGTGGTCGTTTCCAGAAAGGAAGGCCAGTGAGAACGCAAGTAGGAATTTGGTGGTGGAGTTCAGGAAGGAAATGAAGGGAGAGGTTAGGAAGGCAGTTTGCATTGCTGGAATTACAAATGAATTTCACTCACCCAATACAAAGACGTAACAGAAATATGCCTTAGATAGTCTTGGTAGATTGATAGATAGGGTGATTGAGATGATAAAACTAACTCTTTTTTTAAAAAAAAAAATTACACAAACAAATACATAATACATCAATCCTTCCGTGTGTCATCTCGGTGTTTTTTCAGTAACTTCTTTTTGATTACTCCTCCTATCTTCATTTCTTCCCTTATAATTTCTCTATTACAATATTGCCCCCCAAGTACAATACATTTAATATAATATTCTCCTATTTTGTTATCAAAACCTTTATCTATTTCTCTTTTCTAACCAATCATAAAATTTTCCCCATATCTTAAAATATTCCGTATCTTCTCTCTCTTTAATCATCAAGGTTAATCTATTCATTTCTGCAGAGTCTAAATTTTTTTTAATTACTTCCCCTTCCGACTGGATTTTCTCTACTTTCCATCTTTGTGCAAATAGTATCCTCGCTGCAATTATTATACGAATAATCAAATCTTCATTTTCTTTACTAATTTTCTCTGGTAGGATAGCCAGTAGGAACAGCTCCGGTTTTTAAATCAATATGTTGTTGGGTCATTTCCTCTAACCAAATGTTAATTCTGTTCCAATAGACTCTCGCTTCTGAACATGTCCACCACATATGATGAGAAGATCCTGGTATTTGATGACATTTCCAACATTTAGCTGATTTGTCTTTAAACATTTTTGCCAATTTTTCAGGGGGCATATGCCATCTATAAAACATTTTATATTGATTGTCTTTGTATGCAGTGGACATTGTTAGTTTATAGTTCCTTTCCCATAACTGTTGCCATCTATCGAGCTCAACTGAATATCCACAATTTTTTGCACCAGCAAACTAACTCTCTCTAAAGAGTTAAAGCCAAATAAATCAAAAGTTCATTCTGTGTTTTTTTTTAAACAAAATATCTATAAAGGCAGGGGTGGTATTCATTTACCTTCGCTACCTGTTCGCAAATTCAGGCGGGCGTACCTCCACCTCTGCGCATGCACAGAGCATCAAAAACAGGCTGTGATGATGTCTGCAGCTGGTGCTACCAGTTTTCCTGAACCGGATAGAACCGGCTGAATGCCACCACTGCACAAAGGGTTGCCCATCACTGATAAACACAGCTGTAGATCATTCTCTAATGAAAGAAATGAATTTTGCCATCTCTGCTAGTTCTGTCATCTTCACCAACCGTTCCTTCATAGTTTATACATTTTAGGTTCCTCATATGTTTTTACCTTTTCTTACATCTTTACAGTGACATTTTTATGTAGTTCAGCTTCAGAGTTTGTGTTCTGCTGCTCAGTTCTAAATGTCCTATTATCGGCCTTGAATCTTTCCCTTAACTGTGCATAAGAAAACTATTGAAAATTAAATCCCTCTGTAACCAATTGCTCTCTTTGTGTTCTTGTTCTAATTTATCTCTTGATGAGTTAATCATTTTTCTTTCCCTACTGTTTTGTTCCTGTAAAATGGTTCTTGTGCAAAGATCCATTTTTAGGTTCAGACAGGGTTTATATCTTTTCCATATTCCATCTTAACATAATGATTCTTAAAATTACATTAACTTTAACTTTATCGTACCATGCCATCCAAACCTCAGATCAGACGCTTCTAATTCTAATATCATTTATTTCTCTGAAGAACTCATTCTTTCATCCAGACCAAACAGCTGGCTGCAAAATGTAGTTTTAAATCAGTCAGTCCCAACCCTTCTTGTTTCTTTACTTCTTGGGGAATCTTATATTTAACCCTTTGGCTTTTTCCCTTGCCATACAAACCTAGATGTAAATTTCTTCTTCATTACATAATTTAGAGTAATATTGATGATATTTGTTTGGATCTTTAAATTATTAGTTGTTATGGTATTTATCTCTTGTAGTTTTAATATCACTTTGTTCTCTTTGCTCAATTTATATTCCAGTTGCCTTTGTTAACAGTAAGAGAAAAGGAGGCAAAAATTGAATTATGCAAAACAAAAGAATTTTGAATTTGCAAAGTCAGGGAAATGGTTGGCATATATATTGAGGAAAGCTACCAAACAGCATTTCTCAATCTTGGCAACTTAAAATATCTGTGGTTATCAACTCCCAAAATTCCCAGATGAGCCCTGGTGGTGCAGTCATTGCAGGCAAACTCTGCCCACAGCCCCAGAGTTTGATTCTGATGGGGCTCAAGGTTAACTCAGCTTTTCATCCTTCTGAGGTCAGTAAAATAAGGACTCAGATTGTTGAGGGCAATTTGCAAATAATGCTTACATTGTAAACTGCTCAGTGAGTGCTAGAAAGTGCTATAGGATGGTATAAAAGTGTAAATGCTATTACAATTGCTATTCCCAAACTGACTGGGGAATTCTGGGAGTTAAAGTCCACATACAGTATCTTCAATTAGCCAAGCAGTAGAGAGACAGTTTTATGTATTCAAGTGGGGATAGAAGAAATAGAAATATTTTCCTTCTTATCAATCAGGCACATTTCCTGAGACTGTGAAGGAAATGGAATTCAGGTTAATTCCACTAATTTCACACTACTTTTCACACTACTTTTACACTACTTAGCAATTGAGTTGAGTCCAAGATGTGTTTTGTTGTTCCTCACTCAACTTCTCTGCTTGGCCTATTAGATTGGGCATGGAACAAACTCAAAGGATTGACTAAATCTTTGGTAGGTTGCTGGGTGGGATTGAAAAATTTTAGCAACCGATTCTCTGCCTGGTTGCTGGGTGGGTGTGGCCATGGGGGCGTGGCCTAGTCAACTTCCTGCACTTTTGCCTTCCCTGGGCTCCGGAGGCTTTCTTCAAGCCTCCAGGAGGGCGAAAACTGCATCCCCTGGGCTTCCGGTAGACCCATTTGTCACCCTCCCCAGACTCCAGAGCCTTTACTCGAGCCTCCGGGAAGGCGAAAATGGCCTCCCCAGGCTCTAGAGACCCTCTGGAGGCCGGAAATGGGACCATTTCTAGACTTCCGGTACTTCCAGTAGGCCCATTATTTGCCCTCCCAGAGCCTCCGCACAGGCCCTGCACTTACCTGGCATCCAAAACGGGCTGCGTGGAGACTCCTGGGAGGAGCAGGACAGGGTAGGCGGGTCAGCCAGTCCTTGCAAGTACTGGTTCGGCAAACCAGATTAAAATTAATATCCGGTTCACCCAAATTGGTCTGAATCCCACCCCTGGCAGGTTGTTACCCAGGCTGAAGGCAAGTGGTAAGTTGCGCAGGCACTATCAGAAGGTGAATGTTAGGATTAAATAAAGGGAGCTGTTGTACATTTCTACAGCTGGGTTTAAGGCAGGCAGCCCACCATTGCCTTCAGTCTAAAGCACCAAGAACTATGGGGATAGCTATGATTTTCACAAGGAGGACACAGATGTGAAACAAGTTCTCCCAACCATGCCGAATTTCGGTTTCTGAAACAGCCTGATTCTGAAGCTATTTTTAGGGAGGCAAAATTCAATTGTGGCTTCCCTGGAAGCTCAACAGCCTGTCTTCTACACACACCACACACACACACACACACACACACCAGGACATCCTGTCACCACCATGCCATTAACTGTCCGATGAAAAAACAGGGGTCTCAGTCAAGGTAATTGGATACCCAGGGTAGAAAAAAGTGGCTCTAATCATCACTCATCGGAGATGAAAGACCAGCGGAATGAATTCTGAATTTGTTTTTACTTCTTGCATAAGGAATTCTGTGTTTTGTGCTGGGGGGCGGCGGGGGGGAGGCCTGCAGAGTTTTAATCAGCTTGGCACACAGTGGCATCCGGCAGCCATAATGGGAAAGTCATGGTCCAAGATGGAGGTGTTTCCTACGGCCGGTCTTTTAGCTGAGAGCAGGCTGAATTTTGCTACCTAGAGATAAATTTCCACAACCCTACAGTGAAAGCAAACCGTAGCCAGCTTTATATCCCCGCAGACTGCATGAAATATTATCCGTAAAAAGGATTTACCTCGCACACCAACCTGGGCGGTATATGAGCTTTACAAACTCAAATCAGGGACTTGGAAAATAAAGTTCGTTTTGTAAAAGCCATTTACTTTAGAAAGAGAATATATATATAAAATACATCGCACAGGATGCAGTATATAATCTTTGTAGAAAGACGTTATTTTTCTAAAGAGCAATTTCCTCCAAAAAAAAAAAAAAGGCATTCAGAGGAAAACACAAAGGACAAAGAGAGAGTTTTCAAAGAAACACTTACAAAACCCAGCTTTGTTTCTTATAAATGCAGCTCAGGAAAAGGGGACAGGCCAGAGAGAAATGCACTAACGCAGTCTTTCTAGAAATCTATGTTTTTTGATAAACGAGAATCTCATAGCCACAAAAAGACAGTCCTTCATGAACAACAAATTAATGTGCCTAACAGTCTTGGTTTTTGACTTTGGAAGAGTCATTTGTGTGTGTGTGCACAGTTTTGCTGAAAAATGGACTCCATTTTTGGCTTTGTACAAACTTTGAATCTTAAACAAATCCAAAGGGATTAACAGAGTTGGAAGGGACCTTATAGGTCATCTAGTCCAACCTCCCGCTCAAGTAGGAGACCGTACACCATTTCTGACAAATGGCAGTCCAATCTTTTCTTGAAAGTCTCAAGTGATGAAGCTCCCACAACTTCCAAAGGCAACTTCTGTTCCATTGGTCGATTGTTCTGTCAGAAAGTTCCTCCTCGTTTCTAGGTTGAATCTCTCCTTGGTCAGCTTCCATCCATTATTCCTTGTCTGGCCTTCAGGTGCTTTGGAAAACAGCTTGACCTCCTCCTCTCTGTGGCAGCCCCTCAAGTACTGGAAGGCAGCTATCTTGTCTCCCCTGGTCCTTTGTCTTCACTAGACTAGCCATGCCCAGTTCCTGCAGCCGTCCTTCATATGTTTTAGTTTCCAGTCCCCTAATCATCCTAGTTGCTCTTTTCTATACTCTTTGTATAGTCTCAACATTTTATTTTATAGTGTGATGACCAAAACTGAATGCAGTACTCATAGGTGTGGTCTTACTAGGGCTTTATAGTATTAGTACCTCACTTGATCTTGATTATATCCCTCTGTTAATGCATCTTAAGATTGCATTGGCTTTTTTAGCTGCTGCTGCATGAATCTGTATAACATGTGCTAAAGTCCAAACACCTGACCAAGTTTTGGAAGCAGCATAAAGGGTTTGGAGGCTACACAGTATGAAGGACATTTGAGAGAGCTAGGCATGTTTAGCTTATTGAAGAGATGTATTGAAAATCCTCAGGGACGCTTCACACCCTGGTCAGCACTTCTTTACTCTCCTGCCATCCGGAAGGAGATATAGAAGCATAGACACCTGCACAAACAGGCTGAAGAACAGTTTTTATCCGTTGGCTGTCAGACTCCTGAATGCAAAATAACGTCATCATGATATATGTAATGATGTACGATGGACTTGCAGGGCCCGCGCAACTTGTAACATGTTCACACTGGTGTAATAGGACTGGGTGTTTGTTAACATGATTTATTGGGTTAGGGATTTTCTGTCTTCACTTGTTCTGCCCTAGCTCCAGATTCCCAAGGATTGTGACACACACCAACAGTGTTATAACGTACCAAGAATAAACAAAGTCCGACAAAGGTTGGCAACCAGCCCAGAAAACAAGATACGATAAGACACTCACTCTCCAAGATACTCTGTAATAATTACACATTGTTTCCAGCAAGAAATTACTAACTGCATGTAACTTAAATAGGCTAAGGGAGTGGCCAATTATCCTCAAACCTTACTCTCGAGGAGACCTCCTCTTCCTGAGTAGCCACTCCTGCCTTCTGGCAGCCCTGCGTGCTCGAGCATTTGAGGAGATACTCCTCCACTTTACTCTCTCCACTTGAAGGAGCCTCTGGAGGTTCTGGAGGCCCAGGCTGAGTCTCTGCCTCTGGCACCACATCCTCTTCAGCCTCCTCGCTGTCCGACGCGAGCGCTGGCTGCGCAGGCTGCTGGCACGACCCCACACCAGCCTCCTCCTCGTCGGGATCAGCCACGATCCACGCAGGCTGCTGGTGGGCCACAACATCACTGTGAGTTGTATTGTGTTGGGGGAGGGGGTGCACTGAGGGAGCTCCACCAATCTCATTGGACATATGTTGTGCAGTGACAATAAAGGTTATTATTATTATTGGGGAGACATGATAACTGTCTTCAGGAGTGGCATTCACTTACTTTCTCTACCGGTTCACAAATGTGAGCTTGCGCACACGCTCGCTCGCTTCTCTCTCATGCGCCCTGTCAACGCATGCACCTGGCCTTCTGCATATGTGCTTTGCTGGCATGCGCGCCTTCCGTGCATGCGCCTGGCCTCAAAAACGTGCCTAAATAGATGGCATAGAGCCGGGGAGGGCCCACCCGCGATTTCTGCTACCGGTTCGGCTGAACCGTTCCGAACCGGCTGAATACCACCTCTGTCTGTCTTCCAGTACTTGAGGGGCTGTTACAGAGAAGAGGGGATTGACTTTTTTCTGCAAAGCACCAGAGAGCAGGAGAAAAAATAATGGGTGGAAGCTGATTAATGAGAGATCCAACCTAGAAGTAAAAAGAAATTTCTTGACAGTGAGAACAATTAACAATTAACCAATGGGTCAGCTTGTCTACTGGAGTTGTGGCTGCTCCATCACTGGAGGTTTTCAAACATAGACTGGACAACCATTTGACTGGATTGGTATAAAGTCCTCTGCCTTGACTAGAAGACCTCTGAGCTCCCTTCGAGCCCGATGATTCTATGTTCTAAATCTCTGCCAACTCTCCCATTCAAGGATCCTACAAGAGAAGTTCAAATACATGCATTTAAGATGTGAAAGAGGAAGTCCTCGATCAGTAAATTTCTCAGTTGAAAACTGGTATTTTATTCCTCATTCCTCTGATTCTAGATAAAAAATCCAAAGTCAATTGTTCCTGCAAAGGGAATAGTGTGAATTTGACCTAATTCAATAGAGTAGAGTAGAGTAGAGTAGAGTAGAGTAGAGTAGAGTAGAGTAGAGTAGAGTAGGCTAGGCTAGGGTACAGTAGGGTAGGGTAGAGTAGGGTAGAGTACAGTACAGTACAGTAGGGTAGTGTAGTGTAGTGTAGAGTAGGGTAGGATAGAGTAGATTAGAGTAGAGCAGAGTAGAGCAGAGTAGAGTAGAGTAGGGTAGGCTAGGGTAGGCTAGGCTAGGCTAGGCTAGGCTAGGGTAGGGTAGGGTAGAGTAGGGTAGGGTAGAGTAGGGTAGAGTACAGTAGAGTATAGTAGGGTAGGGTAGGGTAGGGTAGGGTAGGGTAGAGTAGAGTAGTAGAGTAGAGTAGAGTAGAGTAGAGTAGAGTAGAGTAGAGTAGAGTAGAGTAGAGTAGAGTAGAAGAGTTGGAAGGGGCCTTGGAGATCTTCTAGTCCAACCCCCTGCTCAGGCAGGAAACCCCGTACCATTTCAGACAAATAGTTATCCAACATCTTCTTAAAAACCTCCAGTGTTGAAGCATTTACAACTTCTGGTGGCAAGTTGTTCCACTGGTTAATTGTTCTAACTGTCAGGAATTTTCTCCTTAGTTCTAGGTTGCTTCTCTCCTTGATTAGTTTCCATCCAGTTTCTTGTCCTGCCTTCAGGTGCTTAGGGATGCTATTTTTTTAAAAAATGTAGGAACGACCTCTGGGTGGGTCAATTATTGAAAGGATAACTTCTCCATGAGTAGTTTTAAGAATTGTCCTTGGATTGAAAGGTTGCCTACTGTTTTAACTTCTGCCCTTTTGAACTCCGATCAGCAGCCTTTCTAGCTTACTTTTGTCCAATCCAGGTAATAATGGTGATGACCTTTAAGTTGAAAATAATTACCTGAAAAGGCTTCCTAGAGCATCAACTCATTCAGGAGTTGAAGCCATTAAGATATTTAATGCCGCCTGTAGGAATTTAGGAGGCTTAAAAGCTTACCTTGCCTTTAAAAAGGTGAAATGACTCAACCTTTTATTCCTTTTGTGAAAAGTTTCTCTCTTGTTTTTTTTGTTTTTTTAAACAAACCGAATACTGAAAAAAGGGAGAAAAAAGTGGTGGAATATTAATCAAATTGGGTACAAAAGCACAGGGTGTGAATTGCGTTTGCGGTTGTTGTTAAGTTGCCCAAATGTAAGGTTTTCTCAAGAAAATAAATTCCTCTTGAGGTTTGTTAAAGTGAAGATGGTATGTAATATTCGAAATAAATTGGCTGAAAACTCTCTGGAGTTCTGTACTCCCAAAGGAAAGAAGACATCGAACTTATAACCAGGGGTAGGCTTCAAAAATTTTAGCAAGGAGTTCTCTGCCTGATTGCTGGGTGGGCATGGCCATGGTCGGTGTGGCCTAGTCGGCCTGCACCATGGCGGGAGGGGGACGTTTTTGCCCTCCCCAGGCTCCAGAGGCTTTCCTTGAGCCTCCGGGAGAGCAAAAACGGCCTCCCCAGGCTCTGGAGGCCCTCTGGAGGCCGGAAATGGGGCCAAATTTCTGGTAGGCCTGTTTTTTGTTCCCCCCCCCCCGAGCCTCCACGCATGCCGTACACTTACCTACATCCAAAACGGACCGCATGGGGACTCCTAAGAGGGGAGGGACAGGGTAGGCAGGGCCAGTCAGGAGTGGGGATTTGGGGGTTCTCCGACCTGCACAGAACCTTAGCTAGAGGTTCTCCCGAACCCCTGCGAACTCCCAGCAGCCCCCACCCCTGCTTAGTTCATGCTATGTTGCTTTAAAATAAAGCTTTGTTTATAAAGAAAGGAAGGAAGAACCTCCATCGTGTCTAAGAAATTGCACAATAATGGGTTTATTCACTAATCTAGGTGAAAGAGAAGGTAACAGTCGTTTAACGTTTCCATATTTATCATTTTGGAGTGGTAGAAATATGATTGCACGCAACCCTCCCGAGCTCTGTTTTCACTGGCAGAGGCACTGAGGGCCGGTCCTTCGCTGTTTCCATGGCAACCCCATGGGTCAGATCTAAACACACGCACACAGGCCTCGAGCTTGATCTAGATGATAAATCCAGTTAGACTAGAGATCGGGTGCAAAGCTGTATAGTTTCTAGCTCTCTTGCTCATTGATAGTTGTTTCATTTTTTTTTGTTTAATTTGTATGCTTTTTGTATTATGTTAGCAATAGCAGTAGTGGTTTATTTATTTATTTATTTATTTATTTATTTATTTATTTATTTATTTATTTATTATTTATATAAATAAAGTTATTTATTTATTTATTGGTTCGATTTATATGCCGCCCTTCTCCGGAGACTCAGGGCAGCTTACAATGCGTTAAGCAATAGCCTTCATACTTTTGGGCCCCCTAAGCGGTGTTCTTTTTTTTTATAAAAAGTCAGCTTATTGCCCCCACAATCCGGGTCCTCATTTTACCTACCTCGGAAGGATGGAAGGCTGAGTCAACCTTGAGCCTGGTGAGATTTGAACTCGCAGTAATTGCAGTCAGCTGGCAGCTAAGTGCTACTTAACAGCACTTTAGTCCACTGCACCACCAAGGCTCTTTTTATAAGTGATGGCACTTATACACAGGGCCGGATTTAGATGAAAAGAGGCCCTAGGCTATTCCACTTATGAGGCCCTTTCACCTATAGTGAAAGTGTAATTTTAATTTTGCTAACAATTTGAATGTAGGCCCCTCTTGAGCTTGAGGCCTGTTAGATATGTTCGAGGATCGTGCCCAATAATTCCAACAAGCAGTTCTGGTTTAAATCGTTTATTGTTTATTGACTGGACATCTCGTCAATACAGGTACATCTCCGGAACTGGAACAGGACCGCATGGCTGACCCTTAAGTACCCCCTGGGCGTGGCTAAGGTAAGGAGGGGCTATTGGGTTAGGGTGTACCTTGTGAGCTGGCCTGTCCAGCCCCCCTACCCCTAGCTCTGAGTCAGAGGCAAGGCATTTATTCCTGACAAAACCCCCTCTAAATGCCTGGCCGGGATATTCCTGAGTGGTGTACACTTGAGGCGCTATTTTTAGGAGGACACCTAATTTTGATGTGAGGTATGTGTGTTGCTTGTTTTGTAATGGCTTTGTTAGAATGTCCGCTGTTTGCTCCTCTGTGTCACAATGTATAACCCTTATGAATCCTATGTTTGCGAATTGCCTAACATGTTTATATTTTATGTCAATGTGTCTCGACCTTTGGCCAACCGCTTCAGCCTTTGATATTTCCATGGCTGCTTTATTGTCTTCATGCATAGTGATGGGGTAGTTTGGTTCGACCCATATGTCCGTGAGCAGGTCGTCAAACCAGATTAAGTTATTGGTGGCCTTGGACAAACAAATATATTCGGCTTCTGTGGTAGATGTGGCTACCAGATCCTGTTTCCCTGTGTACCAATGCACTGGGCTGTTGTTGAGGAAGAACACGTAACCTGAGGTGCTCCTCCTACTTTTCACATCTCCAGCCCAGTCAGCATCTGCGTAGCACGTGAGCGTGGGAGTTGTGGCGTTCTCGGGTTCTAGTGACAGGCAGGCGTCAGAACTGTGTTTTAGGTATCTCAGTACCCTTTTTATGGCTTCCCAATGGTACATGGTGGGCTTCCCTACGTGTCTAGACAGCAGGTTGACAGGTAGGGCGATATCTGGCCTGGTCCAGTTTGCAATGTACAATAGTGAACCTATGGTGGATCTGTACAGCGTGTTGTCTTTGAATGGTTCAGCCTCATTGTACATGTCCTTCAAAAAGTCTGGTTGCATTGGTGTTTCACACCCCTTGGCATCTGTCATATTACACTTATGTACCAGTTCCAAAATTTTATCTTTCTGTGACAATTGGAAACCTTTGTCTGTTTTTGTGATTTGCACCCCTAGGTACTTGTCTACCTTACCCAAAATCTTCAGGGAGAAATGCTTTCCTAGTTCGTTGGCAAAGTCACTGCATTTGCTGATCTGATTACCGATATATAGTATATCGTCCACGTATATTAAGACATACTCGAGGGAATCACCTGACTTCTTGGTGAAGAAGCAGTTGTCGGCTGAGGTGGCTGCAAAGCCCATGGATTTCAATGTCTTAGACAAACACTCGTACCAGCGTTTCCCTGATTGCTTGAGCCCATACAAGCTTCGGTTTAGAATCCATGTTTCTCCCTTCCTAGTTGTTTGACTGGGGGGTGCTCTTACATAAATCTCTTTGTCAAGCTCAGCGTGCAGGTAGGCGGTTTGTACGTCGAATTGGTGTACCTCCAGCCCTAGCAGTGATGCAATGACTAACGCACATTTTACGCTTTCGGCCCTGACTGTGGGGGAGTATGTTTCTGTGTAATCATCAGGGTATCTTTGAGCAAATCCCTGCACTACCAGTCTAGCCTTGTAGAGAGTTTTGTTTTCCTCTAGTGTCTTGATTTTGTAGACCCATCTGGTGCCTATTGTCGTTTTTCCTGCTGGGACCTCAGAGGGAGTGTATACGTTTAGTTCCCTCAGGCTATCCATTTCCTTCTCCATGGCCTGCTCCCATTTTGCCCTTTCTTCATCTGGTAATTTCAGCACGTCTTCATATGTGTTGGGGGTTAGTTGGTTAGTGTGGATAGATAATACGTAATCCCCTAACCTTTGTGGCACCTTGCCCCTGTTTGCTCTGATTGGCCTGTCAGGGGGCGTCTCTGTGTCGTGCATGTACCTGGCTTCTTTCTCAGTGAGTGAGTCCACTTTGATGTGTGGGTGGTTCTCCTTCCACTCCTTCACTAGTATTTCCTGCCTCTCGCTTTTGATTCTTTCCTGTTCTGTACCCTTTCCTGTGTTAGGTGTTACTCCCCTTTGAGTGTTCCCCGGTCCGTCCTTGCTAAGGAACACCTCGTTGAGGTGTATCTTGGACCAGTTGGCATTTTCGTGAAAAACTGCTGTTCGAGAGATTACGAAGTTGTTGTTGCTGTCTATGAACCTATATCCCTTTGTTCCTGGTTCATATCCCATGAACCTCAGCCTTCGGGATACCCTGTCCCCCTTTTGCCTCAATTGCCTGGGAATGTGTACATCTGCTGTGACCCCGAATATGTGTAAATGCGATACTTGTGGCTTCCTTTGGTACATTAACTCATATGGAGTTTTGTTTAGTACGCTGGACCATAACCTGTTCAGGGTATAGTTTGAATAAATGAGTGCTTCCGACCAGAAGTGTTGTCCCAGGCCTGCATCCTCTAATGCGCACTTCATCATGGTCTGCAGCATTCCGTTTTTTCGTTCCGCCACTCCGTTTTGGAAGGCCGAAAATGGGGAAGACGTGTAGTGGACTACCCCGCGTGCCTTTAGCCATTGCGAGAAGTCGCTCGATAAAAATTCAGACCCCCGGTCTGTCATTATTTGCCTGATTTTGGTATTATGTTGTGTCTCTACCCTAGCGTAGAATTCCTTGAATTTTTGGAATACTTCGCTCTTCTGTTTTAGTGTGTACACGAAGCCATAGCGGCTGAAATCATCCACTATGGTCAGGAAGTACCTTTTCCTGTATTTAATGGAGGGCCTTAGTGGTCCCACTAGATCCATATGTATGAGTTGAAAGGTTGAGTCTGTAGTGCGTACTGACTTTTTGGGCCTAGGTTTGGTTTTTAATTTGGAGCTCTTACAAACAGAACACTCGAGATAGTTCTCACAATTCTTTATTTTTACACCTTCAGAGCACTCCATCATCTTCTGCACCACGGGGAAGCTAATGTGTCCTAGCTTTCTGTGTAATAGGTGAGCGCAATTGTCATGTATGGGCTTCCCTATCGCTGGCCTTTCTTTTCTGGTTGCCTCCTGCTCACTTGTTTCATTGTTGTCGTGTGTGTGGTTAACCCCCTCTATTTCTCTACTTGTGTTATCGGGGCTGGCCTTATGGTGGTTGTTTACTCTGGGTTGCTTGTCCCAGACTGGGTGGTAGAAGGGGAGTTCTCCGCTGATTACTATTTTCCCTACGTTTTTGCCCCCTCTAGTTACCTGCACCCTTCCTCCCTTGAAGGTTACTTCAACATTGTTGTCCTTGCTTAACTTTAGTGTAGCGAGGATGTTATAGGGTATATTGGGTACCAGTAACACTCCTTGTACCTCCCCTATCCCCGGCACGTGTGCATTGCCCTTGCCTGTTACTTGCACATTATTCTGGTTAGCCACCTTTATTATGAAACTCTCCTCTGTGAATGATGTTAGTAGATTACGGTCATACGTGGTATGGTTTGTGGCTCCTGAATCCAGCAGCCATGTACCTTCCATCCTATCCTGGTTTGTGTGTTGCCCCTGGTCTCCTATGCCATACAGAGAACCCGTTTGACTTTCCCTGGAGCTGTCCCTGTGGTTTCTCCTGTCTCTGGGGTTAGGTGAATCCCTACGTCTGTGTCTGTCCTCGGGTGAGTGTCTGCTTGTGTATCTTGTCCTTGACTCTGATCTGTCCCTCCTACGTTGCCTGTCCCTGTCCCCTGTGTTTCTAGGGCAGTCCCTTTTGTAGTGGTTCCTTGACCCACACAAGTAACATTCTGCGTTGCTGTGGTTCCTGTTCTGTGGCTCGACCTTCTTACTGGGCCTTTGCTCCCTGCGGCTTATTGAGCGATCTTTTCTGATGCTATCCTCAGCTATTAGTTTGCTCGTTAGTAACTCTAGTGAGAGCTTTCCTGTCCCTAGGTTGTCTATTTGTGTAATGAAGGTGTCCCAGCTGGGGTCCAGGGAGTTCACAATGATACTTATCATGGTCCTTTCGCTTATGACCTCCCCCCTTTGTGTTAGCTGGGCTCTGGTGGCGTTTAGGGATAATAGATGTTCACTCATTGGGGTCCCTGCTTTGTGTTTGGTGGCATAGAATTCCCTGGATAGCCTGGTGGTGCTTGCCACGCTCTGGCAGTAAAATAGTTTGTGCATCCTCTGTATTACTTCTAGAGCAGTCAGATGATGCCTGATGCTGGGGTAAATACTGGGGGTGATACTAGCTATAACAATGCAGTATGCTTTATGATGGGTACAATCTAGCTCAAAGGTCCATGGTTTTTTTGGGGGATCAGTGACTATGGATAGTAGGTCTTCTTTGAGTAGGGTGACCTGGAGCTGTTGGTTCCAGTCCAGGAAATTCTCCCCATCTAGCCTTAGTTTGGGGAAGTCACTTGGCAAAGCCCCTGAGTTATAGTTTAAGTTACTCACATTATGTCGCTGTCCATGGTTCCTCACGTAAGGGAACTCACAATAAGGTAGGGGAACGACTGTGGCGAGTCTGAACTGACTTGTCTCTGTGTGCATGCGTCGGTGTAGCTCTATGTCTTCCTCCGTTTCTCCTGTAGGGGCGCATTGCGCGTGCGCGAAGTTCATTTCTTCCCAGCCGCCGTGGAGTGAGGAGCTTGTCTCCGTAGCTCCCTGGTATAGGCCCCAATCCTCCGGATGGGCCTTCGGTTCCTCCTTGGTCGGCCTTGCTCGTCTGGGATCGTCGTGGTTCGTCGTCTGGAGCCTCGGGAAGCGGTGAGGATCGTCGTCGAGGGCCTGGAGTCCGGTTGGTGCCGCGGATGGTCCTGGATGGCCCGGCCTCGTGCGGGTGTCGCCTCCGGGTGTCGGGCCGAGTCCCCTGCCCGCCGATGGACGTCCCCTGCCGGCGGATGGCCCCGCGGGCCATGGGTCTGGTCCAGTTCGTAGGTCCGGTGAGTAGTCCCATCGCCTCCGGTGTTCCGTTTTTAAGGGGAGGCTTCTTGGGGGCCCTGGGTGGCTCTGGATCCACGCGGCGGTGATCGGTCCCTCGGGATGGGTGTCGGTGTCGGGCCTCCTCGCGTTAGGGTCCCCTTTGCGCTTGGGCCTGGCACCGGGGTGCGTGTCCGGTAGCTTTATCTTGTCCCCCAGGGCCGCGGCGATCAATTCGATTGCCTTGTTGAGTTCGGGCTCGGTAGGCGAGCCTGTGGCTTTGGGCCTTGGGTTTCCTCTTTGTTTGTGGCATTCTTGGGGGGTTACCTTGGGGTAGGCCCCGATTCCCGCCATGAGATTTAAATCTCGGGAATCTATTGGTGGGTGGTCGGCCATTTTTGATGACGCCGCCTCCCAAGATGGCCGCCGTGAAAAAGGCGCGAAAACCCCTTCGGCTCCCTTGGCGGGTTTTTGATGGGGGGTTCTCTCCCTTACCGCTTCTCCGCCGCTGCATTCGGATTCATCCTCATCTTCCTCACTCGCTGCTTCGCAGCCTTCGATTAGGCTCCGTAGTTCCGCGATGAGGTCGGTGTTGCTTTGCGATGAATCTATCAGGTCCAGGAGTTTTCCTTTTAGGTTGTGCTTTTCCCCTTTTGGAGTCTCGTGTTCGTCCCACTCCTCTCCGCGCCTGGCAGGGGTGCGTGGGTAGTGGAGTAGGCCACTTGCTTCAGATGCCTCTCCTCGGGTGGCTTCGGGTTGGGCAGGTCGTTCTGCCATCTCCTTGGTGAACGCTCTGGTGTTCATCCTTTCCGTCTTGGTTCTTTGCATGCTTGTGGAATGTTTGGGTTGGGCTGCCGAACCATCCTCTGCTACCATTTTGTTAGATATGTTCGAGGATCGT
The DNA here is from genome assembly GCA_022577455.1 of Arizona elegans. NCBI lineage: Eukaryota > Metazoa > Chordata > Lepidosauria > Squamata > Colubridae > Arizona > Arizona elegans. Next base: position 6,135,417 of record JAKOOJ010000007.1, on the reverse strand, counting down.
GCCCAATAATTCCAACAAGCAGTTCTGGTTTAAATCGTTTATTGTTTATTGACTGGACATCTCGTCAATACAGGTACATCTCCGGAACTGGAACAGGACCGCATGGCTGACCCTTAAGTACCCCCTGGGCGTGGCTAAGGTAAGGAGGGGCTATTGGGTTAGGGTGTACCTTGTGAGCTGGCCTGTCCAGCCCCCCTACCCCTAGCTCTGAGTCAGAGGCAAGGCATTTATTCCTGACAAGGCCCTAGGCTGAAGCCTAGTTAGCCTATAGGAAAATCCGGCCCTGCTTATACATATATAACCCCATCCCCCAATAGTGCTTTATAGACCTCTCTAAATCAGGGGTGGGCAACTATGGCCCTTTTATGACTTGTGGACTTCAACTCCCAGAATTCCTGAGCCAGCCATGTTAGCTCAGGAATTCTGGGAATTGAAGTCCACAAGTCACAAAAGGGCCATAGTTGCCCACCTCTGCTCTAAATGAGTCAACATATTGCCCCACAACAATCTGGCTCCTCATTTTACCGACCTCAGAAGGATGGAAGGCTGAATCAACCTTGAGCCAGTCAGGATTGAACTCCAGGCTTTGGGCAGAGTCAGCCTGCAATACTGCATTCCAACTTCTTTTTATCAATAGAATATATCAATGAAGATTCCCAGTCATCCAGGTAGAATTGTCTGGAAGTTGAGTCACGCCAACTGGATATTTTGACCCAACAAGAAGTCCAGTTGGCCTGGCTCAACTTCCAGGCAAAAGAAGATAAAATCTTTGCAACTCAGAATTGAATATTCTCTTCTCTTCTCTTCTCTTCTCTTCTCTTCTCTTCTCTTCTCTTCTCTTCTCTTCTCTTCTCTTCTATTCTATTCTATTCTATTCTATTCTATTCTATTCTATTCTATTCTTATATTATTTTGAAGTTTTGCTTTTAACTTAATGCAAGAACTGAGTTCATTATATACATTTGTATCTGTCCTGAAGAAAGTCAGAAGTCACTCCTTTTGTGTTTCTTTCTTCCATACTTTTTTTTTTTTAAATCACTTTTTAACTTCTTTCTCTCTTGGCTTCTCTCCCGTTCTGGCCCTTTTATTTTTTTCCCTGTTCCTTTGTATTTTATTTCTTCTGAAGCTTAACAAAGTTGGTTAATAAATAAATAAGTAAAAGGAGCCAACCCAACCCAACAACTCCATTAAAAACTTTTAAAAATCTGTAGGAAGTTAGCACCCACCCCTCTCCTAGGAAAATGAGATATTTGAGGAAATATTAAAAGGGCAGAATATTTCCCTAAAAGGGAGGCAGAAACTCACCCCCCCACACACCTTTGTCAATGGGACATTAAGTCCTGGGCCAGTCTATTCTACATAACAAAGATCTGCCTCCTTCAGGCAGAGCCATAGTAGGAATTGCCCAAAGCCCCTTCATTACATCACCACCCAGCAAGAGTCAACCAAGCCTGGGACACAGACAACCTACAAAGTTACCTCTGCATGGCCCTATGGGTGTCTGACAACCAATCAGAATGCAAGCTCAAAAGCCCAGAGAGGGCGTAAAACCCAAGCACTCTCAGCATTTCTGCCCTTTTTCTCTTCGTCCAAGATCTTCAAGGCATGTGATCCTGTCCATCAATAAACCATCTTTCCAAACAGCCACCATGTTTCCAGTGTCTTCCTCCCCACTTGGAACTGAACCCAGATGGACATTTCTTCCCACAAATCCAAACAATCTCATTGTTGCTGATTTTTTAATAACCAGCAGAAGATAAGAAAAGATAAGAGCCTTGGTGGCGCAGCAGACTAAAGTGCTGTTAAGAAACACCAGGACCCGGATTGTGGGGGCAATAAGCTGACTTTGTATAAAAAAGAATGCCGCTTAAAGGGGGGCCCTTAAAGCCATACTAAGCAGGTATATACAAAAGTATGAAGGCTATTGCTTAATGCATTGTAAGCCCCCCTGAGTCTCCGGAGAAGGGCGGCATATAAATCGAACCAATAAATAAATAAATAAATAAATAAAACCAATGTCCTTTTATTTTCCTCTTTGTTTTGTTTTGTTTTTTATTTTGGGGAAAGGAAAATATAGTAACTCTCCTTTTGAGTGAGTTGGGTATATGGGAAGGGGCCTCCAGCCTTCTCCCAAAGCAGGCGCACTGCTTATTAAAAAAAGGTCATGAAAAAGGAATTGATGTGCCAACAGATGTTTTCCACCAGTCGTCCATCTTACATTATGTGAATTTCATCCCGAAGGCTCTGGAAGCTTCCTGTGTTGTCTTCAGCAGAATAACTGACGCTAAGCAATAAACACAGAAGAGAGGCAAGTTGAGTGTTGTCCTGGCTAGGAAATGCATGGAAATGTGCTCGTTCACCAAAGTCTCGCCCATCCTAATTGCTTCCCCACGCAAGTCCAGACTTGTCCTAAGTAAACAAAGCTTCCCCATATTAATAGGTATGTTGGGAAGCCAAGTTGCAACTCGACGGAAGGAATCCAGGAATGTGATGAAAGGATCTCTGCTGATATCTAATTTATGCTTTTCAACATCAAAGAGGAAAACAAATTACTGGGTAATTTACAAAAAAAAAAAAAGTCTTCACTACTTTACTTCCTTGAGTATGGAAACTGCAGTCAGAATCAAGTTCAATTAGTTAATTCCTTCTTAGTTAAACTCGAGGTTAATTTGCTGAATCATTATTGGGGGACGTGGTCTTTGACAGGTATAAAGTATACCTTTTCCATCATGGCATCTAGAGTGTGTGTGAGAGAGAAAGAGATTAAAGACAAGATTGTAGGAATTGGGTATGTCTAGTCAGATGCAATATTCTTTTGATGTGCTGTTTTTGACTATTATTTGAACTCCCCTATAAAAGTTAGACAGCATACTAAAAAGCAGAGACATCACCCTGCCAACAAAAGTGTGTATAGTCAAGGCTATGGTTTTCCCAGTTGCAATGTCTGGCTGTGAAAGTTGGACCATAAGGAAGGCTGAGTGCCAAAGAATTGAGGCCTTTGAACTCTGGTGCTGGAGAAGACTCCTGCGAGTCCCTTGGACTGCAAGGTGATCAAACTGGTCAATCCTAGAGGAGATCAACCTTGACTGCTCTTTAGAAGGCCAGGTCCTGAAGAGGAAACTCAAATACTTTGGGTACCTAATGAGAAGGAATGACTCACTGGAGAAGAGACTAATACTGGGAAAGATTGAGGGCAAAAGAAGAAGGGGATGGAAAAGAATGAGGTGACTGGATGGAGTCACTGAAGCACTCGGTGTGAGCTTAAATGAACTCCGGGGGATGGTAGAGGACAGGAAGGCCTGGAGGAAAGTTGTCCATGGGGTCGGACATGACTTCGCAACTAACAACAACAAGTCTACTGAAAAGAAGGACTTGGGATGAACATGGTAGCAGTGTTCCAATGTCTAAGAGGCTGCCCCAAAGACGAGGGGGGTCAACTTATTTTCCAAAGCCCCACATGGCAAGGCAAGAAACAATGGATGAAAACTAATCAAGGAGAGAACCAACCTACAAATAAAAAGAAATTTCCTAACAGTGGGAACAATTAACCAGTGGAATAGCTTGCCACCAGAAGTTGTGGGTGCTCCATCACTGGAGGCTTTTAAGAAGAGACTGGACAGCCACTTGTCTGGAATGGTATAGGGTCTCCTGTTTGAACAAGGAGTTGGACTAGAAGACTTCCAAGGTCCCTTCCAACTATATTTTTCTGCAGTGATGAATAGACTAGACATATCTTATGTACATATATAAAATAAGAGAAATAAATAATAAATGTAAGCACATGAATCCATAAGGAGACATGCACACTTTTAAAAAAATCTATGTTTGTTCTCTTGAATCTAATCTTTTATGAAAAGCACTGCTAATATAATTTATTTATTCAATTGACATGGCTGCCCATCTCAAACATCTTACCTTTTTTTGATCACGACTTGTAGACGCTACCAGGCAAGGTAAGATGGCAGCAACAATTATGCACAACCCGGTCGTGCTCATTTGGTTCTATGAGGAAGTTATTTGGTCAATACAGCTTCAGGTTCAAAAAGTTGTTTTTATTATTTACAAATATATACATGCATACGATAATGAACAGGGTGTCCTGTTACATTTTTACCCTAACTGTATGACTCAGATGTTGAGAGGTTTTAAGGAGGGAAACCAGTGGTAGTATTAAGCTGGTTTGGACCGGTTTGCTCAAACCGGTGGTGTCAACCACGGGGCCCACCCGCCCTGGTGCTATGCCGACCTACTTAGCCACATTTTCTAAGCGTGAAAGCCGTGTGCGTAAGCAAAGTGCCTGCACAGAAGGCACATGGGCATGGCGAACCACTGGTAAAAATATGTGAAACGCACCTCTGAGAGAAATCCATACATCCTACCCTGTTTTTCCCCAAAATAAGACATCCCCTGATAATAAGCCCAATCGGGCTTTTGAGCGCATGGCAATAAGGCCAAGCGCTTATTTCAGGGTTCAAAAAATATAAGACAGGGTCTTATTTTCGGGGAAACACGGTATGTAAAGAAATACTTTAGAGTCAATTAAAAGATCTTTCTGACTTAATCTGTGTTGAAGTTGGCGGCTTTCGATTTCAAACTCCTGAAACCATAGTCGTGAAACCTTATCCTATTAAAATTATTCTGATGGAAGCAGCGTTTCTTTAAGCTTCTGTCTTCCGAAGAGCTATATTATTTCAGCGTAAAAAACAAAAACAAAAACGGGATTGCTGGTGAGTTATGAAAAATAAACCTTCATGGGCACCCCCCGCCGTATTAGAGACGCATATGAAACGTATAAAAAGTTCCTGACAATAAATACGGCTAGAGGGTTTAACTGAAGCTATTTCTGTACTTGGCAGGGATATTTCCAGCAGCATACATTGTTTAACTCTCAGGGATGTGTTAAGCTATAAGCTATTGTCAACCGCTGAAGCAATTACCACCTTGCCAGGTTCTTCATGTTAGGTCATGAAATCAATTTGAGCGTGATATCAGATTTAATGTTCAGCATCCAAATATGATGCACATAAACGCCTGCCGCAATGACTCACAAGGATGAGGAAAAAAGAGCAGAGGGAGCAGTTGAAGAGAAGACAAAGCACGGCTACAAGAAAGGTAATTAAAATGGAATAAAATGGGTGGCTTGGCCCAATATTTCTTTCTGGCTAGGTCAACTTTCCCCCGGATGGGGTGCCGTTGGTTTCTTTAAGCCAGGTACAATTTGTGTGAACGACTTCTGGCATTTGAAAGTTGCATTTATTTATAGGTGTGGTATTTTAAGCAAGGTTATCAACAGTCTTCTTAAGAGGAAGGTGAGTGAGTTAGAAAAAGAGCAAAGGAGGCTCACGGATAGAGTTTGCACGGTCATTTAGGGAGATTCAACAGGGGATTTTTTCCCTCCCACTTACCATATTTTTCGGAGTGTAAGATGCACCTTTTTCCTCCCTAAAAGGGGGTGAAAAATTGGGTGCGTCTTATACACCAAATGTAGCCCCAGCCACCCACTGGCCCCCACTCTTTGGCCTTTGCCTCCCAGCAGTTTACCTCTTTGCAGCAAGCAGCAAGAAGAAACAGCTTCTTTCGGCTTCAGCACAGCCTAATTAGCACAAGTTGATTGGATCAGCCTCCTGACTCTCAGCTGTGTTGCTCTCAGCTGTTTTGCGTGGGCCTCTGCTGCTTGCTGCAGCTTGTATTAATCAAGCTGTGCTGAAAACGAAAATGAAAGTAAAGCAGGCTGTTTGCTATTTGCTGCAAGGAGGCAAAATTGCCGGGAGGCAGAGGCAGATTTCTTTTTCTTGTTTTCCTCACCAAAAAGGTAGGTGAGTCTTATAGTCCGGTGTATCTTATGCTCTGAAAAATACGGTACATCATATTGCAACAATGGCCAAAGTTTGCTTTTTTTAAAGCAAGCAACATTGAAGCAACATTTACTGACTGAAACGCTCTTTTTAACCATGTTGGCCTTTCTTTCATAATTAACAAAATAACAGAACAACAGAGTGGGTAGGGGACCTTGGAGGTCTTCTAGCCTAACTCCTTGCTCAAACAAGGGGCTCTATACCATTCTGGACAAAGGGTTATCCAATTTCCTCTTAAGAACTTTGTGATGGAGCATTCATAAATTCTGGAGGCAAGCTCAAGAAATGTCTCCTTAGTTCTAGGTTGATGCCAGAGCTTTGCTATTTCTGTGGGGTCCTTGGTGCTCTCTGAGCTTGGTTGTCTTCTTACAGATGTTTCATTACCAAACTAGGTAACATCATCAGGGCAAAACCAGGTGTCTTCTAGCACTGATGGTGTTACCTACTTTGGGCAATGAAACGTCTGTAAGAAAACAAACAAGCTCAGAGAGCACCAAGGATCCCACAATCATCTTCCTCCTCCTCCTCCTCCATCACCACCACTGGAAGCTTTCAAGAAGAGACTGGACTGCCATTTGTTGGAAACGGTGTAGGGTCTCCTGCTTGGGCGAGGGATTGGACGAGATAACCTACAAGATCCCTTCCAACTCTGTTATTCTATTCTATTCTATTCTATTCTATTCTATTCTATTCTATTCTATTCTATTCTATTCTATTCTATTCTATTCTATTCTACAATCTACTCTACACTCTATTCTATTCTACTCTACACTCTACACTCCTGGGGGAAGGATACTGCAAAATCCCCATTCCTTCTCCACTCCTGGGGAAAGGATATTGCAAAATCTCCATTCCAACTCCACTCTGGGGCCAGTCAAGAGGTGTTATTTTCCGGTTTTCTGAACTACTCAAAATTTCCACTACCAGTTCTCCGAACTGCTCAAAATTTCTGCTACCGGTTCTCCAGAACCGGTCAGAACCTGCTGGATTTCACCCCTGCAGCAGATGCAATATGCTTTTGATGTGCTGTTGTTGGCTATTATTTGAACTCCTCTATAAGAATTGGCAGAGCTTAATGATAAGAAAAGAACTAAGATCTCATCTCGAGCAACACAATGGTCTGAGAGCCATCACTGTTTCAAAAGAATATTTAAAGAGGGTTTTTTTCCCCCCCTCTCATTTCTTTCCTTTTCTGGCTTTTTTCTCCAGACATAAATCATGGTTTATAGACCACAGCAGCATAACCAACCAAACTCATTACACTTAGGACAAAGTATGACTCCAGCTTCAGTTTTTGATAAAGTCTTAGGGAAAGAGGACAATCACCAATAAAAAGGGGAGAAATGTTGAAAACTGGCATTAAAAAAAAAAATCTCTTGATTTTCTGTGCTACATTAAGTTATTAATAATGACAGCTGTTTTCTTGTTCCTGTGTTTTGAAAGAAAGGAAGACAGTACATTCCATAAAAAATGTCTGTGAAGATGCTCAATCATTCAGGTCATGGTTGTCTCAAAGGTGCTTTTTCCAAAAGGCAACTGGACTTTCTTGAGTTTTTTCTTTGAAAACATTTAGCTTCTCAAGAATTTCTGAAGAACTAGAGAAGCTTCTTAGGTGAGAAGCAGAATAATGCAAAATTTAATTCTTTCTTTCTTTCTTTCTTTCTTTCTTTCTCTTTCCATCACTCTTTCTCTTTCTTTCTTTTTTCTTTCTTTCTTTTAATTTCTTCCTTCCTTTCTTTCTTGTTTCTTTCTTTCTTTTAATTTCTTCCTTCCTTCCTTTCTTTCTTGTTTTTTCTTCCTTCTTTCCATTGTTCTCTCTTCTTTCTTTTTGTCTTTCTTTCTTTCTTTCTCTTTCCATCACTCTTTCTCTTTCTTTCTTTTTGCTTTCTTTCTTTTAATTTCTTCCTTCCTTCCTTTCTTTCTTGTTTTTCTTCCTTTTTTCCATTGCTTTTTTCTTTCTTTCTTTCTTTCTTTCTTTCTTTCTTTCTTTCTTTCTCTTTCCATCATTCTTTCTCTTTCTTTCTTTTTTCTTTCTTTCTTTTAATTTCTTCCTTCCTTCCTTTCTTTCTTGTTTTTTCTTCCTTCTTTCCATTGCTCTCTCTTCTTTCTTTCTTTCTTTCTTTCTTTCTTTCTTTCTTTCTTTCTTTCTCTCTCTCTCTCTCTCTCTCCCTCTCTCTCTTTCTCTCTCTCTCCCTCCCTTCCTCCCTCCCTCCCTCCCTTCCTTTTCTCATAATTTTTCTTAAAAGTTTTAAAAAAGGAAGGTGGAAAACTAATATGAACTAAATATAGAATTTAGGAAGAAAAAAACAAAAATACACCAAAGACCAAGCTAAAAGGGCAAGAAAGGAAAACAAAATAAAAGAAAAATAGTCAAGAAAGAGATACAAAGATGTGACTTCTGATCTTCTTTACAGCAGTTACAGCTACAATTATAAATTCACCTCTTTCTCTAATGTTACAACATGTCTCTCTTCTTTCTGTAATCTACCCTGTCTGATCATCAAAACCATAAATCAAAAGTTCATATTTTCCCCCCTTCCCCTGGTTTTCACAAAAAAGAAAAAAAAAGAAAAAAAAAAGAAAACATAAGGGATTAAATTAGAAAATTTTCAGGCCACGCAGAACATGTCTTAATTTTGTGAGTTGTGAAGAGATATCGGGAGACTGTAAATTCTAGTTCCATCTTAGGCACAAAGCCAGCTGGGTGACTTCATGCTAGACCAGGAAGATCTACTTCCGAAAATCTTGCCAAGAAAACTTCAGGGACAGGTCCAGGCAGTTGCCAGGAATTAACACTGACTCCGTGGCATGATAAATAAATAAAATACAGGTATTCCTCAATTTAGCTATGGCAAATCTAGACAGCATATTAAAAAGCAGAGACATCACCCTGCCAACCAAATTGCATATAGTCAAGTTTATGGTTTTCCCAGTTGCAATGTATGGCTGTGAAAGTTGGACTATAAGGAAGGCTGAGCGCCAAAGAATTGAGGCCTTTGAACTCTGGCCCTGGAGAAGACTCCTGTGAGTCCCTTGGACTGCAAGTCGATCAAACCGGTCAGTCCTAGAGGAGATCAACCCTGACTGACCAGTTTACTACCGGTTAGCTGGCTGCGCATACGCAGTGGACACCCCCACACCAAATGTGAGGTGCACATGCGCAGTGCAAGCCAAAAGGAGGCATGTGGTAAGTAGAACAGCACGCGAGGGGCGGGTGATCAGCTGTGACGTGGAATCTTTTTCTTTTACTTTTAAAAGCATTGCTTTTAAAAGTACAAAGAAAAGCCTCTGACGATCGCGCTGCTCAGCTGGGATCGTCAGAGGCTTTTTTTTTACCTTTTAAAAGCATTTTTTTTTACAACTTCTTCGGCCGAAGAGGTTTTAGCCTCTGACGATCGCGCGGCTCAGCTGGGCATGGGGGTGGGGCAGGGATTTTTGCTACCAGTTCTCCGAACCACCCGCCGCCATCGCTACCGGATCAGGCGATCTGGTCCAAACCGGGAGCATTTCACCCCTGCTCCAGAGGTTGTGGGTGCTCCAATGCTGGAAGTTTTTAAGAAGAGATTGGACAGCCATTTGTCTGAAATGGCATAGGTTTTCCTGTTTGAGCAGGGGGTTGGACTAGAAGACCTCCAACGTCCCTTCCAACTCTTCTGTTCTGTTCTGTTCTATTCTATTCTATTCTATTCTATTCTATTCTATTCTATTCTATTCTATTCTATTCTATTCTATTCTATTCTATTCTATTCTATTCTATTCTTCTACAATCTACTCTACTCTACATTCTACTCTACTCTACTCTACTCTACTCTACTCTACTCTACTCTACTCTACTGCACTCCACTCCACTTCATTCTATTCTTCTACAATCTACTCTGCTCTACATTCTACTCTACTCCACTCCACTCCACTCCACTCCACTCCATTCCATTCCATTCTATTCTATTCTATTCTAGAGGGAGACCAAACAGAACCCAACTGATTGATATTCCAAGTCCTTTTTATTTGAAAGCAACCTTCAAATATCTGAAAGGGCAGAATCTGAAGGCTTGCCCTGCTGGAGCAAGCACACCATCTGTTTCAAATTTCCACTTACTTCTTCCCTGAGACAATAATGCAACCCTTCCTCATAAGTAGCTTTTTGTTCTCTCTGAGGGATCTTTCCATCGTTTGGAGCAGAGGAGAACCGGATGCCCCTGGTCTGTTCCTGCCATAAATGGAGATCGAATAGCTCCAGTGATTGTGAAGCAAAAGAGAAATAAAAGAATTATGAATCATTAAATGAAATATGAATTATGGCTTCTTGTCTGTCTCTTCCTGAACGCGATGAATGGAACTCCGAATGTATCAGCGTCGATGTCTCATCCTCTTCCTTAGTCAGAATTGTTATCTTCGGCTGTGGCCCCAAAAACGGAAGTCGTGAAGAAAAAGCCCTCACGGCAGAATGGCTGGACAAGGGGAGGATGAATAACCCTCAGTCTTTGTTCAATTTTATTAGGCCTTGTAGATATGTTGTCAAACTTCCCTGGGGTCCTTGTAATGAAATAAGAACTGAGTGCCAGGAATGGACACACACACACAAAAAGGGAATCAAACACATCCATACACATAGGCTGAGTGGCTTGGAAAACAATGCTTTCCTTTCTCTGCATTGTGGAGGCCTCAAGGATATTGCAAGGGACTGACTGCATTGTAACATACAACACGGCAAACTATGGTTTTTGCTCAGGGGTGGGCTTCAAACATTTTAGCAAGGGGATTTCTGCCCAGTTGCTGGGTAGGCATGGACATGTTGGCCTCCTGCACCATGGCAAGGGGGCGTTTTTGCCCTCTCCAGGTTCCGGAGGCTTTCCTTGAGCCTCCGGGAGGGTGAAAATGGCCTCCCCAAGCTCTGGAGGCCGAACTTCCGGTAGGCCTGTTTTTCACCCTCCCCAAGCCTCCGCGTGCACCCTGCACTTACCTGCATCCAAAACAGGCCGCGTGGGGACTCCTGGGAGGGGTGGGGTGGGCGGAGCCAGCCATGAGTGGGATTTGGGGGTTCTCTGAACTGCACAGAATCTTAGCTAGAGGTTCTCCCGAACCCCTGCGAACCCCCAGCAGCCCCACCCCTGGTTTTGCTTGAATAAAATAAAGTTGCCTGCACGCTCAAAAGGGGATTTTGATTTCACATGTGAACTCAGCAATGGAGACATACTGTTTCATGGAAATGAATCAGCCCATGTAAGTGGTCTGGATTTGATTTGAGCCTCAAATATCTAAGCCAGGGTTTCCCCTCCCCCCTTCCTGGTCCATGGACCTGCACTTTTCTGCAGCGTGCCAGAATTCAGGCCATGCAAACAAGTGAAGCTCCATCCATAGGATGCAGGAAGCATGCAACCCCCCACCCCTTCCAGTCTGCAGAAAAACCTCTCCCCATGGAACTGGTCCCTGGTACCCAAAAGGTTGGGGACCACTGATTTAGGCACTTGTTTGGGGGAGGGGTATCTTTTTTTCAGACCCTGTTGTAAAAAGTTGGGAGCGATTGAAACCGTGAAGGTTCACCCATTTTCTTTGAATGGCTGCTTTGTCTGATTTATCACTCACACTTATACACAAGAATCCAGTCGACTCTGAATTGCACAAATTGATGCCAGATAAGAGTTAACGGAATTCAAGAGGAGTTGAACTTGGACTATTTGTGAAAATGTAATGACTCCAGGCTGATTCCTCTCTTGATTCCAACATCAGGCTCTGCCTACCCTTCTAACAAGCTAGAAGAAAAGATTCATTTGGGTTTAACAGAAAGATAAAACAGAGCAAGCATCTCATCCATAGAATTAGCTAAGAAGAAAAGTTGGCATGGCCCATAATTTATATGTAGGAGGTATCTGGAAGGCAAGGTTCAAAATAATCCTCCCAGAGTCACCTTCTAGGGGAGACAAGTACCATAAAAATTTAATGTCTATGGAGATCCTCAGTTATCCAGGTCATGGTTGTTCCCAAAAGTGCTTTTTTTCAAGAGGCAATTGGACTTTCTGGTTTTTCTTTGAAGACATTTCACTTCTCATCCAAGAAGCTTCTTCAACGAGAACTTCGCTTCTCATCCAAAGAAGCTTCTTCTTGGATGAGAACCGAAACATCTTCAAAGAAAAACCAGAAAGTCCGTTGCCTCTTGAAAAAAGGCACCTTTGGGACATAAAATTTGTATTAATAAATAAAAATAAATAAATCAGGATGGTGACTGCATGATCAAAGTCTTGTCAATTTCTACATGGACTTCAGTGGGATAGACATAGCTACCATCTTGATACCTTCCTCCTGGCAGACGCTCCTGCTTACAGCGGACAACATAGAAAAATGAAAGGTCTTAAAAGAAGCTTATTTATTTACAATAAATAAAAAACTTATTTTGAAATTATTATTTATTTATTGGTTCAATTTATATGCCGCCCTTTTCCGGAGACTCAGGGTGGCTTACAATGCGTTAAGCAATAGCCTTCATACTTTTGTATATACCTGCTTAGTAGGGCTTTTGCCCCCCCCCCCAAGCGGTGTTCTTTTTTATACAAAGTCATCTTATTGCCCCCACAAACCGGGTCTCCATTTTACTTACCTCGAAAGGATGGAAGGCTGAGTCAACCTTGAGCCTGGTGAGATTTGAACTTGCAGTAATTGCAGGCAGCTGGTGTTACTTAACAGTGCTTTAGTCTGCTGCCCCACCAAGGCTCTTATGATTCAATATGAGAGATACCACGTGAGCCAGTCTCTTCTGGCTAGGCATCAGGGGTGAAATCCAGCAGGTTCTGACAGGTTCTGGAGAACTGGCAGTAGAAATTTTGAGAAGTTCAGAGAACCGGTAGCGGAAATTTTGAGTAGTTCGGAGAACCGGCAAATACCACCTCTGGCTGGCCCCAGGAGTGGGGAGGAAATGCAGTATCCTTCCCCTGCCATGTCCACCAAGCCACGCCTACCAAGCAACACCACGGCCACCAAGCCATGGCCACAGAACCGGTAGTAAAAAAAATTGGATTTCACCACTGCTAGGCATGAATGTGATATTATGTCTGTTATTGTGTTGGCTGGAAAGAAATGGTAAGTGTTCAGATTTAAGACTGGTCCAGAAACTGCATAGGGTAACTCATGGTATTTCCCTGATGTTAAGGTGTATAATAATTGATCTATGCAATTGGCTTAGTCCAAATTACAGGCTTCCATGCAACTTTGGGATATTAGAAGTCAGCACTTTTGTTGCCTCATGCATTGTTGTTATCACTGCTGGAGGCATTCTATCATTCAGCTAAGAAGTATGTGACTCTAAGGATCTAACAGGAAGTCTGACCATAGGAATCTCGTGGAGAGCCTGTTTGAGTCAACAGCTTCAGGATGGATCCATGCCTACGTGGGTTTCTGGCTTCAGAAGGGGATTTCTTCTCAACTCTGCCATGTTCAGACTATAGAATTCGTGTTGTTATCTAATGCCTGTATGAAACAGCTGAGTGAGATCATTGAAGAATACGAGTGGTGTCATCTCAAGTTTCATCACTTCTAGCCAAGGAAATGGAAATGTTTCATCAGTGATGTCGATGTGGCAATGGCCTGGATCTGGGCCAGCAAAGCAAAGCTTAATTCAGGTTGCTAATGAATATTGGTCGACTTGGTATACGGTGTTCACCTTCTTCTGAAGATCATTGTATTCTCTTGAATGGAATCTATAGATGAGAAGTTGCTTCTTCAGCCTTCTTGGTCACTTCGGGCACAAGTTTTCTTTAGATAGAATAGAATAGAATAACAGAGTTGGAAGGGACCTTGGAGGTCTTGTAGTCCAACCCCCTGCTTAGGCAAGAAACCCTACACCAGTTCAGACAAATGGTTGTCCAACATCTTCTTAAAAACTTCCAGTGTAGAAGTATTCACAACTTCTGGAGGCAAGTTATTCCACTGATTAATTGTTCTGTCAGAAAATTTCTCCTTAGTTCTAGGTTGCTTCTCCCCTTGATTAATTTCCACCCATTGCTTCTTGTCCTGCCCTCAGGTGCTCTGGAAATAGCTTGACTCCCTCTTCTTTGTGGCAGCCCCTGAGATATTGGAACGCAGCTATCATGTCTCCTCTAGTCCTTCTTTTCATTAAACTAGACATACCCAGTTCCAGCAAGCATTCTTTATATGTTTTAGCCTTGGTCTCCTAATCATCTTAGTTGCTCTTCTCTGCACTCTTTCTAGAGTCTCCACATCTTTTTTACATCGTGGCAACCAAAACTGAATGCAGTATTCCAAGTGTGGCCTTATCAAGGCATTATAAAGTGATATGACATATTTATCTGTGTGTGCATGTGTGAAATGCAGAAAAACAGCAAACCTCATAAAAAGTGAAACAGAGACCATGAACAAGTAAAAAGCAATTTTATTAAAAATATTCAGAAAAAATGGGCTGAAAAAAGCCTCAAAAATGAGCCGAAAAAAAAACTCAAAAGTGGGCCAAAAAAGCCTTGAAAACAGGCCAAAAAAGACCCAAAAACAGGCCAAAAAGAGGCCTGAAAAAGGCCAAAAAAAAAAAAAAAAAAAAAAAAGGCCCAAAATGGGGCTAGGGTTGCCAGGTCTGCTTCCAAAAAATAGCAGACAAGCGGGGGGAGGGCGGGGTGTTAAGTAGAAAAAAAATTTTAAAAAAATTTACAATTAAATTATATATTTTCTTACAAACATTTTAACACGTCATTTTAGGTCAGTCGACACAAGCTACAGTACATTTTAAAAATGCGAACTGTACATAATTTTATAATATATTTTTATTTTAATCTCCTCAGTAATTTTTTCGGAGAATCGAGTTCAATGGATATTCGATCTTTGTCTCATTCTAACTTATGAAAAAAAAGACAAAACGCGATTCTCCTATCCTTATTCTCTTAGACTGTACAGCTTTAGATTACGTACCATTTCATCATAAAGTTTTTGAATAAAAAAAATGTCCACTATTTTGTGAAAAAAAATAGTGAACATAATGTGAAAAAAGCGGACTGTCCGCTCAATAGTGGACACCTGGCAACCTTTATGGGGCATGCATAGGGCAAAAAAAGGCATAGGGTGGGCGGGCATTTTCACCCCCTTTTGGGAGACAAAAAAGTGCATCTTATAGTCCGAAAAATACAGTACCTGGTTCTTTTGGGCCTTGACTTCCCATTTGCCAAGAGACCCCAGAACTGTAGGCCAGTTTCCTGTGTTCGAGAACAGCTCTGCCCAGCAACAAAATTAATATGCCCTTCCAATTGATTGAATGATTTAATGCGGCCTTTAATATATGTTATCTTTTTTTTAAAAAGAAAATGCTCCCTGAAGGAGCGATTCACCTGCATTTGAATTTCTGACAAACCATTTGAAACCTTGATTTTTGTTTTAGGAAATCCCCCGCCTGAGGACAAAACGTAAATAAAGACTTTGAAAACCTCAAACTGAAGTAGACCTGTCAGAAGGACAGGAATGGAGGGGAATTATTAAAAATATATATATTTTCTCTCTCTCATTTTCCAGCTACTTGCACACTTCTGCTCTTGATATCGATATTTATGGAAATGCCAGCTGGGATGATTTGATGAAGAGATCTGTGAAAAGACCTCACCTGAAGATAGAGAGGCATCTTATACAGGTCGAGAACCCATTTCATCAAAAAATAGATTGCTCTTCTTTCTTTTTTGAGTTATGGACAGGGAATATGAAGGCCAAAAAGTTCAGAAAGTGACAGTCCCTTTGGCAGGTCTGAACAAATTAGAAAGAACTCAGTGGTGAGATTAAAATAATTTAGCAACCGGTACTCTGCCCTAATGACTGGCTGGGTGGGAATGGCCATGGTGGGCATGGCCGGAGGATGTGACAGGCAGTACTCGGCCTCCTGAGCCCCTTTGGGAGCAAAAATGTGCCGTGGGGGGGGCATGCTGCCCCTATACCCCATTTTGGGCCTAGTACGCCTCCATGCAGCCTCCTGGAAATAAAAATGTGCCGTGGGGGTGGGGGGGGGGAACGACACCACACCCCCGTGCCCCATTTTGGGCCTAGGAGGCCTCCCTGCACTTCCTCCCTGACTGGAAGGGCATGGTTTCATGTGCTGCCTGTATCCCGCAGATGGGGCTTTGCTTGTTTGCACGGCCTAGTTTCTGGCATGCTGCAGTCCGGTGTCAGTCCATGGACCAAGGATTGGAGATCCCTGTTCTACAGGTCGAATGGGTCTTACAATGTGCTTTTTAAATTAGTTAAGCAAAGGCATTTTATTGAATTGACAAGTTGGCCCCTGTTTATTTATAACCCTTTAAGATCCTGAACTATCCTGGCCTCCCTCCTGCGGAGTCAGCAGAGGACACGGCTGCTCAACAAATTCACGGAGAACGACAGCAAGAAGGTAGACAGGCTGATGGAGCTCGATTTCAAATACCTGGATGCCATGCAGGTAGCTGATAAGAAGATTAAAGGTGAAAAGCATGACATGGTGCGCCGTGGGGAGAACATCAACAATGACATAGAAGAGGAGTTCTATGGACGCCAGTCTGTTTGTGCTCCAGCTGATCTGCGACATCATGGTGGAGACCAGCAATGCCGGCATCCCTCAGATCTGCCAGAGGGTGCACCAGACCCTGAACATGTGGCCCAGCTCCATCAAGATCGTCTGGCACATCATCAAATAGTATGCAGAGAACATCAGAGATGGGAAAAAACCCAAATTCCAGGAGAGCAAGCAAAAACAGATCGTGGAACTTCTGGAGAATTTCTGAGGAACCCTTGATGGCTTCCAGGACCTTCTGCAACTTGGGGTCCAAGAGAGACTTTCGGGAGAAAGGGGACCTTCTTGAGTTTTTTGAGGAGGGTTATTTTGAATTATTAAAGATTGTTTTGATTTGTAAAAAAAAAAAAAAAGGATCCTAAATTTAACAGGAAAGATGTAGGAGGAGCCATAGGAGTAAGCAATCTGCAGTCTTTTTCTTTGCGAACACATAAAAGTAATCTTAGGGATATCTTTATTTCTTCCATTCTGAACAATTTTTCTCCCTGATATTGTCAGTGTCTTATATTTGGCACCCATTGTTCTCCATTAGGAAAATGAACCCCCTTAGGAGTTCTATTCTCCTAATTATTAACTGCAATCAATTTATTTTTATTTATTTATTTATTTTTAAATTTGTATGCTGCCCTTCTCCCTGAGGACTCAGGGCGTTGAACAGCGAAGTAAAAGCATAAACTACAAACATTAAAATACAATTTAAAAGATATGTATAAATTTGGCCCCATGATTAAAAACAATAACAAACAATTAAAAACATTTTAAAAAATGTGTTAGGCCAGCCCGGCTTGCTGGAAAAAGAAGGTTTTAAGGGCACGGCGGAAGGCACCGAGGTCTTGAATTCTCCTTATCTCTGGGGGCAGCTGATTCCAGAGGGTAGGTGCCCCCACAGAGAAAGCCCTCCCCCTGGGGGTCACCAGCCTACATTGTTTGGCTGATGACACCCCGAGGAGGCCCTCTCTGTGGGAGCGCACAGGTCGATGGGAGGCCGTCGGTAGCAGCAGGCAGTCTCGAAGATAACTAGGTCCTATGCCATGGAGTGCTTTAAAGGTGATAACCAACACTTTGAAGCGCACCCGGAAGACCACTGGGAGCCAGTGCAGCTCACGCAGGAGCAGTGCTGTATAGGAGCGCCATGCGGCTCCCTTGACTACCCGCGCGGCTGCATTCTGGACCAGTTGGAGCCTACGGGTGCTCTTCAAGGGGAGCCCCATGTAGAGAGCATTGCAGTAGTCCAGGCGAGAGGTGACGAGGGCATAAGTGACTGTGCACAGGGAATCCCGATCAAGAAAGGGCCGCAACTGGCAGATCAGGCGAACCTGACCAAAAGTCCCCCTGGCAACAGCCATCAGATGTTCCTCCAGGGACAGCTGCATATCCAGGAGGACTCCCAGATTGTGAGCCCTCTCCGAGGGGGCCAAAGACTTGCCCCCAATAGTCAGTGATGGAGTCAACTGACTATATCGGGATGCCGGGAACCACAGCCACTCAGTCTTGGAAGGGTTGAGCCTGAGCCTGTGTCTCCCCATCCAGATCCGCACAGCCTCCAGGCACCGGGACATCACTTCAAGGGCATCGTTGGGGTGGCCTCAATGTAGCGAACAAATGACTGATTAACCCTACTTGTGATTAATTTAGCCAGTGAGGCTCCTGAAGAAGAATTTTCATGTTCTGGGCAAAAACAAAAAGTGTCTACCACTAGATGGTACCAAAGAAGAATATTGTTTGTTTCTCTTTACTGCCATCTTGAGGTCACACGGATGATTGCAGACCAGATATGACAACAATATCTTAAGTACTCCTTTTCTAGCCCACTAGACAGGTGAAAGGTCGAATAAATTCCCTAACCTGTTTTGGATAAAGGTTTCAAAACAAGATGAAAATTCTCTACCAATGAGATGATTTTTCCAAACAAATGCCAGCTAGGGAAGTTGTTAAAGGATTTGACAAGCATCTTGGTTGAATAGCAATCTTTTTTAAAAAAAGAGTTCTATTTTTTCCACCCCAAGAACATTGGAATCAAGAAAACTACCAGAAAGACTGTTGAACAAATCCCAAAGAAGAAGACATAAAACTTGTTGACAAACTCAAAGAGACTTCTGGAAGCATCCAAGATATTTTGTGTTCTTGTTTCTTTCCCCAGGCTGATTTTCTGCCATATATTCAATAGCTAACCTCGTTATTCTAAAATGTTATGGGAAAAAGTCTGATTTCCCCCCTTAAACATTTTGCTTTTGGCTACCTTTAAAATCAAATGTCAGGAATAAGACTTAATACAGGCAAACAGAACTCTTGTAACACATAAAGTTAAGGCTGATATTTAAATGTGGGTACCATTTGTCCTGTCTAAATAACAAGGCGAATTCCAGGGGCATATGGAACATATTCTTCTGGTACAGACTAAAACAGGTTGTTTGAATAAGGGGTCAAGTTAACCATAAGCTGCAAGTTAACCAAAGCTTGTCCAGGGGTGGGCTTCAAAAATTTTAGCAAGGAGTTTTCTGCCCGGTTGCTGAGTGGGCATGGCCATGATGGATGTGCCCTAGTCGGTCTCCTGCACCACAGCACGGGGCATTTTGCCCTCCCTGGGCCCCGGAGGCTTTTCTTGAGCCACCAGGAGGGCAAAAATGGCCTCCCCAAACTCCAGAGGTCCTCTAGAGGCCAAAAATGGGCCCGTTTCCAGCATTCCTGAACTTCCGAGTAGTGGGATTTGGGGGTTCTCCAAATGGCACAGAATCTTAGTGTTCTGTCCCCCTTCCTCACACAGGCAAACGTAATACCAAGCACGCCTGCCAATATTTTATTAGGTAAACAGATTAGAATTCTTGGCAGACCAAGGTTTTGGCAGCAAACTGCCGAATGCCTGCCAAGACCGTTTTCATTCCCATAAAGCAGAAGAGGACTTATCTTCAGTCCATTCCAGGAGCAACAAATTATCCATGAGACAAGAGTTTAGTCAGTGTTCAGTCCAAAATATATCCAAGCCGAATTTCAGAGATCACAATGTGACTTTCAGGGTTTAACTTTGTCTGTCACAAAGCCTGAAGAGCAATCCCACCCACTTTTATTCCTAGTGGGGCGTGGCTCTGTGACTCAGCTCAGTCTCTGGCCCTCCCACGCCTCTTCTGTTGCTGCGCACGCTTCTCCCTCCGACGCTGCCTGGGATCAAGCCAGGATTCATCATCCTCGCTCCCTATCAATTGGTGCTCTGATATGCCTTCCTCCCGGTGTCAGCACTAGAATAAATGCAGGTTGACATCGAAACCTGACCCCCGGCACATCCCAGGCTGTTCCTCCTGGCCTTCGGATGGAACCTGAGGCATTGCCAGAAAAGAGGGTCCTGGAGAGGGAGGCCTTGTCAGTTCCTCCCCATCACCTTCTGAGTCCTCTTCCTCTGTCAGGACAGGCTCAGGAGTCAGGGTCACAACACTTAGCTAGAGATTCTCCCGAACCCCTGTGAACCCCCAGCAGTCCACTCCTGAGCGTGCCCTAAAAACAGTTGGTGGCAATAGAGTGCCCACAATTACAAGACTGTTTCCCTCCAAAATGAACTCCCATTAAATTAAAGTACATTTTTAAATGAAATAGATCTTTATCTATCTCACTTGGGATTTTATGAACTTCTTTGTTTTTGTAAAATCCTGGAGTGAAGTTTGATTTAGAAAGTTTGAGTCACTCTCGTGATTTAAATTGCCGCTGGAGTGCTAACCACAGTTGAAGGACCGTTCAAAACATTTCTCTTGCTCTTTTAATTCTTTTGTCTTAGCTTTCCTATTCTATATTCTCCACGTTTCACAGACAACACTGTATGTTGTAAACAATATGGTGCAATTATGGCTGGATGAGGTATACATTTGATGGGGAACTCATCAAATTTTCAGATGACACCAAGCTAGCAGGAATAGCCAACACTCCAGAAGATACGCTTAAGATACAGAAGGATCTTGACAGACTTGAACATTGGGCGCTATCTAACAGAATGAAACTGAATGGTGAAAAAAGTAAGGTTCTACATTTAGGCAAGAAAAACCAAATGAACAGGTACAGTATATGTGGTACCTTGCTCAATAGCAGTAACTGTGAGAGGGATCTTGGAGTCCTAGTGGACAACCATTTAAATATGAGCCAGCAATGTTGCCAACACAGTTCTAGGCTTTATAAACAAAGGGATAGAATCAAGATTACGTGAAGTGTTAACACCACTTTATAATACCTTGGTAAGGCCACACTTGGAATACTGCATTCAGTTTTGGTCACCACGATGTAAAAAAGATGTGGAGACTCTAGAAAGAGTGCAGAGAAGAGCTACAAAAATGATTAGGGGACTGGAGGCTAAAACATATGAAGAACGGTTGCAGGAACTGGATATGTCTAGTTTAATGAAAAGAAGGACCAGGGGAGACATGATAGCAGTGTTCCGATATCTCAGGGGCTGAGATAAGAAGAGGGAATCAAGCTATTCTTCAAAGCCTCTGAAGGCAGGACAAGAAGCAATGTGTCAAGTTTCCGAAAGATGCCCTAATTAATTCATGAGCCATGATCCAAACTTCAAAGGAAATACAGTCATTTATTAGGAGCAACATTCCGGCAATACTCGGATGCAGTTAGGACTGATCCCACGTAGATTTACGTTCCCCTATGACCCTGTCTCTCCCCTCCTCTCTGGCCATGTCATAAATCACATTCTCCAATTAACCACTTTGGCTGGCTGTGAAACCTAACACCCTCCTTCTGATTGCGGTCAGAAAGAATGTATGGAATTCACTTCAGTTCTCCCTCCCTCCTGCTCATGGCAACTTGAAAGCTTTGCAAGTTGACACAATGGGTGGAAACTACTCAAGGAGAGAAGCAACTTAGAACTAAGGAGAAATTTCCTGACAGTTAGAATGATTAATCAGTGGAACAACTTGCCTCCAGAAGTTGTGAATGCTCCAACACTGGAAGTTTTTAAGAAGATATTGAATAACCATTTGTCTGAAGTGGTATAGGGTTTCCTGCCTAGGCAGGAGGTTGGATTAGAAGACCTCCAAAGTCCCTTCCAACTCTGTTATTCTAAACATTTCTAAACAGACAGACAGACAAATAAATAAGGGGAATTGTTTGAATGTTCTTCTATTGCTTTGGAGTCTTTTCTAATAGTAATTTTATCAAACGACATACTTTTTGGGGAAAACCTCGCAAAAATAACCATATCAGAGGAAGGAATGGAAGATCTCAAAATACAGCATATCAAAAAAACCTGTATTTATAAACTACGTGCTGTATTCCCAGATCTACAGCCCAACTGCTTGCAAAACAACTGAATAAGAACTATCCAGATAAAAGTAAACACCCAGCATTTGAAAAGAACTTGAAAGAGAAGAAACAGGCCATCTTTATATCATCCTTCAACACAGTGGGTACCCATGCAACTTCATAGAAAAGATCATTTCCACGGCCAGCCAGAACACAACAACCACAACTCATGAAAATAATACTTCTCCGAAACATCAAAAAATACCTCAGAAGCCACCAGGAGATTACTTTAACCACTAGGCACTTTGGTAGCCCACAAACCAGGGAAATCCCTCCAAAGCATTTTAAGTAAACTCAGATTTATTCAAGACCTATAGAAGAGAGAAAGAGAATTATTTATGGCAACGAAAGGACTATAAAATTCCTTTGAGGAAGACAGGCAGGACCTTAGTAGAAGTCTTCCAGAAAAATCAATAGTGGGCAGAACACATGATGGCAATTTTTCAGGTTTGCAACACATAGACCAATTTAACCATGAATTCAGGTGGGAAACTGTGACCATTTTAGATCAAGACCAAATCCAAAAATAGCAATAGCAATAGTACTTAGATTTATATATTGCTTCACAGTGCTTTACAGCAGGGGTGAAATCCAGCAGGTTCTGACAGATCCCAAGAGTCGTTGCTGCTCTTTTAAGGCTTCCAGGAGGGGCCAATCATCTCCTGGCCTTACTCCCGAGTCATCCTTTTTGCTTTAGCTGCTCTTGCCTTCTGGCAGCTCTGCGCATGCGTGCACTAGGAACAGGCTCCTCCTGTTCCTCTGCCTCTCTGCTATCCGCCTCTGGAGGGTCCGGAATCTGTGCATCACTCCCAGATGGCTCTGG
Organism: Arizona elegans; assembly: GCA_022577455.1. NCBI lineage: Eukaryota > Metazoa > Chordata > Lepidosauria > Squamata > Colubridae > Arizona > Arizona elegans. The sequence continues at coordinate 6,112,925 of JAKOOJ010000007.1, read as the reverse complement.
CCCCATTTCTGCCTCCGACCCAAAGCCTTCATCCGGGCCTTCTCCTGACTCCAGGACTGGCCCAAGTCCTCCCCAGCCTCCTCACTGTCCAACTCCACTGCCAGCTCCGCAGGCTGCTGGGGACCACAACAGATACAGAGAAGCTGACAGATCCAAGGCACTGAAAAAACGTTTCCATGGTGGATCAGTCAAACTTTCAAAGATGAAGCTGTTACGAGTGGTGGTGAAAGGAACTCACCAGGCAACAAATTACTTGTGCAGATGTGAGAAGCATCACTAGCCTGTTGATATTCTTCAATGCTTCTTGTACTCTCTCTGACCAGAGAGATGTTGGTGGTACTTGTCAGTTATTCTGTTGTGGAGTAACTGTAAATTGAATCTTTGATCTTGAGCCTTTTGTCACTTTCCAACTCTCAGTAAACTTGGAAGCAGTTCATAGGTACTGGTATGTTAGAAATGCCATTAGGATTAGTGGAGACTTAATTGGACAGCATCGGCGAAGTTCAAAGGATGACATTAATTCAGCATTTTTTCGGCATTATCCAATGAATGTAAAATAGTCACAGTACTCATGGCAGGCCTCTAAGGACAGCAGCTGGCCCTCAGAGTGAAGTTGCTGGATCTCATTAATTCAAGGGCTCTGTTGATATCTATAATACAGAATCTCAGCCGAGTCAGAAAATAAATATCTTTGCATTTATGTTTTTCACAACGTTTCAGTTTCAGTTCCAGATTGCCAGATGATTTACATGAGAAGACAAGTTGAATAAAATGCAAGAAAATAGATAGGTCAGAAGGTTTTTTTCCCCCCAAAGCTTCTAAGCATTAGCGTTTCTCCTATTTGTTTACCAATGGCCTTGAAACCATGGAAATTTTTATGTGAAAGGAGGTATGGCATTACAACAGAGAATTCTTTTATTCCTAGATAGCTGTCATCAGCCTACATACAGTAGAGTGCTGATACATCATTGAAACAGTGAAAAATTGCTTTTGGCTAGTCAAATAATTGGTTCCCATCACAGAAATGGAAAAGAAAAAAAGGTATTCACGGAAAAGAGCCAAGCATCTGTAACGTAGATTGATAAGGAACAATCTTAAATTCCCCTTTCTTTCATTTTTCATTTTTATGTTTAAGGATATTTACCCATGTAGTAGAGCTGTATTATTATTATCCATCTCTTCTACTGTCTTCTCTTATTGGTATCTTATTTTATTTTATTGTTTTTATGTACATGGAGAATTTATGCACTGAAGACAAATTCCTTGTGTCTGCAATAAAGACTTGTTCTGTTCCATTCCATTCCGTTCCGTTCCACTCCACTCCACTCCACTCCACTCCACTCCACTCCATTTTTCTACTCTACTCTACTCAACTCAACTTAACTCAACTCAACTCAACTCTACTCTACTCTACTCTTTCTCAGCCCGATATTCCTAAATACCCAGAGAGATAATTCATTTGACATATTTTTCCTGTTGCATATTAGAATAACCCACAGCTAGCAGTATTTATTGATTTATTTACCTTCCCTGTATTGCATCCTATCTCCAAGATTCTGTGCAACTGAATCTTGACATAAAAGAACATCTTCCAAAAATGTATATATAAAATAGCAAAATAAAAAAAAAGATACAAAACCAAGACATTGGGCTGGGCATACTAATTAAACCAAAATTGTACATTAAGCCAAATTTTTAAACTTGGTACTCTTTCGGGGTAATTCTGCCCGTTATTGGTGAGACCTATTGGTTCTTCCGTGATTGTTGCTTCTCAAGTGAGTTGGAGTGAAGTTAGTCCTTTCCCAGATAAATGTTAGAAGTAGTTTTAGGTAGTCCTCAACATACAACCAGTTGCTTAGCAACCAAAGTGATGACAGACCTCCTTGGAGGTTCTTACTACCCAGTTTTGAAATTGCAATGGCTGCCTCCCTCCCCATGGTCATGTGACCATATGTTGGGTTTTCAGGAATTGACCTGTATCTGTAGCTGTTTGCAGTGTCCTGTGATCGTGTGACCCCATTTTACAATGATTTTGCTGAAAACCAGCATTTATTTCCAGTTTTCAGCAAAACCTGCCCATAGAGAACAATGCATTCTTTTTATGGCTGTAGCATTCACGTTACAACTGGCACAAAAAAACTCATAAAATTGGATCAGTCAAATGGGTGACCCATTTTAAAATTATCATGACTTGCATCCATAATGAACAGACCTCATTGTGGTCATAAGCAGAGGTGGTATTCAGCCGGTTCGTATTGGTTTGTGCAAACCGGTAGTGGAAATCCGCCCACCCGCCCCGGCTCTGCGCCATCCTATTTAGGCACGTTTTCGAGGCTGGGCACATGAGCGGAAGGTGCATGAGCAGGGGTGAAATGTAAAATTTGTTACTACTGGTTCTGGGATTTTTGCTACCGGTTCTCCGAACCACCTGCCGCCATCGGTACCGGATTGGGCGATCTGGTCTGAACTGGGAGCATTTCACCCCTGTGCATGAGTGAGCGAAGTGCATGCACGGAAGGGTGGGCGCATGCGTGGAAGGCACGCATGTGAATCGGGTGTGTGCACGTGGGCTGAACCAGTGGTAAAGAATATTGGAAACCCACCGCTGGTCATAAGTCAAGGACTGCTTGTATTCCCCAAATTGGTGGGGGGAAAAAGTGCCTATATTTATTTTATGTACACTCCATTCCACGATTTTTGTTGTTGCTGCTGTTGTATGTAACCAGTGGTGGGTTGCCCCCAGTTCGGACCGGTTCGCAAGAACTGGTTATAAAACCTGCGGGAGGCTCCGCCCACTGACCCGGACGTCAACAGGAAGCTTCTGTGCATGTGAAATGTGCCCGTGGCCCTGTTGCAAACTGGTAGTAAAGTTAAGTAGAACCCACCCCTGTAGGTAACTATGTATGTGAACACACACAAGTTCATATAATTACGTGAAAGGAAGAGGAACAGCAATTGTCAATACAGTTTCGAACTCCTTTGGAAACAATCCTTTCTGATCTGTCTTATATTAACAATTTTTTTTTTTAATGTGAACTGAAGTTGAACTATTTGGTTCACGGGCGCTAAACCATTCCTGAACTTTTACTGACCTGAACCAAAACCAAACTGGAAAATTCAGCCAGATCTAGAACCAGACCACAAAACGCAGTGCTTTGAATCACTTGGCCAAGAGAGTTTCAAATTGGTCACTGCGTTCCCACCGAAATGCTGGAAAAGCTTGCATTCATTAATTTTTCCCCAATCCCTTTCGGTATGAAGAATGGCTCGTAATTTGGAGGGTGACTAATTATGAATCTGATTCATAAGCAGAGGCATTTTACTGCCTGATTGCAGCATTGCAAGGATGATTTCAATCAGAGAATCAATCATCAGGAGCTGAGTCAAGCGAGACATCCCTTTCCGGTTACCAGGTATCTGTTCAGACACAACAATAGATATTCCACACGCTGGAAAGATTCAACAATCCAATGAGTATTTTTTAAAAAATGAGCTCCTTTGGATACTTTTATGGAGTCATAAATCTTATAACAGTCTGTTAAAAAAAACATTCTTCTTTTTCCTATTCCCATATAAAGGTAAAGATTTCCCCTGTTGGGTCATGTCCAACTCTTCGGGGGGGGGGGGGAGTGTCATCTCCATTTCTTAGTGGAGGAAGTCAGCATTGTCTGAAGACATTTCTGTGGTCATGTGGCCAGCATGACTATATGCCAAGGCATAAGAATGCTGTTATCTTCCCACCGAAGTGGTAACAATAGCAAAAGCACTTAGACTTATATACTGCTTTACAGCCCTCTCTAAGCGGTTAACAGAGTCAGCCTATTGCCCCCAACAAACTGAGCCTTCATTTTACTGACTTCAGAAGGATGGAAGGCTGAGTCAACCTTGAGCCACTCAGGAACGAACTGCTTACAGTGGGCAGAGTTAGCTTGCAATACTGCATTCCAACCACTGCGCCACCAGGGCTCTTTATAATACAGGCTGTAAACCTTAAGCCGGTCAGGATCGAACAGAGTTAGGTCATAAATTTCAAGATTTCACAATCACATTAAAAGGGGGCACTTATTTATTTTTTGGATGAAATATATACCGTGTTTCCCTGAAAATAAGACCCTGTCTTATATTTTTTTGGATCCCGAAATAAGCGCTTGGCCTTATTTTTGGGGAGGTCTTATTATTTTGGGGTGCGTGGAGGAAACCAGAGGAAATGGCAGGGACCGGCTGTGCATGCATTTAAATCAGGGGTGAAATGCTCCTGGTTTGGACCGGATCGCCTGATCCGGTAGTGATGGCGGTGGGTGGTTCAGAAAACCAGTAGCAAAAATCCCTGCCCCTCCCCCATGCCCAGCTGAGCCGCACAATCATCAGAGGCTTTTTAAAAAAAAATTAAAGCATTTTTTCTACAATCTCTTTGGCTGAAAAAATGCTTTTAAAAGTAAAAAAAACGCCTCTGATGATTCATTTATTAAATTTATATCCTGCCCTTCTCCCCGAAGGGACTCAGGGCGGTGAACAGCCGAGAATTAAAATAACATACAATATAAAAGTTATAATAATTAAAAATAAATTAAATTAAACGGCCGCCCCAATTTAAAACCCCTAACAATACAATTAAAAAAACCCTAAAACCTATTCAGGCCAGGCCGGCTTGCTGAAATAAAAACGTCTTCAGGGCCTTACCGAAAGTGCGGAGATCCGGAATCAGCCGTATTCCGGGAGGTAGCTCGTTCCAGAGGGCGGGTGCTCCCACAGAGAAGGCTCTCCCCCTGGGGGCCGCCAGCCAACATTGCTTGACCGACGGCATCCTGAGGAGGCCCTCTGTGAGAGCGTATTGGCCAGTGGGAGGTTATCGGTAGCAGCAGGCGGTCTCGTAAATACCCTGGCCCTAAGCCGTGGAGCGCTTTAAAGGTGAGAACCAACACCTTGAAGCACACCCGGAAGACCACCGGGAGCCAGTGCAGCTCGCGCAGGAGAGGTGTTATATGGGAGCGCCATGTCGCTCCCGTGATCACCCGCGCGGCCGCATTCTGGACCAGTTGGAGCCTCCGGGTGCTCTTCAAGGGGAGCCCCATGTAGAGAGCGTTAGCGTAGTCCAGGCGACTACGGGTATGGGTGGCTTGGGAGTCCAAATCGAAATCAAGTGAGCTTCTCATTGTCCTTAGAGCAACCGGCTGTTCTACGTCACACTTTTAGTATGGCATAAAAAAGGAATGCACCCAGGAATTAGTATATCAGTTAACTCCCGCCTTATCAAGCATCTTTTATCCTTTTCCTGAGTTTGTAAACTTTATTTTCTGATATCTGTGGAAAAACGATCAACTGGCCAAAAGTCTGCACTTAATTAGATGCGAACCAAAAAACAAGGCAGACAGGAAACCTATTTCCTTAGAATTACTGTGGTTTATATTTTCTTTAAAAAAAAAAATGGAAAAGCCTACCCCTCTTTTTGATAGGCGAGCTTGTTATGGGACTTCTGTAGGATATGAAAGTTTACGCGCCAGCTGTTAAGTGGCGTTTATATAACGGTACACACTTTATCCTTCTCGTTTCAGATGTGATGTCCGTGTATCAGGAAATGGCTTGTTTTCTCAGCTTTATGAGACACGTCTGCCTAGCTAAAGGTGAAGTCCAGGATGAGCATCACAAACGAGCTGCCAACTTTGCAAATATAAGCTTGTATTTTTTTTTTTTAAAAAAAATCCCCTGTAATTTTTTTTTTTTTGTTTGTTTTTTTTGGTAGCCCTTGGATGACCTTGGCTAATTTTGGAATTTTGCTCTGAGTTACGACTTAGTCCCAATTTTATTGTATAAGGAGTCGTGGGCAGTGCTGGGCATCTCGAAGAATCCTTGCTCAATGCAGTGCAAAATACAACTGAACACTGGCAAGGATAGAGTTTATTTAGCACATAGCGATCGAGAACCTTGTATGCCTCCCTTGGTAATGGTACTTGGAATGGTGGGGGATTGTGAAATGATTTTAATGATGTAGTTTTAATGATGTAGTTGATTTGATTTGATTTAGGCACCACCCAAATTCCAGCTGACTTGTCCTGCTCAAATATAATACCATAAAACCAGGGGTGAAATCCAGCAGGTTCTGACAGGTTCTGGAGAACCGGTAGCGGAAATTTTGAGTAGTTCGAAGAACTGGCAAATACCACCTCCTGCTGGGCCCACAGTGGGGTGGGAATGGAGATTTTGCAGTATCCTTCCCCTGGAGTGGGGTGGGAATGGAGATTTTGCAGTATCCTTCCCCTGTCACAACTACCAAGCCACGCCATGCCCACCAAGCCACGCCCACAGAACCGGTAGTAAAAAAATTTGGATTTCACCACTGCATAAAACCAATATAAACCAAAACGGGATTGCATTTGTCCCTTCATGGGTGGGAGGGAGAAAAGGAAGGGTATCCGGGGAAGGGGAGGACAAGCTAGGGTTGTGGGAATGGTCGGAAGAGCTTCTGAAGTACAGAAAAAGGTTCTCAAATGACCCTTTGTAGCAGACATCCCAGCATTTCTCCTGTCTTCAAGCTGACATAGCGAGCTGCGTGGTTCACTCCCACTCGGAAGCTTGAGAGTTCAATCCTCGGTAGCAGCAGATGTTTCTACCTCAGGGAGCAAAGAAAAAGTATCTGCTGCAAACCGTGCTTTGGCGTCAGGAAGGGCATCCAGCTAGTAAATACTCAGCTCCATCCAGTCATCCCTAATCTTTGGAAAATAAAAGGATCCAGAAATGAAAGAATTGGAATTTCCCCCTAATCATAGATCAACCAAAATCTGTTTTTAAATAGGAGCAGGAGAAGAACATTTACATGTTATTCAAAAGCACTGTTCCCTCCTGTTCAAAGACCCTGAACAGGGACTACTGCAGCAGGGGTGAAATCCAGCAGGTTCTAACAGGTTCTAGCGAACCCGTAGCAGAAATTTTGAGTACTGGCAAATACCACCTCTGGCTGGCCCCAGAGTGGGATGGGAATGGAGATTTTGCAATATCCTTCCCCTGCCATGCCCACTAAGCCACGCCCACAGAACCGGTAGGGAAAAATTTTGAATTTCACCCCTGAACTACAGGGTCATAAAAAGGAAGTTTTCAAGATGACACAGCAACTAAGAGTTCCTCTCTTCAGATTTTGGAATTATTCCGAATTAGTTTATGTCAAAAATGGTTATTTCCACCAGGCTTCCTCTGGTTAGGTAAAGGTAAAGGTTCCCCTCGCACATATGGGCTAGTCATTCCCGACTCTAGGGGGCGATACTCATCTCCGTTTCAAAGCTGAAGAGCCAGCGCTGTCCGAAGACGTCTCTGTGGTCATGTGGCCGGCATGACTCAACGCCAAAGGCGCACGGAACGCTGTTACCTTCCCACCAAAGGTGGTCCCTATTTTTCTACTTGCATTTTTTACGTGTTTTCGAACTGCTAGGTTGGCAGAAGCTGGGACAGGTAACGGGAGCTCACCCCGTTACGCGGCACTAGGGATTTGAACCGATGAACTGCCCACCTTTCGATAGACAAGCTCAGCGTCTTAGCCACTGAGCCACCACCCCCAGCCTCCTGCTGTTAGTTAGATGGAATAATCCAATATGAGCTGAATTCTGAAAGGAATAAATAAATGTTTTTCTGGTAGGACAATTGATGCCCCCCAAAGCATTAGTTCCTGTCAATGACTGACTGAGAAAAATCCTTCATTGTGACCAAGTCCTATTCAAACAAGATAACATTCCATTTCCTTTTATTAAATGATAAGGGTGTCATTTTGCCTGGAAAATCTCCCTGGTTTATGTTCAAGGAAGCTCTCCAGGCTGGTTTTATATTTATAAGGGAGACACCAGTCTGACCCACTAACTTATTTTTTTGTTTTGTTTTGTTTGACTTAATTTGATTGTGTAAAAAGAGCAGAATAGTGGTGGGCCTGGAACATGCCCTATTCTTGATTTTTGGATGTGAGTCAGCTCTCTGCAGGGAGACAGGCAGTCTGGGGTTCCTCGTATAAATGTATGCTACATTTTAAACATGTACATTTTGGCTTTGTGTTCCAGCAACTAAGGAGGATTAAAAAAAAAAATAGTGGAGTTTAAAATTCTAGTGCAGTGATGGCTAACCTTTTTGCCAACTTCCTGTGAGGCTAGAAGGCCCGAAAATTAGATGCGTACGCCGGAGCTGAGCTAGGGCAATGCTTGCATGTCCACTGACATGGCTCCGTGTGCCAGCTGTGGCACACGTGTCATATGTTTGCCATCACGGTTCTAGTGTTTTAGATGGGCGATTAACCCCCCCACCCTTTTCCTATTCTGTGAAATATCTGAATTCCTCTGAGTAGCAACAAAACAAGAGACCGAAAGTGTCATTTCAATTGGAAAGGAAAAGTGGAGGTTAGTGACTTTCCCGTCTATTTGTTTTGCAGATCTTATTTTTGGGAACGATAATGATTTCTCCTCCTTAGTTCTTTGGAACTTGACTGCAAAAATGAAAGTGTGAAATGAGAATGAGGCCGCTAGGTCAGGCGGCCTAATTCTCATTTAACACTTTCATTTTTATAGGTTTATTAAGAAATGTTAGAAACATCTGCTCAGTCTCCAAAGGAAAAAAAATGACAAGGTTAATATTCGATCTTGGAACATTCCTTTAAGTATGAGTTACATTTCAAATAGGAAATGGGAAAGAATTGGGAGTCATTTCTACAGGAGAATGTCAGGCATATTTAACACCCAGAATGGACCTTTTAAACTGTCTCCTCTATTACTGAGAGTCACTTTGGACCAGCGGTTAAGGTAGCAGGCTAGAAACTGGAAGACTATGAGTTTTACTCCTGCCTTGGGCAAAGAGCCAATAAGTTAACCTTGGACCAGTCATGCTAAGTAGGGGGCCAGTGGCAAGGAGTCAAAACTGACAGAACAGAACAGAACAGAACAGAACAGAATAGAAAATATGGAGTGGAGTGGAGTGGAATGGAATGGAATGGAATGGAATGGAATAGAATAGAATAGAATAGAATAGAATAGAATAGAATAGAATAGAATAGAATAGAATAGAATAGAATAGAATAGAGAATGAGAATGGGACAGTGGTGGGTTTCAAAATTTTTTACTACTGGTTCTGTGGGTGTGGCTTGGTAAGTGTGGCATGGCTTGGTGGGCATGGCAGGGGAAGGGTACTGTAAAATCCCCATTCCCTTCCCACTCCAGGGGAAGGTTTCTGCAAAATCCCCATTTCCTCCCAATCAGTTGGGACTTGGGAGGCGGGGCCAGTCCGAATTTTTACTACCGGTTCTCCGAACTACTCAAAATTTCTGCTACCGGTTCTCTGGAACTGGTCAGAACCTGCTGAAACCCACCTCTAGAATGGGAAGGGGAGGGAAGGGAAGGGAGTGGAGTAGAGTGGCACAGAACAGAACAAGACAAAATAAAATAAAATACAATACAATAACAGAGTTGGAAGGGACCTTGGAGGTCTTCTAGTCCAACCTCCTGTTCAGGCAGGAAACCCTACATCACTTCAGACAAAAGGTTGTACAATCTCTTCTTTAAAACTTCCAGTGTTGGAGCACTTACAACTTCTGGAGGCAAGTTGTTCCACTGATTAATTGTTCCAACTGTCGGGAAATTTCTCCTTAATTCTAAGTTGCTTCTCTCCTGGATTAGTTTCCACCCATTGCTTCTTGTCCTGCCCTCAGGTGCTTTGGAGAATAGGTTGACCCCCCTCTTCTCTGGGGCAACCCCTGAGATATTGGGATGCTGCTATCATGTCATCCCTAGTTCTTATTTTCATTAAAAGCTTTAAGGGCATCTTTTTCCTTCAACACTGCTGATACAAACAGTTGATTGGCACATGGACAGCAGTGACCTGATTCCATATGCACCACTAGCTGCCTTGTATGTTCATCACCACACACATTCACTCACTCATTCACTCAGTCACTCAATCTCTCATTCACACACAACACACCTATTGCCTGCATCCAGGGCAGACTGCCCCTTGACACCCCCTTCTTGGTGCACCCCTACTTTTCTAAACAAACTGCTCTCCAGATAGAGGCACCGGCAGGTAACTTCAAGGTTTACTCCACTCCTCTGCTCACAATATGCCACCAGGCTCGAAATTTTGGGCTTGGGCAACCTGGAACTGCGCCGCCTACGGTCTAACCTAAGCATCGTACACACAATTGTCTTCTACAATGTCCTACCTGTCAACGACTTCTTCAGCTTCAACCTCAATAATACACGGGCAAACAATTGATACAAACTCAAGGTAAACCGCTCGAAACTTGATTGCAGAAAATACGACTTCAGCAACAGAGTAGTCAACACCTGGAATGCTCTACTCGACTCCATTTTTACATCTTCAAACCCACACAGCTTCAACCTTAAACTGTCTACCTGTTCTGCCCCAGCTCCAGATTCCCAAGGATTGTGACACACACCAATGGTCCTTATCAAATTTATAACGTACCAAGAATAAACCAAGTCCAGCAAAGGTTGGCAACCAGCCCAGAAAACAAGATACGGTAAGACACTCACTCTTCAAAAATGCTCTGTAATAATTACACGTTGTTTCCAGCAAGAAATTACTAACTGCGTGAGACTTAAATAGGCTAAGGGAATGGCCAATTATCCTCAAACCTTACTCTCGAGGAGACCTCCTGAGTAGCCACGCCTGCCTTTTGGCAGCCCTGCATGTTTGAACATTGAGGAGAGGCTCCTCCACTTCGCTCTCTCCACTTGAAGGAGCCTCTGGAGGTTCTGAAGGCCCTGGCTGAGTCTCTGCCTCTGGCACCACATCCTCTTCAGCCTCCTCGCTGTCCAACGTGAGCGCCAGCTGCGCAGGCTGCTGGCGCGACCCCACACCAGCCTCCTCCTCGTCGGGATCAGCCACGATCCGCACAGGCAGCTGGCGGGCCACAATACTACCATGGACCTCACCCCATTCCTAAGAGGTCTGTAAAGGGGACGTGCATAATAATAATAGTAATAATTTTATTTCTTGGTGCATAAGTGCACCAAGTTCCTACTGTCCCTGTCCCACTGTTCCATTTATTTTTACTCATTTCCTGTGTTCACGTCCATGTTTATGCTTATACCTGTTATCTCGTACGGTACATCTTTGACAAACTAAATAAAATAAAATAAAATCAATAAAATAAAGGGAGCCAAATCATGAAAACAGTCTTCTATCATCGCTCCGCAAGCTCCACCCCTTTTGTGTATGTGGATTATGATGTACGTGCCCAAGAAAGGAGCAGAGCTTGTAATATAATGACGCTTCCATGATTTTGACAAAGGTATTGGATCCCGTAGGCACCTCGTCTTAATGTCATGTTGGCCTACAGTCTGATTGTCCCTAAGGCAATATGGGCGTTATTTAGGCTGACTTAGATGATGCCAGGTCTGGGCAGCGGTCCAAGTCAGGAAACAGGCATCACAAGGATCATGAGAAAACTACTTTTATTGTTGTAGGGTTGCAATAATAGAATCTCGAAAGCCTGCCAGAATTTCCTTCTGCCTTCCCTTATACCGAAGAAAATCAAGGCAGGGTTATTTTGAACCTCTTTCTCATGCTTTCCATTTTCCCAGGACTGGGTTGTTTTTTACGGATCGATAGGAGTGATAGACAAACAGGCCTGTCCTGGAAGATAACCAGGCTGAAGAAATTTGAAAGAAAGCTATGCATAAAACGTGCCAATAAAGGAGAATATTTGTAGCTCAGGGTTGAAACCATCATGCTCTCTTAAGTTGATAGTTTTCTTGCTAGCACTGATGATTTTACCCTAGTTTGGGTAATCAAAGATCTGCAAGAAAACAACCAAGCTCAGGGAGCTCTAAGGACCCAACAGGCCTTCTCCTCCTCCTCCTCTCCCTCCTCTTCTTCTTCCTCTTCCTCTTCCTCCTCCTCCATTCCACAAACCTTACTCCCTAACAGCACTGATGATTTTACCCTAGTTTGGGTAATCAAACACTGTAAGAAAACAATCAAGTACAGAGAGCACCAAGGATCCCACAATCCTCCTCCTCCTTTTTCTCCTCTTCTTCCTCCTCCACTTCCTCCTTCTTCTCTTCCTCTTCCTCCTCCTCCTGCCGCCTCCGCCTCCATTCCATAAACCCTACTCCCTTCTAGCACTGATGATGTTATCTAGTTTGGGTAATCAAGCATCTGCAAGAAAACAACCAAGCTCAGAGAGCACCAAGGAGCCCACATAAAATGTATTTTTTTAAATAATTAGGTGGGGGTCAGCATAATTGACTGATCTCATCCAACGCACTCAGCATATGATAGGTAGTGTGGCTCCTCCAGTATGTCTATATTGTTAGTAAATTTGATTGCCCTCTCACAGATTATGTTTTTTATGCTTTTAATAGTTTTTATTGTTTTCAATACATTCTTTTTTTTTTTAATTTGATTTATATGCTGCCCTTCTCCGGAGACTCAGGGCGGCTTACAATGCGTTAAGCATAGCCTTCATTCTTTTGTATATATTTATACAAAGTTAGCTTATTGCCCCCACAAACTGGGTCCTCATTTCACCTACCTTAGAAAGGATGGAAGGCTGAGTCAACCTTGAGCCTGGTAAGATTCGAACCTGCAGAAATTGCAGGCAGCTGTGTTAATTACAGGGTGCATTAAACCACTGTACTACCAAGTCTCATTCTAATAGTTTTTGTCGTATGACTTTGGCTCTATCTCTCTACTGGGTCTATGGAGACTCTCAGCCATCCAGGACATGGTTGTCTCAAAGGTGCTTTTTTCAGGAGGCAACTGGACTTCCTGGTTTTTTTCTTTGAAGACGTTTCGCTTCTCATCCAAGAAGCTTCTTCAGAGCTGAAGAAGCTTCTTGGATCAGAAGCGAAACATCTTCAAAGAAAAGCAAGAAAGTCCAGTTGCCTCCTGAAAAAAAAAACAAAAAAAAAACACCTTTGGGATTTCTCTACTATATTTTGTTTTAACTTTGTGAGCTACCCAAAATCACGTATGCAAGATGGGCAGCTACATTATACACAGGGGTGGGTTCTAAATTTTTTTTACTACCGTTTCTGTGGGCGTGGCTTATTTTGTGGACGTGGCTTGGTGGGGGGTGTAATGTGACTGGATGGGCGTGGCCAACTTTTTTTTTTTAACTTTTAAAAGCATTTTTTTCTACAACCTTAAGAGGTTGCAGAAAAAAATGCTTTTAGAAGCCTCTGACGATCAGGCAGCTCAGCTGGGATCGCCAGAGGCTTTTAAAGGCATTTTTTTACCTACAATGTCTTTGGCCAAACAGGTTGCAGGAAAAACCGCTTTTAGAAGCCTCTGATGATCCCAGCTGAACCGCGCGATTATAAGAGGCTTTTTTTAAAAACTTTTAAAAGCATTTTTTCGGCCGAAGAGGTTGCAGGAAAAAATGCTTTTAAAAGTAAAAAAAAAAGCCTCTGATGAGGTGGGCGGGGTAAGCGAGCAGCGACCGGGCCGGGGAGCGGTTCGGGGGTGTGGCCAGCCAATGTTATTACCAGTTCTCCGAACTACTACAAATTTTTACTACCGGTTCTTGCGAACCGGTGCAAACCAGGATCAACCCACCACTGATGATACATTGAAGAAAGAAATACATCAAAAAACACCCAGCAGCCAAATCTGCAAACCTTAGTCTTCGGAATAGGATGAGCTCCATCTTGATCTTTTAAAGAACGTCTCCGCTAAACATTTGACTTTTCCCAGTCTCCCTGTCCACAGTCTGCCCAGCAACTTTTCTCTTATGCAAGTCTCAAAACGGGACGATTCTACCTTAAAGATTGGAAACTCGGAAAGGAGTAAAAAAGGAACCTCTGCTTATTCCATCTGTTATCAGACGGCAATATTACACCGGGCTTTTCCAAGTTAAACAAATGAATAAATCCCACCCTAGTAGTTGCAAAAAGAAAAAAAAAATGGGAAACGGGCCTGAGAAACAGAATCCGCGCAGCTGTAGAAACAAAGCTATTGTTGAGAGACAGCGAAACGGGATGGGTGAGTGGGAGAGGTGGGGGGAGCAAGTTTAAGAAAACGGAGAAGGAAATAGGTGGAGGAGAAACAATGGCTAAAAGCGAGTTCCTTTTCCCACACCTCTGGGGGAAAAACTTGATGGTTATGAGAGAGAAGGTCAGGCCCTGGGCGGTGCAGTGTTGCAAGCAGATGACATCGGGAAGTTATCTTGAGCTACTGGATATTTTTCTCTTCTCTACGGAAGAGAAGAGAAACAAATGAGGGACTTGTGGTGGCCAAGAGGATGTGCATTCAGGTGCTGAATCTCTCGGGCATCTCACGGAAAGGTCATGGGGAACAAAGAAGACAAACTTCAGGAAATGGATGGGTTTTTTTTTTTTTTTGAATTTCTTCAAAAAATATCTTTGGAGTAGGTTGATTTCATTGAGGGCCGCCTCAGGGTTGTGTTTGACCTCGGGTGGTCGGGGGAGAGCCGCATGGCCGGGATGGGCGTGGCCAGCTCGATGTCACTCATGTCGGGGGCGCCTGTGGTGGCTCGGGCAGGGCTGGGGGGGATCCATTGTCTCCAGCAGAGGAATTTCTTTTTTTTTTTGTTGAAAAGTTTTTCAGTTTTATTTCTCATACACATAATATAAAAATGTACATTTTCTTATACACAGTTTATCATACATATCCATGTTTTCCTTAAAGAAAACATTAAAATAAGGCATTTTAATTACCTTCGGAGTTGCTTTTCTACCCTTTCTTCCCTCATTTCACAACAAACCTTCTTCTTCTCCTCCTCTTTCCTTTCCCTCCCTTCTCTCCTCCTTTCTCCTTCCTCCTCTCCTACATCATCCTACTTCCCCTTCCTTTCCCCCACTCCTCTCTTCTTTTCCCCCTTCTCCCCTTCTCTCCTACCCCTGTCCCCTATCCTTCCTTCCTCTCCTTTTCCCTTTCTTCCATTCCTCTTCCTCCCTCTTCTCTTCCTCCTCTCTCCTCCTTTCTCCTTTCTATCTTCTTTGCTGTGGAAAGCAAAGAAGATTTGATTCTACTTGTTTGGTATACGAGCAACTCCTGTATTTTAATAGTCGAGGTGGCACAGTGGTTAGAGTGCACTACTGCAGCTACTTCAGCTGACTGCTAGTTCAGCAGATCAGCGGATCAAATCTCACCGGCTCAAGGTTGACTCAGCCTTCCATCCTTCCGAGGTGGGTAAAATGAGGCCCCAGATTGTTGGGGGCAATATGCTATTTTGGTGTAAGCCACCCAGAGTCCTCGGAGAGTGGGTGGCATAGAAATATGACTAATAAATAAATAAATAGTATATACTTTCTTTCAATTTCTTTTCAGATTTATTCTATCTATCAGTATTATCATCATAATTGTACATTTATTCTTATTATCTTCTTTCTTTTCTCCTCTCCCATCCCCCTTTTTCATTTACTCTGGTGTCATCTGGGTTTCTATTTCTTTTTTATCCTCTCCCTCGTTTAACTTTCTATTATCTAAATCATTTATCTATCCCAGTAGAGGAATTTCTTGATGCCTTCTTGCCTTGTGATCAAATGCACTTTTGCTAGTAATTTGTTTTGCTGGTCCTCTGCCAGAGCTCAGGAAGGGCCCACGGGGCCCGCCTGTGTTGTGTTTTTGGCCGCAATGGCGTCCTGCAGCCCTCTGCCAGTAAAAACAGAGCTCGGAAAATTGTATGTGGCCTTCCCAAGCGCCATTTTCAGTGGCAGAGGCACTGTGGGCTGATCCTTCAGTTTCCAGGGCAGCCCCGCAGGCCAGATCGAGCCCCCGGGCCTTGAGTTTGACACCCCTGGTCTAGTGGCTAAATCACCAGGCCAGCAAGTAGTAGACCGTGAGTTCAAGTCCCACCTTAGCCATAAAAGCCAACTGGACATTTTTGGGCCCATCACCAGGAAACTGAGTTCTAGTACTGCTTCCGGCATAAAGGCTGGCTGGGTGACTTTGGCCCAAATACATGTCACAGGGGTTATTGTTGTGGGGAAAATAGAAGGAGGAGGAAGATGTGTTGAATATGTTCACTGCCTTGGGTTATTTGCAAAAATAATAAAGGTGGTATAACAAAGAAATAAAACAAATACTTATACAACTTATTGATCATTTTAACGACAGGCTCCTTAAGAAATGCCTTCAACAAAGAAATCAATTGTTCATTGAAAAAGCGTCTTCCTATTCTCTAGCTTTTAGCATAGTTTTGAGGATCGTATAGCACATCCCAAGGGAGTTTTAATACTCATTGCCGCAGTTCCTTACAGCCTGCCAATCTTTACAGTACAGTTTATAAACCAACATGGCTTGGTTTGCGCAACTGGCCAAGCCAAAGTTGCGGCATTGCACAGTTGATGAAACTGTCCCAACTCCTCAGTGCGCACTTCACAATTCCCTAATGTAAGACCTTACTCCGATCCAAGGACTGGAGAATAGTCTCATGTAAATCAAAACAGGTGGCTAGGCAGAAATGATAGGTTGATGCTTAAGGGGCTTATAAAGTTTTGAAAATAAGGAGCTGCAGCCACAACCTATGTGAAGAAGGCCTTCAGTGGCTCTTTTCTGCTGTTTATGTCCATTTTCTGTTAGGCATCACACCTAGAGCCTACTAGAAGGAAGATTCTGGTTGAGGCATATTCTTCTCCTCAATGCTCTGTTGTTTGTTCAAAGAAAAGAGCAACAAAGACAATTAGGGAGCTGGAGGCTAAAATATATGAAGAACAGTTGCAGGAACTGGGTATGTCTAGTTTAATGAAAAGAAGGACATGGGGTGCCATGATAGCAGTCTTCCAATATCTCAGGGGCTTCCACAAAGAAGAGGGAGTCAAGCTGTTCTCCAAAGCACCTGAGGGCAGGACAAGAAGCAACGGGTGGAAACTAATCAAGGAGAGAAACAACCTAGAACTAAGGAGAAATTTCCTGACAGTGAGAACAATTAATCTGTGGAACAACTTGCCTCCAGAAGTTCTGAATGCTCCAACACTGGAAGTTTTTAAGAAGAGGTTGGATAACCATTTATCTGAAGTGGTGTAGGGTTTCCTGCCTAAGCAGGGGGTTGGACTAGAAGACCTCCAAGGGCCCTTCCAACTCTGTTATTATATTATATTATAAGACAATTAGGGAGCTGGAGGCTAAAACATATGAAGAACGGTTGCATGAATTCAGCTTGTCTAGTCTAGTAAAAAGAAGGACTAGGGATGACATGTTAGCAGTGTTCCAATATTGGGGGGCTGCCACAAAGAAGAAGGGGTCAACCTTTTTTCCGAAGCCTCTGAAGGCAGGACAAGAAGCAATGGATGGAAACTAATCAAGGAGAGAATCGACCTAGAACTAAGGAGAAATTTCCTAACAAGTGAGAACAATTAACCAGTGGAATGGCTTGCCTTTAGCAGTTGCGGGTGCTCCATCACTGGAGGTTAAGAAGAGACTGGACAGCCACTTGTCTAGAATGGCATAGGTCTCCTGCGGGGTTGGAGTAGAAGACCTCCAAACTAGTCTCTTCTCTTCTCTTCTCTTCTCTCCTCTCCTCTCCTCTCCTCTCCTCTCCTCTCCTCTCCTCTCCTCTCCTCTCCTCTCCTCTCCTCTCCTCTCCTCTCCTCTCCTCCCTTCCCTTCCCTTCCCTTCACCTTCCCTTCCCTTCCCTTCCATTCCACTCTACTTCATTCCACTTTCTCTTCTCTTCTCTTCTCTTCTCTTCTCTTCTCTTCTCTTCTCTTCTCTTCTCTTCTCTTCTCTTCTCTTCTCTCCTCTCCTCTCCTCTCCTCTCCTCTCTTTTCTTCTTTCCTCTCTCTCCTCTCTTCTCCTCTCCTCTCCTCTCCTTGTAGCAATGTGTACTTTGCTATCTAGCAAATGGCACCTTAGACAATGAAGAAGGTGGCAACACAGAAGGTCCTATTTACATGAGAAAAGAGTGAGAAAGTCCTGCTTCCCACCTGATCCTGTGTCCTATAGTTGCTAAAGTCTTTTGCCGTTTGGTTCATTCAATTTGACTATGTCAACAAAGTTTCCAGATGGATCAGACAGACTATACAGGATTCTCATTTGCATCAAAGGCATTTTACAGGCTAGAAATCATGCTGTGTTCTAAAGAATCTAGTCTTAAAACACAACTCATTTCATTGACTGGCTAAAAGCCAGACTCAGAATCAGGTTAACTATCGTCAAGCACTAAAAAGCAAATAAATCACACGCTGTTTATTAGTCTTCCTGGTATTTCTCTGATTTAGATTAAATTTAATGTTGGAATTTAGCAATAAGGAAGCCAGCTGACATAATTTATTAGGACTTGCATAAGGCGTCTGACAAAAGCTCTTAAGAGTTGTTAAGGGAGTTGAAAAATGGCAGGAAGGATACTAAATTTCTGTCCAGCATCTCAAGCCATAGTGATAAAATGATTCTTTTTAAACCCACTGTCTGAAAGGCTGACAGTGTTGTTCTTACTAAGTTCAGCTTTGTTTCTTTCTAAAGTTATCACCCTTTCCTTTGAAGTATTAAAATTGCACGTTGGAGAGGTAGCGTTGGCATAACAGGGGCAAAGTTGAGTCTAGACCAGTGGTCACCAACTGGTGGTCCATGGACCACTGGTGGTCGGTGAGAAAATTTTGGTGGTCCGCAGAAAAATTATTTGCATTTTTTTAATATTGCACTAAATCAGGGGTCCCTGGGCCGGATATGCGCAATGAACGTTTGTGTTGTTGCAGAGTCTCTCCTCCTTTGGGATCTTTTTGTGTGGGTCTGAGGGGGGCAGAAATTTCGACTTGGGGTCTGCTTCAACCTCCTGGTGTGGGCTTTGGGTGAAGGGTGGATGGAAGTGCTGCTGGTGGCAAGGAGCCGGAGGGCCTTATTCCAGTGGGACTGCATCATGGCCTGGAACTGGCTGACCATCTCAGCCCGCTGAGCCTCCAGGTGAGGAGCCTGGTGGAACAGTGGACTAAAAAGCGCTGTTAAATAGCACTTAGCTGCCAGTTGCCTGCAATTACTGCAAGTTCGAATCTCACCAGGCTCAAGGTTGACTCAGCCTTCCATCCTTCCGAGGTAGGTAAAATGAGGACCCGGATTGTGGGGGCAATAACCTGACTTTGTATAAAAAAAGAACACCGCTTAGGGGGGGCCGAAAGCCCTACTAAGCAGGTATATACAAAAGTATGAAGGCTATTGCTTAACGCATTGTAAGCCGCCCTGAGTCTCCGGAGAAGGGCGGCATATAAATTGAAACAATAAATAAATAAACAATAAAATAAATATCTGGCCTTGCACTCCTGCAGGTCTTCCCTCTGCTTGGAAAGTCTATGCTCGTAGTCCTGAGTGAGGTGCCGCTGCTGAGCCTCCTTTTCGGTCAGATCCAATTTGAACTGAGTCAGCTGTTTTGCCAACTTTTTCTCATGGTGGCTGCTTAGCTCCAACAATAGCTTCCTAAGGAGCCCGGGTGGAGGGGAGGAGTGGCTGGCAGGAGAGGGGTGAGTAGAGGCCGGGGAGGCGTCCCTCGATGTGAGTGACATCGAGTTGGCCATCAAGTTGGCCACGCCCACCCAGTCACATGACCTAGCCACGCCTACCCAGCTGGTCATTAGGCAGATCATATTAGTGGTCCGTGGGATTTATAATTATTAATTTAGTAGTCCCTGAGGTCCAAAAGGTTGGGGACTCCTGGTCTAGACCCTTCCTGCTAACTCTCTGAGAGACCCTTCCTGCTTCCTTCCTAAAAGATATGAAGAACGGTTGCAGGAACTGGGTATGTCTAGTTCAATGGAAAGAAGGACTAGGGGTGACATGATAGCAGTCTTCCAATATCTCAGGGGCTGCCACAAAGAAGAGGGAGTCAAGCTATTCTCCAAAGCACCTGAAGGCAGGACAAGAAGCAACGGGTGGAAATTAATCAAAGAGAGAAGCAATGTAGAACTAAGGAGAAATTTCTTGACAGTTAGAACAATTAATCAGTGGAACAACTTGCCTCCAGAAGTTGTGAATGCTCCAACACTGGAAGTTTTTAAAAAGAGACTAGACAGTCATTTGTATGAAATTGTATACTCCTCACAGCCGCTTCAGGAGGATTGAACAACCCATTATCGCTTGTCCACAACCTCTCTGACTCTTCTTCAGAGGCCAATTGAAGTATAAACTCAAGTCAGATGTAGAGAGGAGCAGCCTACGTGACAAAAGTAGAATTTTAATCGCACAGGATCTGGAAAGAACAAGTAAACGAAAACAAGAAGATGCAAGTCTAAAATTGCCAATTAGTCATCCATCAAGATACAGAGTACATACCATATTTTTCGGAGTATAAGACGCACCGGACTATAAAATGCATCTACCTTTTTTGGTGAGGAAATAAAAAGAATAAAAAGGAATAAAAGGAATAAAAAGAAATCTCCCTCTGCCTCTGAGCAATTTTGCCTCGTTGCACCAAACAGCCTGCTTTACTTTCATTTTCGTTTTCAGCATAGCTTGATTAGCACAAGGGAAAAAAAAAACTGCTCCAGCAATTTACCTCCTTGCAGCTATCAGCAGTGTCCCGCACAAAACAGCTGAGAGCCGGGAGGCTGATCCAATCAAATTGTGCTAATTAGGCTGTGCTGAAACTGAAACGAGCAGTTTCTTCTTGCTGCTTGCTGCAAGGAGGTAACTGCTGGGAAGCAGAGGCCAAAGGGTGGGGGCCAGTGGGTGGGCGGGGCTACATTCAGTGTATAAGACACACCCAAATTTTCACCTCCTTTTAGGGGAGAAAAAGGTGCGTCTTATACTCTGAAAAATACGGTATGTTTGGAGATAGGTTCAGTAGTGAGAGTACTAAGAGCCTTGGTGGCACAGTAGACTAAAGTGCTGCTAAGTAGCACCAGCTGCCTGCAATTACTGCAAGTTCAAATCTCACCAGGCTCAAGGTTGACTCAGCCTTCCATCCTTTCGAGGTAGGTAAAATGAGGACCCGGATTGTGGGGGCAATAAACTGACTTTGTATAAAAAAGAACACTGCTTAGGGGGGCCCGAAAGCCCTACTAAGCAGGTATATACAAAAGTATGAAGGCTATTGCTTAACGCATTGTAAGCCGCCCTGAGTCTCCGGAGAAGGGCAGCATATAAATCGAACCAATAAATAAATAAATAAATAAATAAATAAATAAATAAATAAATAAAACCAGCAACTCTGTCTGGCCTTCTAGAATTTCATTTCAATGAGCCTGTCAGAATGCGGAAATGAGGCGTGTTATAAATATTTTGCAGCAATAAATACTACGGTGAAGACCAGCTCAGGAAAAGGATAGTAGGACCAGACACTATTCTAATTAAAAGCTGCCTGTGAGATCACCTCATCCCCAAAAATGATGAGCAAAAGACCATTTAAAAAAAACAAACAAACCCATGCTTCTCAACACAGAATACCTTTCTGACTTAGTAAGGGAAAGTGTGCAATAGCACATATCCTTGGCAACTTACTTGTTTAATTTTATTTTTTTAAAAAAAAATAAAATAAAATTCAGAGTCTTTTGGCCTCCGATCCAAATATTTTCCTGCCTATTTCAGCCCTGTTATATTTGTATGCAAATGCTAGGCTGCAGATCATTAACAGTGGTCTTTGACTAACAGGAAGGAATGCGGCGTTGCTCCATATTGTTCCGGGGATAAATTTTCATATCGCATATTCATCCTTCAGAAGTCTGTAATTTAATAACAATGACCTCTTTCATGATTGGAGTAGTTCAGGAAAGAAGACCACACATTTTGCTTTGGAGCTATTCAAAAAGGGTGGGGGGGGGGTGGGGGGAAAGAAAGAAAAGAAAAGAAAAATAAGCAGTTTTCTATTTTTGTATTCCGGTTCCATTTCAAGGCCTTCCAGATGATTTCTAGCATGGCATCTGCCCCCTTCTTTTCACCCTTTCCAGATATAATACGTTATACACCAAGGGTGTCAAACTCAAGGCCCATGGGCCAAATCTGAAAACAGAGCTCGGGAGGGACACATCCAGCCCTTCCAGGCTCCGTTTTTGGTCGCGATGGCCTCCTGCAGCCCTCTGCCAGCAAAGACATGGCTTAGGCCCAGGATACTTGTCGGACCATCTGCAGCCAGCGATGGCTTCCCATCGCCCGGTGCGTTCTGACAGGGAGGGCCTTCTCCGGGTGCCATCGGCTAGACAATATCAGCTGGTGGCCCCCAGGGGTAGAGCTTTGTCTGTGGGTGCTCCCACTCTTTGGAATCAACTCCTCCTGGGGCTTCGGTTGGCTCCTGACCTTCGCACCTTCCGCCACAAATTAAAAACATGGCTGTTCACATCGCCCAGCCTGGACTGAGGGTTTTTTAAATTATTTTAATGGGTTTTAATATATTTTTAAATTATATACATATATATTTATGTATTTTATGTATGCATATTTATGTATTTTATGTTTTATTGGGTTTGTTTCATTTGTTGTGAAGTCATAAAACCTCAGGGAAAGTACAGGAAGTCCTCAACGCATGACCACAAACCGAGCCCAAAATTTACATTGCTAAATGAGAAATTTGTTGAGTCTTGCCCCATTTTACGACTCTTCTTGCCGCCTTGGCTAAGTGAATCACTGTAGTCGTTAAATTAAGTCACACGGTTGTTATATGAATCTGGTTTCCCCATTGACTTTGCTTATCAGGAGGTCACAAAAGGAGATCACATGACAGTGGTGGGATTCAGCCAGTTCGAGCCGGTTCAGACGAACCGGTAGTTAAATTAGTGATTGGCCCCTCCCATTCCTGCCCTGCCTCTTCCAGGAGTCCCCATATGCCCCATTTTGGCTCCTAGGTAAGTGCAGGGAAGCTTCCTAAGCCCAAAACGGAACACGAGGGATGCAGCATGTCCCCCTCCCCCCGGCGGCCCATTTTTGCTCCCAGTTGAACCCTAACTAGGTCCAAAATGGGGTTCGAGGGGGCGGAGCAGCCCCTCCCCCATGGCCTCTTTTCACTCCCAGGAGGCAGGAGGCCGAGTGCTGCCTGTCACACCCCTTGGCCACGCCCACCCAGCCAGTCATTAGGGCAGAGAACCGGTTGTTAAATTATTTGTATCCCACCCACCCTCCGTGACGTTGCAACTGTCAGAAATGTGAGTCAATTCTCAATCATGCCAATGTAAATCACGGGGATGTTGCAACTGTCATAAGTGTTAACAACAGCCGTAAGTCCCTTTTTTTCAGTGCCGTTGTAACTTTTAATAGAACGACCTGTAAACATGCTTAGAACTGCCGCTTACGTTAACTGGGGCAGGTGATCCAGACCCATTCACACATCTATTGACATAACACGGATTCCTAGGAGGTTGAACTGTTTCATAGAGGCTTTAAAAAACCCTAACATGTCTTAACAAATTAACAGAGTTGGAAGGGACCTGCCCAAGCAGGAGACCCTGCACCATTTCTGACAGATGGCAGTCCAGTCTCTTCTTGAAAGCTTCCAGTGATGAAGCTCCCACAACTTCTGAAGGCAACTTCTGTTCCATCGGTTGATTGCTCTCACTTGGTCTTCTCATTATTTTTTACTTTTCACTTGCTCTTCTCATTATTATTTTTTTGCCAGCATGTCGGTGCCCAGTTTTTATGTTTTTTTTTAAATTTGATTTATATGTCGCCCTTCTCCGGAGACTCAGGGCGGCTTACAATGCGTTAAGCAATAGCCTTCATACTTTTGTATATTTATACAAAGTCATCTTATTGCCCCCACAATCTGGGTCCTCATTTTACCTACCTTTGAAAGGATGGAAGGCTGAGTCAACCTTGAGCCTGGTGAGATTTGAACTTGCAGTAATTGCAGGCAGCTGAATGTTAATAACAGGCTATTAGTCTGCTGCGCTACCAGGCTGTACAGCAGGAAATAAGAACATTACCTGAAGAAATGGGACAGTGTCCTGTCTAAAGTTTCCAAGACCCTCCAGAAGGATGTGAAATCCTACTTTGGCAGCCACCGGCCTTCCGGAAAGATCTCAGAAAAGCTGGCTGGGTGACATTAATACTGATTTCCCTGGGGATGAATGAGTTGGAGACATTTTACCATGGATTTATTAAAAACAAAAGAAAACAGGGAGGCCCTTGAAATCTTGATCCTTCTCTAGAAAACCCTCTTCAGAAGATAAAACATTGAATGGAACTCATCTATTAAAAAATATAAGAAAAGGCAGAATCCAAAGACCATTAAAATCTTTCTTGATTCCCCATTTGGGATGGGACGGAAATGCTTATTTCACATTCTTCATTCCACGGAGCTCAGACGAAGTGAGCCTTAGGCTGACAGTTCCTTTAAAATTGAGTAACTGTTATATATATATATATATCAAAAAACCTTGTGGCATATCATAAACCGAATCACTTTCCATCCAGAAGTGTTGGCAGGCTCCAATCTCAAAGGCACATGTAAAATATCTAGCTTGGCTCTCCAAACAGCCCCCACGGACAGCTATCATGGATTGTGCTAAGCCAAGTAACTGTGGTTTAATGCTGAATAAACCAGTTGGCTCGGCTCCCGTGATAACTAGGCCATAAACCATAGTTAACACGCTGCAGTGACTGGGTTTGTAAAATATGCTAAGCCAAACCCAAACCCAGCCACAATTTGGCACAGTACCATATGTTCATCTCGTTCTGGCACCCAACGGGTTTTATTTTCACAACGAACCTATGGCAAAATAACTGGCCTCAGATCACCCAGAGAGAGACTGATGGAGGAACTGCAATTAAATCGGGCCTCTCTGATACGCAAATCCACTGGATATCACGATGGTCTTGTCAACCACCGTAGCTTTGAATTTTCATAAAAGGAGTTGGGGGTGTAATGGACTGTCGGGGTAATGATGATTTAAAGCTTTTCACAAAAAGGGGGTGGGAGAAAGTGCAGGGAAATTGTGTGGGGTGTCTATCGCAATCTTGTGGCTCAAAGAACTGAGAAAGTTGGTGCAGTTGATGGAGAGCATGTTTGCAGAGGTGTTGATGGAGATTGCCTAGAAGATAGAATAAGAGAGTTGGAAGGGACCTTGGAGATCTTCTAGTCCAACCCCATGCATAAGGAGGAAACCCTATAGCATTTCAGACCAATGGTTATCCAATCTCTTCATAAAATGTTCCAGCGTTGGAGCATCTACAATCTCTGGAGGCAAGTTGCTCCACTGATTAATTGTTCTAACTGTGAGGAAATTTCTTCATAGTTCTAAGTTGTTTCTCTCCTTGGCTGATTTCCACCCATTGCTTCTTGTCCTGTGCGAACCGGCTGAATACTACCTCTGGCCCTAACCCTAACCCTAACCCTAACCCTAACCCTAACCCTAACCCTAACCCTAACCCTAACCCTAACCCTAACCTTAACTCTAACTGTAACCCTAACCCAATCCTAGCCCTAGCCCTAACGCTAGCCCTAACCTAACCCAGCCCAGCCCAGCCCTAGCCCTAACCAGTGATAGATTGTTCCCGGTTCTGTCCGGTTCTTTAGAACTGGTAGTAAAAGCAGCCGGAGGCTCTGCCCACGTGCCCAGATGTCATAATTGATGATCTGTGCATGCGCAGAAGCGCGCTCCCATTACGAACCAGTAGTAAAGGTAAGTAGAACTCATCCCTGGCCCTAACCCAACCCTAACCCTAACCCTAGCCCTAGCCCTAGCCCTAGCCCTAGCCCTAGCCCTAGCCCTAGCCCTAACCCTAGCCCTAGCTCTAACGCTAACCATAGCCCTAGCCCTAGCCCTAACCCTAGCCCTAGCCCTAACGCTAACCCTAACCCTAGCCCTAGCCCTAACCCTAACCCTAGCCCTAGCCCTAGCCCTAGCCCTAACCCTAGCCTTAGCCCTAGCCCTAGCCTAACCCTAACCCTAACCCTAACCCTAACCCTAACCCTAACCCTAGCCTTAGCCCTAGCCCTAACCCTCAATCCTATTGTTTTTGCCTATCCTTTAAGATCAGATAGAGTCAGCATGCTCCAGGTCCCATCCTTTAAACACCTATCCTGTTGAACAGCCTCTGACCGCCAAGATTTGAATGGACTCAGCTCTGTTTTGCAGACCTCATTTTCCTCCCGAGCTCCAAGCTAGCGACGATGCAGGCTCCTCCTGTGAGACATTTTATGGGATTTTTGTGGATGTTTGCTCCACCGGGCTAACTTTCTGTCTAGCATTCAGTTTTCTATCATTGTTTTTTAATTCTGTATGCTGCCCAAAGTCCTCCAGGAATTGGACTGCGCTCGGAATGTGAATTTTACATACATTTGTACATACCAGTGTTTGGCTGCAGTGCCCACGGATGTCACAATTGAATTTAGGATTGGTTTCACCTATGGTGGAAATGGAAAACATAATGTGGTTGGCTGGATTGGAGTTTACAGAACTGCATGAAACCAATCGCTTCTCTCAAGTTTAAGCCAACGATCTTTTATTTTACGTCTGTTTTCTTTTTTCTTTAAAAAAAAAACAGAGTAGAACAAGATTAATAAATAGCACATTTCAGCAGAGAGAAAACGCTCAAAAATATTCTGTGCAACAAGATTATTTGAAAATCTTGGCAGATTGAAAAAACTAGTCGATGTACAATAGCGGTGCAAGACCTATTTGTCCAGAAACAATAAAAACAGATCACATCATCCTCAGCTAAAAAACAAGCTTTTCCCAAGCTTGTTCGTTTTGTACGACCTTTACATTATTCCGCTAAATCATTTTATGTTGTGCACCAACCAGAGCTGTGATTTATAGCGCCTATAAATTAAATAAGCAAAATCGATCCATCAATTTTTTTTCACAGCGTTGATTTTAATTTACCTCCGTACCAAGTTAAAAAAACAAAACAAAAACGAATCAAAAGCAGTTAGAATTTCCAGCTAGCCAATTTTAATGAAAGCCAGAAGCTGCAGCCCGTAAAAAAACATGTTTTTTTAATTATATTTGTTAGTCAGAAAATGTGTTAGTATAACTCCTTCTGATCAGCCACAGATTAAGCTATTTCTCCTCCTATCCTGTCTGGTGCAATTCACTTGTTGATGAATTTAACAAGTATTTGAAGGGCTGCCACAAAGAAGAAAGGGTCAACTTATTTTCTAAAGCACCAGAAGGAGAGACAAGAAACAATGGATGGAAACTAATCCAGGAGAGAAGCAACCTAGAAGTAGAGAGAAACTTCCTGACAGTGAGGACAATTAACCAGTGGGATGGCTTGCCTTCAGAAGTTGTGGGTGCTTCATCCGCTGGAGGTTTTTAAGAAAAGACTGGATAGCCACCTGTCTGAAATGGTATAGGGCAGTGATGGCGAACCTTTCTGCCGTCGCGTGGGGACCGTGGGTGTGTGGGTGTTGTCCACACCTATAATTTAATGCGCCCTGCCCCCACGCACGCGCACATGACCCCCCCATGCTCCCCCCACTTTTGGCACGTGATGGCACAGTGGGCCCGGTAGGCCTGTTTTTTGCCCTCCCCAGTCTCCAGAGGCTTTCTTGGAGCCTGGGGAGGGTGAAAACGGCCTTCCCCTCTCCAGAGGCCCTCCGGAGCCCGGAAACGGCCCATTTGCCAACTTCCAGTTGGACCGGAAGGCCCATTTTTTTCTCTCTCCAGGCTCCAGAGGTTTTCTAGGAACCTGGGGAGGGCGAAAACGGCCTTCCCCACCCTCCTAGAGGCCCTCCGGAGGCTGGAAACAGCCTGTTTCCCGACTTCTGGTGGACCCGGAAGGTTCTAAAATCAGCTGGCGCACTCCGGAGTTGAACTAGGGCAACGGTCGTGTGCCCACTGATATGGCTCCGCGTACCCATCGATATGGTTCCGTCTGCCACGCGTGCCATAAGTTCACCATCACGGGTATAGGGTCTCCTGCTTGAGCAGGGGGTTGGACTAGAAGACCTCCAAGGTCCCTTCCAGTTCTATTCTGATTCTCATTCTAAATTTCATTTGCATTATTCTTGACTTCATTTTGGAATACTGTTGTTCCCTATTTTCCATCTGTTGATTTCTTTCTGTCTTGGGCTCGTTCTTTAGGAATGCAATATGTTTTCCCGAATTTATCCTTCAGTTCCTTTGCACGTTGCTCTTCTTATTTTCAGAGAAGGCAATATACATTTTTGGCTTTAGCAAGCTGCTGCTCCGGGACTTTCGTTTTGCGTAATGTGATGCCTGAATTCTTTTGCTTTGCTGTGTAACTGGTACCCTCATTTTTCTGCATTTTAGCTCAAGCTTGATGTTGATAATGAATCTAAGCCTCTGAGTCAATGTTTTATCAATTAACAGCCTTCAGTGTGTCTTCAACTTGGCAACTTTAAGGTGCATGGACTTCAGAGCCCAGAATTCCTCGGCCAGTATTTTTGGGAGTTGGAAGTCCACCTATCTTAAAAGTTGCTAACTTTGAGAAACACTGTTCATCTAGTCCTCAGCTTAGGGCAACGATTGGGACCAGGACATTTATCGTTAAGCAAGAGTGAGATATCCCATGACCGCATCAAATTTTTCAACCTTTTTTGCAATGGTCTTTAAGCAAATCACTGTGATTGTTAAGCAAGTCATTACGTGGTCGCAAATTTGCAAACTTCTTCTCCATTTTATTTTATTTTATTTTATTTTATTAATTTCATTTTATTTTTATTGTTTTTTAAATAGGGACATCCAAGAACAGGGGTGAAATGCTCCCGGTTCGGACCGGATTGCCCAATCCGGTAGCAATGGCGGTGGGTGGTTCGGAGAACTGGTAGCAAAAATCCCTGCACAAGCCCCCCATGCCCAGCTGAGCCACACGATCATCAGAGGCTTTTTTTTTTTTTACTTTTAAAAGCATTTTTTCTACAACCTCTTCCGACGAAAAAATGCTTTTAAAAGTAAAAAAAAAAAGCCTCTGATGATTGTGCAGCTCAGCTGGGATCATCAGAGGCATTTCAAAGCATTTTTTCCTGCAACCTCTTGGCTGAAGAGGTGGTAAAAAAAATGCTTTGAAAAGTCTCTGACGATCCCAGCTGAGCTGCCTGATCGCAAGAGAAGCTTTTCAAAGCATGTCTTAAAAAGCCTCTCTGATGATCCCAGCTGAGTTGCCTGATTGTCAGAGAGGTTTTTCAAAGCATTAGAAAAAATGCTTTGAAAAGTAAAAAAAAAAAAAAAAAGTTGGCCACGCCCACCCAGTCACATTACCTTTGAAGCCCCGCAGCAAGAGTTTAAACAGTTTTTTCCCCTCTAGTCATCAGCTGAGACTCAGGAGGCAGCAATAGATTCGGGATGGGACCAAATAAAAAGTAAGAATAACGTGGGTGGGAGGGCATGGGGGGGGGAAGAACCAGTTCGGTGACGTCATATCCTCACTGCTACCAGCTCGGCCGAACCGGACCGAACCGGGAGGAACCCACCACTGGGGGTCACGATGGGTCGGACATGACTTTGCAACTAACAAGAAGGACTAAAAACCGTTCCACTTGATTGACCTTTATATCCGTGTAAAGCAAAAGATGACAATGCTTTTAGGATAACTTTACACACATGATATTCCCACCTAAGACTTCGGGTAACTTGATGTGGAAAACCTTCAGAAGCAATTGCAAAAACAGCATCTTTGCAAACCCCACATTTTCTAAATGGTAATCTGGATATTGTGAATATATTACTAGCTTTTTTTCGCCCAGCATCCAGTGGGCCTCTCAGGCACTAAAAATAAAACATTTGGGAACTATTTATACGTGATGTTTTCCAACCTGGGGGGGAGGGAATATTTATTTGAATGTATATAACCATCTATCTCACACATGGAGGTTAACAATTAAATACACAATATGTATATATAAAAAAGACACAATGCAAAAATAAAAACATGCAGCAGCCGAGTTATTTATTTAAAGTTGTTTCATGTTGCCTTGGTTGAGATCCTGGGATCTAAGCAAATTGGGAATTGCTCTATTCTATTTCCGTTCCTAATATTGGGCCAACCCATATGTTACGCTTCTCTGATAATTCTTAACTTTCTATAAGCTTTAGCTATTTTTCTGTTCTGCTCAATGTGCTATTTGAGCTTTTCCTCTGAATGTGTGCATTCTTGTTGTGGCTTCATTCTTTCCTAAGACTGATTAAATCCGAACACGGTAAATGCATCTTAATCTAATAAAAGATACACATACATACATATATAGGATTGCATGATTTGTTTGCTTAAATCCTCTTGTTCAATTGCAGCCATCCATCTTGATTAATTTTACAGCTCGTCTGGGAATGAAATTCCAGTATTTATTGCATGGAAGATACCTTGCCGTAGCTCCTTGCCTTCACACCCTGGTGTTTATCTACCCACATTTTTTAATAAATGTGCTTGAATTCTCATTAAAATTTGGATCCCTTCTGTCTCCAACCTCAAAGGAACTTTTTTCAAAAAGCAACTGATTTTTTTCTTTTTTCTGCTTGAAAACGTCTTCAGTTTCTTGGATCAGAAGTAAAACATTTTCAAGGAAAAAACGAAAAGAAAAAGACACACCAAGAAAGTCTAGTTGACTTTTGGACAATTATGACCCGAATGATTGAGAATCTGCATAGACATCTTCTGTCTGTGGAGATTCAGCTTAATTTTTCCAACTTAATTTCCTTGGCAGACCTTTTCAAAACAATTGTGTCGTTAGTTTTTATTTTTGCAGCTCTTCTTTCCATTATTGAATTTTCCTCCAATTGTTATATTTTCATGGGCTTTAGCTGTTTGCCTTCTGAAGCAGCTAAGGTTAAAAAAAGTTAGTATTTGCCCTTGAATGGGCTTCTCCTCTTTATATACTTTCCGTTGTCAAAGTTTTTCACAAAGGAAATATTTTTTCTATTTTTGCAGGCAGGGCATTCTGATTTAACATGCTCTTTTGAGTTACCGTTTTGCCCCATTCTATTATTTTGTGTTTTCTTTCTTTTTCTTTTTTTTAATATTTTTTTTCACTGCTAAGTATTTGCCACATGTTGTCCTTCGTACATTATTCCGTTTCAGCAGAGCTGCCTTTATAATTTCTGGAGCAACATTCTGGAGTCAAATTATTGCTCTCGTAGTGTAGAAGATTAAAAGAGAATTTTGTCTTTTCATTACACCGTCCACATCGCAAAACTTTTAAACACAGCTTGAATGTATTGATTTATTTATCATTTATTGAATCATTCTTCCTTCGATGGCCCTCGTTATGGAACTTTCTGGTTACAGAATGTGATATAAGAAGTCCTCAACGTACAACAGTTCATTTAGTGACCATTCAAAGACCATTCAACTGCACTGAAAAAAGTGACTTATGTCCAGGAGCGAAATCCAGCAGTTTCTGGAGAACCAGTAGCGGAAATTTTGATAGTTCGGAGAACTGGTAGCGGAAATTTTGAGTAATTCGGAGAACAAGGAAATACCACCTTTGGCTGGCCCCAGAGTGGGGAGGGAATGGGAATTTTGCAATATCCTTCCCCTGGAGTGGGATGGAAATGGAGATTTTGCAGTATCCTTCCCCCTGGAGTGGGGAGGGAATGGGGATTTTGCAATATCCTTCCCCCTAGAGTGGGGTGGGAATGGAGATTTTGCAGTACCCTTTCCCTGCCACACCCAAGCCACACCACGCCCACCATGCCACGCCCACAGAACCGGTAGTAAAAAAATTTGGATTTCACTATTGCTTATGTCCGTTTTTCACAGTTACAACCTTTGCAGCGTCCCCATGATGATGTGATAAAAATTCAGATGCTTGGCAACGGACTCATATTTATGACCGTTGCGGTGTCCCAAGGTCATGTCATCACTTTTCGTGACCTTCTCACAAGCAAAGTCAATAGGGAAGCCAGATTCATTTAACAACTGGGTTACTAACTTATCAACGACAATGATTCATTGAACAACTGTGGCAAGAAAAGTCATAAAATCGGGCAAAACTCACTTAATAGCAGAAATGTTGGGCTCAGTTGTGGTCGTAAGTTGAGGAATATCTATACATGTTTCAAAGTTAAATTTAGTTTGGTCCTTGTGAGATATCCGGCAGCTGACTAAACTGGAGTCTTATTTGCCTTCTTTTGTGGTTTACGGATCTGATATTCAAATATTTGCCTTGTTCCTTGCGCTTCTATTGACGTCACGGAATTTGTGTGTTGAATAAAAGAAGGGGGTCAAACTGGAAATGACAGAAACATCCTGTTTGCGCTTCGAGTGCCTCTGCTGGCTGCAGCAGGAATTGCGCATTTGAGTTGCCCAAGCGATCATAATCGCTTAAGATCAGGGTCACATGGGCAGAGTCTCACCGATTCTATTGTTTGTCCTCCTGTCACTTTTATCTCTATAAAGATCACGTTGTTGTCTGTTTCCTAGCAACCGGAGAGATGTTTTTCAATCTCTCTGCAAGGAAGGTTAATTTCACATCAGAAGACCAACACATAGTTAGGTGGTCAATGCCTGGAATGCACTACCTGACTCTGTGGTTTCATCCCAAAACCCCCAAAATTTTAACCTTAGACTGGCTACTGTTAACCTCACCCGATTCCTAAGAAGTCTGTAATAAGAGCATAAGAGCAACAGCGTGCCTACATCCCTGTCCTAATGTTCCCGGTAATTGTATTATTTATTTATTTTATTCAATTTGTATACCGCCCTTCTCCTAGTGGACTCAGGGCGGTGCACAGCCAGAACTAAAACGCGTACCAATACAAAATTTAAAATTTTTAAAAGAATTACATGACTTTGGCCCAAAATTTAAAACATTCAAACTAAAAGCCATTGACAATTTAAAAAGTTTAAAAAAAAAAAAGGGGGGGGGGTTTCCACGCCAGCCCTGCTTGATGGAAAAGAAAAGTTTTTAGGGCACGGCGAAAGGCCCCAAGATCCGATATCCTTCGTATCTCCAGGGGCAAATCGTTCCAGAGGGCAGGAGCTGCCACAGAGAAGGCCCTCTCTGGTATTCATTTTCTGTATTCAATTCATGCTTATATACACACACACACACACACACACACACACACACACACACACATATATATATATATATATATATATATATATATATATATATATATATAATTTATTTATGTATTAATCCAATTTATATGCCGCCCTTCTCCGTAGACTGCATACTTCTATGTATATACCTGCTTATTAGGGCTTTCGGCTCCCCCAAGCAGTGTTGTTCTATACAAAGCTGGCTTATTTTTTTTATTTTTTTAAAAACATTTGATTTATATGCTGCCCTTCTCCAGAGACTCAGGGCGGCTTACAGTCCGTTAAGCAATATTATTGCCCCCACAATCAATATTATCTAAAACGTACTCGACAAATAAATAAAATAAATAAATAAACAAACCCTTCTTTTCGGCATTAGCCATACTTTTGAGTTTGGACTGACCCCTTAAGAGTTTCCCCATCTTTATCGGTCTCTGTTTTATTGATTTTACTCATTTCATGCAATGGAAAGCAGAATGGAGGGATTCTTTAGGGTAAAGTAGAATTACTCCAAAAAGCCCTGACTTTCCTTTCCAAAAAAATGTCCACAAGTGTCTATGGAGATTCTCCAGTCATCCAGGTCATGGTTGTCCCAAAGGTGCTTTTTGAAGAGTACTTTTATGGCTCAGGACCTGGGTACTTGCGGGACCGCCTACTACCACCAATAGCCTCCCACCGGCCGGTACGCTCTCATAGAGAGGGGCTCCTCCACGTGCCGTCGGCCAAACAATGTTGACTGGCGGCCCCCAGGGGGAGAGCCTTCTTTGTGGGGGCACCTACTATCTGGAACAAGCTCCCCCCGGAGATGCGGAGGATCCCGGATCTGTGCACCTTCCGCCACGCTCTAAAGACCTTTTTATTTCACCAGGCGGGCCTGGCCTAACTTTCTCCCTCTTTTTAAACATTTTTAATATTTTTAAATATTTTTTAGTATTTTTAATATTCAAACTTTAAATTGTTTTAAATTGATTGGGGTTTTAAATTTGTCTAGGCCAAACTATTTAATTCGATTTTATCTCTGCTTTTTAAATTTTGTATGTATGTATTTTATTGTTGGCTGTTAACCGTCCTGAGTCCTTCGGGAGTAGGGCGGTATACAAATCAAATAAAAGTAAAAGTAAAGTAAAGAAGAGGCAAAAACTGGACTTTCTGGTTTTTCTTTGAAGTCGTTTCGCTTCTCATCCAAGAAGCTTCTTCAGCTCTGCTCTTCAAAGAAAAACCAAAGTCCAGTTTTGCCCCTTGAAAAAAGCACCTTTGGGTCCACAAGAAAGAAAAGTTTTAGGTCTTTGTGTATGACAGGCTCTTCCCATGGACTTGCCCTCCTGGCCTTTGAAAGGACAAAGCACTTAACGGAAGTCAAAGACTTACAGGAAACCTCCCCAGCTCCACTCTTTGTTCTGGGTGAAGGGGCTGCAGCAGGGACCTTTTGGGGCCTGATCCTCCAAGGGATGACCTTCAGAAATTCAGGTGGAAGGGCTTAAGCTCTGTGGTCAAAAGGAGTGTGTGTCTGTGTGTTTGCCTATTTGGGTTGGTGCTGCTGCAGCAGCTGAGTAGGAGGTCATTTCTGCACAAGGATGGGTGACTGTTGGCCAGAAATTCTCTCCTTAACTCTGCCCCAAGCAGGGGTTCTAGGCAGAGTTGAAATGGGTGGACTTGAAAGTCCCAGAATTCCCCAGCCAGCATGCTGAGTAAAGAATTCTGGGAACTGCAGTCCATACATGCTGGGAGGATTCTGGGAGCTGCAGTCCATGCATGCTGAGAGGATTCTGGGAGCTGCAGTCCATGCAAGCTGGCTGAAGAATTCTGGGAGTCGCAGCCCAGGCATACCTGGTGAATTCTGGGTGTTGCAATCCACACATGCCCGGTGCAGAATTCTGGGAGCTGCAGTCCATGCATGCTGGGAAGGGGATTCTGGGATTTGCAGTTCATCTAAATATTGGCCAGGTGGAGCAACACCGGTCCAGGTGACCTCCTTTGCACCAGAGAAAGAGTTCTTGCCTTTAACCTTTCTGCCTTCCAAAGAGCCATCAAGACAAGAGACCCTCGGGAAGGGCTCGGGGTTCAACCCTTCCTCATCCCCGGAGGCTGCCCGGCTAGATGACCTCACGAGCCCCACCCCCCTCTCTGCCCCCCCTCCCTAAGAGAGAGAGAGAGAGAGAGAGTTGGCAGGCGGAGCCTCACCCCCCCTCCCCTCCTCCTCCTCCTCCTCCGCCTGCTGATAGGTCCCTCCGTGGCGCAGGCGCCCTGGAGCCGGAGGTGTGGCTGCAGGTGAGGGGGCCGCGGCGAGCCGGGGGTGGGGGTGGGGGCGCAATAGCAAAGATGCAGGCATTGCAAAAGCTGGCAATGGGCAGTTGCCACTTTTGCAAGCGCGGGAAGCGGCTGCAGAATCTCCGGGGCTGATGCACAAATCGGTTTGCTTTCCAAAAAAAAAAAAATCCCCCCTCTCCTCCATGCTCGCCCCCCCCTTCCCCGTCCTGGGAGGGGTGGGGGGCTTCCTCCCAGGCTGCCTTTCCCCACGCGGGCACCGTTCCTTGCACGGACCCTTCCCTGTCTAGGTCTGGGTTTGCCCAGGGTGGCATTCCTGGGCTGGGGACTTTTCTCAGTGGGTTGCCCCTTTGGAAGAGCAGATCAGCTGGGAGAGATCTGCCTGGCTGTTTTGCTCATGGATCTCTCCCCCCCCCCCGCTGGATTTGGGATCCAACCGGTCTTGCTGGCAGATCCCTGGCTTGCTTCGTTGGCTGGCACAGCTCCTTTGCAAAACATCTTGCCCAGGTGTCATTGCGTCAGGCCAAAATGTCAGTGGTCCCCCCTCCTTAACTCTCCCCCCCCTCTCTCTGTCTCTCTCCCTCTCTCTCTTTTAGTGATGGGGTGTAATAATGTAGTAATTTCATTTTAATAATATCCACGTCATGTATTCATAATCACGTTCTATACTTTTTATCTGTTAGATACGCTTGACAAATAAATCAAATAAAAATAAATATAGGGCGTAATCATGGATAAGGGCAAGGCTGGGCAAGGCTCTTTTGTGGGGCACCCAAGGAAGAGGAATCGGGCACAGGTGAAGTTTTCTAATCGGATGCTGCCTCTTGGGTGCTCCCACACCTGTCTGCAAACCTCTGGGTTTTTTTATTTTTTTATTTTTTTCCTGGAAGGCTTAGTGGCCCAGAGCACAACCTCAGTTTTGGCCAGGTATTCTCATGCTATCCTATGCAAACTAGGATCTCTGATCTAAAGACTGTCTTCAAACCAACATGCCACATCCCATCAACTAGGACAGGGTTCTGCAACCTTAAACATTCAAAGAGCCATTTGGATCCGTTTCCCACAGAAAAGAAAACACCGGGAGCCACAAAAACCCTTCCCATACCTGACTATTTCTTGACTGGCCACAAAACTAGCATATGTAGTTGAATTAAACGTTCTGTTTTCTTCTGAAACTTTTCTTGGGTTTATCCATGGCGCAATAAATCGCATGCTGGCGGGTGTCGCACATTGGCGGTTGTGACGCATATTTTGAGTGACGGAGCTGCAGCAGAAGGATGAAAGAGCCACATGCGGCTCCTGAGCTGCAGGTTGCTGACCCCTGCTCTAGCTATAATTGATCCTCTGGTTCAGGAACTTAATTATTGTTGAGTTCTCAACTGTAAACCAGTGATTGACAGTGAAGAACTATCAATCACAGATGTCCTGGGATTGGGGGAGAGTAGTAAAATGTGTAGGGCAGTGCAAACTCTACTCCTTATGTTGTATATCGTTTTTGGCTTCATTATGTTTATAGACCAGGGGTGTCAAACTCAATTTCATTGAGGGCCGCATCAGGGTTGTGTTTGACCTCGGGTGGGTATGGCCAGCTCAACGTCACTCATGTCGGGGGTGCCTGTGGTGGCCTGAGGACTCTGCCAGCGAAAACGGACTTACGAGCTCTGTTTTCGGCTGCGATGGCCTCCCGCAACCCTGTGCCAGTGAAAATGGCGCTCGGGAGCGCCATATGCGGTCTTCATGAGCTCCGTTTTCGCTGGCAGAGGCATCACGGACTGGTGTTTTGTGGTTTCCAGGGCAGCCCCGCGGGCCAGATCTAAGCACTCTGTTGGCCGGATGCAGCCCGCGGGCCTTGAGTGACACCTCTGTTATAGACAGATGTCTCTTTTCTAAGATTTGAACAGATTTAAACGATTCTACCAGTTTCTGTAGTTTTTCTCCAGCTCATCTGAAAATAGTTCCTTCTCAAACTCTCTGGCGGTGATGCTTTAATGCTTCTCCAGTCTCATAATTTGTTCCCATAAAAGTTGGCAAAGCTTTGTGTTTTCCTGCTCACCGATGCTGTGCTCCTATTCCATGTTGTATGTTGTGCTTTATTCTTTAAGCTCCATGCTGTTCTTTGTTGTTTAGTCTCTCTCTCTTTCTCTCTCTCTCTCTCTTTCCGTTTCTCTTTCTCTTTCTCTCTCTTTTTCTTTCTCTCTCTCTCTTTCTCTTCCTCTCTTTCCCCACTCTCTCTTCCTCTCTCCCTCTTTCTTTCTCTCTCTCTGTCTAAATATAAATATAACTTTATATAACTTGCAACTTTCATTTTCATTTCTTCTTATAATTCTTTAGTTCTTTGTACAGTTTTTTTCTGTTGTTTAAGCTTAAGTGACATTTTATAGTCACTTTAAATGAGAGTTAGATGGCTCCACATCTCTGCTTATAGATTTCATAGTGCTCAAACTTAACCAGGATATGCCAGGCCATATTTACACTTAATTTTGTGTAAATTTTGAATTTGTTTTTATTTTTGCGGTGAGATATAAACTACCGAAACATCATAAAAAGGTAGAAAAATCCAAGTGCTACTAAAATCAAACGAGAAATTCATACGTTATAGTGATTAAAATGTACTAAATGTAAACGAAAGAGGGACCCGTATACTATTATAGTAAATATACTTTTGCCAGTCCTTTACATATTATTAAAACTGGAACGTACAGAAACTTACTACTCTTGTCTTCTTGTCTTTATAGTAAAAGGATTTTTCAAAATGGCCAATTGCTGCTCTGTAGCATTAATACTGGAGTGGTTTGGATTCTCCTGCTTGAGCAGGAGGTTGGGCTAGAACTGTGATGGCGAACCTATGGCACGTGTGCCACAGGTGGCACACGGAGCCATATCTGTGGGCACGCGAGTGTTGCCCTAGCTCAGCACTAGCTGATTTTCAGGCCTTCTGGGCCTACTGAAAGCTGGGAAACGGGCCATTTCCAGCCTCCAGAGGGCCTCCGGGGGATGGGGAAGGCTGTTTTCGCCCTCCCCAGGCTCCAAGAAAGTCTCTGGAGCCTGGGGAGGGCGAAAAAACGGGCCTCCCAGGCCCACCGGTAACCTTTTTGCTGTTGTGTGCCAAAAACGGGGGGGGGGGGGACGCAGGGGGATTGTGCGCGCATGCGCGGGGCCTGGAGGGGCATTGAATTATGGGTTTGGGAACATGTGCACACGACCCCCCCTGCGCTCCCCCCACTTTTGGCAGGCAACGGTAAAAAGGTTAGCCATCACTGAGCTAGAAGACCTCTAAAGTCTTCCAATTCTGTATTCTGGTTTTGTATTCTGTAAAATCTGGATGGCACTGCCCCACTGTACCACATGAGCCAGAAATATTCTCGCTCTGATTTTGCATTCTGATCTTAAGGTCAGATCTTTTTTTTTTTCTTAATAGGAATTTTTCAGAATTTGTCTGTGTGTGTGTGTGCTATGTAAAATTATTTATATACGGATGTAGCGTATAATTTTTTTTAGGGTGGTTAAGTTTTACACGAATTCTTACGTTGGTCCAAAAGACCGGAATAAAGATTCATTGCCAAAAAAAAAAAAAGAAAAAACAAGTTGTGCATCTTTTTGAACAGCGAGTCTCACACATCGTATGTGTGGTTTGTTTTTGCTTAGTGCGATATGCAAATGTGGTCTTTGTGGTTTGCAAACCATGATTAACAAGGCTGAAAAAGCGCCAAGCTACAGTCATTGGAGCAGGACTGCGGGAAGTTATGCAAACTTTTCCTTAGCAAAACTTGTTTTTCTGTATGCTTGGGTCTGGTCTTTTTTTTTTTTTTTAATTTATTCAATTTTCCCCTTAATATTTTGTGTTTTTATTTTTGTATTATGTAAACTGCTTAGCGCCTTTTTGGAATTGAAAGGCACGTACATCACCGAAGTAAATAAATAACACTAGTTTTAATGCCTTCATCTTTTGCTGGTCACATTTATATGGCCGCCCATCGCTTGGAAAGTTACTCTGGACAACGTACAACATTTTTTCAAAAATTTTACAATTACATTTATTATTACATTACATTATATGGTCACTTTTTCCAGAAATAGCTGCTACGTAACTGATAGAGAAATTCTGAGGGTCTGCTTTTATGTTAAAATAATCAAACAAGGCAGTGGTGAAATTCAATTTTTTTTACTACTGGTTCTGTGGGCGTGGCTTGGTGGGCATGGCAGGGGATGGATACTGCAAAAGCTCCATTCCCACCCCACTCCAGGGGAAGGATACTGCAAAATCTCCATTCCCACCCCACTCCAGGGGAAGGATACTGCAAAAGCTCCATTCCCACCCCACTCCAGGGGAAGGATACTGCAAAAGCTCCATTCCCACCCCACTCCAGGGGAAGGATACTGCAAAATCTCCATTCCCACCCCACTCCAGGGGAAGGATACTGCAAAATCCCCATTCCCACCCCATTCTGGGACCAGCCAGAAGTGGTATTTGCCGGTTCTCCAAACTACTCAAAATTTCCGCTACCAGTTCTCCAGAACCTGTCAGAACCTGCAGGATTTCACCCTTGAAACAAGGTCATTTCTTAGGGTTAGGGCAAGTTGCATATTTTATTTATTTTTACAAACCTTCCTATCTCCTATTTTCCCTACAACAACAATCCTGTGAGGTATGTCAGGCTGAGAGAGACTAACTAGTGCTAGCACAAGGTCACCCAGCTAGTTTTCATAGCTAGGATGGGACTTGAACTCATGACTTCCTGCTTTCTAGCCTGGTAGTTTAACCACTGGACCAAACTTGGCTCTCTTTATCATAATAGCAGATCTGTGTGCTAACAGAAGCAGTTGAGGTTTTTAAACAAATGGATAAATACTTATCTGGACTAAGAATATGAATTTTAAGCTGTAATGTACAGTCTGTTTTCTAATTAGGTGACAAATAAGATTTTATTTTGAGAAGGATTTTATCAGGTGCTCATATGGAGTAAATTATTTTTGATTGGCCAATTTTATTCTGCCTCCCAACCAAATCATTGCTTAATTGGAAGCTTCCATTAGGATACTAGCAACATTATTTTGATATGCAGGTTTGGGTTACACCAAACTCCCTTGCCTACATCCAGATTCCCCTAAGAAAGTAACAAGGAATTTGAGGTGCTGTTCTTGATTTACTTTCTTTAGAGACCATCAAGCAGGGTGGATAAAAACTGATGATTAAAAAAAACAAAACAAAAAAAACCCCGGATTTTTAAAAATTTAAATCAGATTGTTTTTAATTTAAATCAGATTTTTGTTGATTTTTATCAAATTTATTTTAATAAAATGCTTTTGGAGTAAAAGTCTATCTAAAGATAGATTTCTATTTAAGATACATTAATAATGTATTCAGCATCAGGGTGGATAAAAATCGATGATTTTTTTTAAAAAAATAAAAAAAATGGATTTTTTTTCAAATTTAAATTGGATTTTTTGATTTAAATTGGATTTTTTTTTATTTTTATCCAATTTAATTTAATAAAATGCTTTTGGAGTAAAAAATCTATCGAAAGATAGCTTTCTCTTTAAGATACATAAATAATTTAGTTTATTCAGCATGAAATAGAGCTGAGTTATGTAGCATGAGGCTGTATATTCTGCAATATTTACATTTTTGGTAAACTCATTCAATGAATCCAAGCTCTGCAACCTGAGATAACATGCACTGCATTGATGCATTCACGCAATTTTACAGTAACCGTGAGATAAATCTTAAAAACAAAGTTCAGGAATATTCCTTTATCCCATTGTTTCAAACCTATGTACACTACAAACTATGATTCTTTTGAAG
The DNA here is from genome assembly GCA_022577455.1 of Arizona elegans. NCBI lineage: Eukaryota > Metazoa > Chordata > Lepidosauria > Squamata > Colubridae > Arizona > Arizona elegans. The sequence continues at coordinate 6,072,046 of JAKOOJ010000007.1, read as the reverse complement.
AGAAATATATCTGTACCACCAGGCTCTAAGTGTGAGGAGGAAGGGCAAGCAGTAAAAATGAAAGTGAAACCTTCTAAGCAGCTTATAAATGTAATATTAAAGAGCACCTGTCGTCTCAGATCCATCATGGCAGTGCCTGTTAGTGGGCATCCACTCACCTGCTGCCCACCACGTCCCTCACTTTGTTATGTCACTGCCACATCACCAGCCATCCCATTGAAGTGAATGGGACGGTCGGTGAGTCAATAGCGGGTCAGAGGAGGAGCCGCTGCGGGACAGAGGTGACAGCTGCTCTTTAAAATTTATAACAAAGAGAATGTATATTTGATTATTCATGCAGCTAGAATTGTATTTGCACAAGATTGGGAAAGTGGAGAGATTCCCATTGATGAGAAGGTGATAAGGAATATATTAGAATGTGCAGAATGGAATGGAATGGAATGGAATGGAATGGAATGGAATGGAATGGAATGGAATGGAATAGAATAATAGAATAGAATAGAATAGAATAGAATAGAATAGAATAGAATAGAATAGAATAGAATTCTTTATTGGCCAAGTGTGATTGGACACACAAGGAATTTGCTCTTAGTGTACATAAAAGAAAAGATACATTAGTCAAGAATCATAAGGAACATCACTTAATGATAGTCATAGGGTACAAATAAGCAATCAGGGAACAATATCAATATAAATCGTAAGGATACAAGCAACAAAATTACAGAAATGAACAGACTATCATTAGCAATTGAGGAGAAAGAACAAACTGAATATTATGTGATATGGGAGGTATTTTATCAATGGCTGGACAATAAAAAAGGAGTTTGAAAATGAAGATTAAAGAGAAAGTGAAAATATATTAAGATAAAGATGTAAATAAAAATGAAATATATATATATATATATATATATATATATATATATATATATATGTAGAATATGGATGTTTAATGTTAAAATGTATTATAAGATATTAAGAAGAAAATGGAGAGTTTTATAATGTTTAAATGTATAATATAATATTAAGCTTAGCGAAATAATGTTATGTGAATGCAAATGAGATAGAAAATAGTGAATGATGTTGCACAGAGATGTTTAAGTTTGTAATTGAAAAATTAAAAAAAAACATATATAACAATTTAAATCGAGTTGATTTAAATCAAGCCTTTTTTTTACTAGTGATTTAAATCATGATTTAAATCGTGGTTTAAATCGGCTTGATTTAAATCAAATCCACCCGGCCATCAAGGATGTTCTGGAATCAAAGTATAGTTTAACCTCCATGCATTTCATTTAACCGACGATCAAGCAGTGGAAAAAACGTGCAAGTTTCCTCATACCCTTGAGACTTTATTAGAATCGCAGACTTCAGTTTTCTCTTCCTATCCTAATTGTACATAAACAAGTACTCTTCCTAACTCTTTTTTTCCTACAAGAAGTAACGATATCAACCTGCAGCTGATTGTTCTGGAAATGTCATCTTTTTCTCCAGCACTTTTCATAATCATGGAATGCAAATTGCTTTCATATTTTGGGAGTGCGTAAGCGCTGTGCCTTAGATTACCTTTTAATTAAACTGTCAGTTTTGTTCAGCAGTTATAAGACAAGCTTCCCTTCGTTTATTAGGAACATCTCAGATAATTTGTCCTGTTGTAAGATCAGTTCATGCTGTTCCTGATCAAAGCATCTGAAGGTTTTCTTACTAACGATGAGGTGGAGCTGGAAATTCTTTTGACATCAGCAGACAAGATTCTGTTGGTAACTCATTTGGCAGACGGCAAATTACGACTGAAGCTCATGTATTTCATGGTCTTGTGGAACGCATGTTTTTTTCAAGTATAATGTCCATCACTTCACAAGATCAAATTTCTATGCTGGCAGATCCTGGCTCATGAACAGAAGGTTTATAGATAAAAGGTGCATGTCATTCCTTAATAATAATAATAACAACAACAACAACAACAACAACAACAACAACAACAATAATAATAATAATAATAATAATATCATCCCTGTGGGATATCACTACTATATGGTTAAAGGTGCGTCATGGAAAGACCCTATTCAGTTTGCAGGCAGTCTGAAGTATCCACAAAAACATTATTGAATATAGAGCAACAAAGATGATTTAGGGGACTGGAGCAGTGGTGGGTTCCTCCCGGTTCGGCCCGGTTCAGCCAAGCCGGTAGCGGTGACAATATGACATCCAGGTCATGGTTGTCCCAAAGGTGCTTTTTCAAAACTCAACTGGGCTTTCTTTGTTTTTCTTTGAAGAAACAAGAAGCTTCTTGTTCTGAAGAACTGAAGAGGCTTCTCAGATGAGAAATGAAACTTTTTTTATTTATTTCATGCAACTTGCAATTGCTTTTCTTTTTTCCTGAATTGATCGAAGAGGTCAAACAATGGAAAGCGAGGGATTCTTTAGGGAAAGTAGAATTGCTCCAAAAATGCCCTGACTTTGCTTTCCAAAAAAAAGTCCACAAGTTTCTGTGGAGATTCTCAGTCATGGTCTTCAGAAGCTGAAGAAGCTTCTTGGATGAGAAGCGAAACGTCTTCAAGGAAAAACAAAGGACGTACAGTTGCCTTTTGAAAAAGCACTTTTGAGTGACGTAGAAGCATGACTTGGCTCATCTTCACAGGATTTCACAAATACCGTATTTTTTGGAGTATAAGATGCACCTTCCCCCCCCCCTTAAAAGGGGGTGAAAATTTAGGTTCCTCTTATATACCGAATGTAGCCTCACCCACACACTGGCCCCCACCCTTTGGCCTCTGCCTCGCAGCAATTTACCTCCTTGCAGCAAGCAGCAAGAAGAAACAGCTCGTTTTAGCTTCAGCACAGCCTAATTAGCACAAGTTGATTGGATCTGCCAACCGACTCTCAGCTGTTTTGCTCTCAGCCGTTTTATGCGGGCCTCTGCTGCTTGCTGCAAGGAGGTAAATTGCGGGAGCATATTTTTTCCCCCTTTGTGCTAATCAAGCTAAGCTGAAAATGAAAATGAAAGTAAAGCAGGCTGTTTGCTGCAAGGAGGCAAAATTGCTGGGAGGCAGAGGCAGATTTCTTTTTCTTGTTCTCCTCACCAAAAAACGTAGGTGCGTCTTATAGTCCGGTGCATCTTATACTCCGAAAAATACGGTATCTGTATTATCTGCATGAGCAGGAAGAATGCAAAAAAAAATGACCAGCAGTTTTCAAGATTGCATAACCAAGGGAGCCTGTCAATTGAAATATAATGCAGTGGTTAAGAGACATGCTGTTTTTCTTTTGTCTCTTTTCATGGATATGCTGGGTTAAGGCAATGGTGCTCCAGAGGAGAACTTATTGCTATCACATTGTTGATCAGCCAAGACTTAATAGAATTGTAGCTTTTGAACTTTCTTGATGTTATCAAGCCGTCTCCAGAGGGATCCAGTTTTTATGCTGGGCCTAGAAAGTGAACAACAGTTGAAACAAACAGGAGGAAAATAATACCAACCTTGAATTATACTTCTTGGCTTCTCTTCTTATGGGACAGTGATGGCTAACCTTTTCCAGACCGTGTGCCCAAAGTGTGCATGCAAATTTATTTATTTATTTATTTTATTCAATTTATATACCGCCCTTCTCCTAGTGGACTCAGGGCGGTGCACAGCCAGAACTAAAACACATACCAATACAAAATTTAAAATTATTAAAAGAATTACATACTTTGGCCCAAATTTAAAACAATTCGAATTAAAACCCATTGACAAATTTAAAGCTAAAAAACTAAAAAATTAAAAAACTATAAAAAGGGGGGGGGGGCGTTTCACTCCAGCCCTGCTTGATGGAAAAGAAAAGTTTTCAGGGCATGGCGAAAGACCCGGAGATCTGATATCCTTTGTATCTCCGGGGGCAAATCGATCCAGAGGGCAGGAGCTGCCACAGAGAAGGCCCTCACCCTGTGGGTCGCCAGCCGACATTGCCTGTGTGTGCCCAAAACCCCAGAATGCAATGCGTGCGTGGCCCCGCAGCATGCACCCCCGCCCAGACGCATGCGGCCCTGTGAGCAGGCACATGTGGCCCTCCTCAGTCAGCCTGCCCCCTCATGCAGGTGCATGCCCCCCGCAGGTGCTCCACCCCCTGCGCAGGCGCACGTGGCTTCCCCCACATGCCCCGCCCTCCATGCAGGCGTGGCAGAGACGCAAAAACCAGCTGGCCAGTGGGAGGCGTGCATGCATGCATGGCGGGGTTGACCTAGGGTGACGGTTTGATGCCATCAGAGAGGGCACTGTGTGCCACCTCTGGAAGGGGTGCCATAGGTTTGCCATCATGGTTGTAGGACATAATAGTTTGCTAAAGAATGCCCTTTACAATAGTCCATTGGGTTTCTGGTATTGTTGTGGCCCGTCAGCGGCTGTGCAGCTAGTAGCTGATTCAGAGAGCAAGGAGGCTGGTGTGGTGCTGCACCAGCAGCTTGGGCAGCTGGCACTTGAGTCAGACAATGAGGAGGCTGGAGAAGATGTGGTGCCAGAGGTGGGGATTCAGCCAGGGCCTTCAGAACCTCCAGAAGCTCCCTTAAGTGAAGAGGACGAAGAGGAGGAGCCTCTTCTTGATGCACGGGCGCGCAGAACTGCCAAAACGCAGGAGTGGCTCCTCAGGAGGAGGTCTCCTTGAGAGTAAGGCTTGGGGCTAATTGGCCACTCCCTTAGCCTATTTAAGGAGGAATGCCGACTGAAGCAATTTGCAGGGAGCAACTTCGTTCCCATACCTTTGTGTCTTGTCTTGCTTATCTTATCAGCTTCCTGCAAATTGCTTCTGGGCATTCTGCCAACAACAGTAAGCTTTTCGTATTATTCTTTGAATGCTTAGCGGTTGTTAATACAATTAATTAACAGCCATTGTTGTAAAAAACTGGTTTATTTAGTAAACTAAGGTTTGAACGGACTTTGTGTGTGCTGCGTTTTTTGGGGTCCATAGCTGGGGCAGAACAGGTATGGCTTGAATGGGATACAGGTTGCCATTCGTGATGATATATTGGGGTGGCTCAATCCTTTTTATCTCCTGATCTTCATTCTTTCCCCCTATATTTTCTGCTTTAGTTTGTTCTGGACTGACCCCCCTCTTCTGAATCTCTTGAGGACCAGGCATGAAAGCTGATCTGTTAAATACTGTTTATATAGTGCATACATATGGCAGAAAATTGGTGGATGCTTGGACGTACGTTACTTTATGTTAAGAAAGATTGATGATTTATTTCATTTGGATATCACATCTCGATTTTGTGTTTGTGACGGAAAAAAAACCTTTGATTTTGTTGATCAGAAAAAATTGCCGTTATAGAAATAGCTAGTTATATATTCATGTGTAAAAGCAAAAAGTTGGGAGTGTTTTTATCTTGTATTGTGCTAAGAGGCGGAAGTCAATGCATTTCCCCCCTTTTCCTCCCCTTGTATATCCCACCCCCTTTTTCGCTTCTTTTCTTTCCCTTAATTTCCTATTTCTATGTTTTTTCTTTATATTTTATATAATAAAACAAATTAAAAAAAGAAAAAGAATGGTGATCACCAATAAAAGAAAATCCCAACTCTGCTATTTATTAGTTTGTTCAACCATAGCTTGAAGTGATTTTTCCAACAATAGGAAGCACATTCCTGAATCAGCCTTTGAAGTCTGTCCACCTCAAGGAAAAATTGGTGTAATTATATTCTTCGCTGCCACTCACGGACAGATGTCCTTCACAGCACATCTGTCATCATCCCTAATTCAGACGAATTCCGATCATTCTGCTTTGAGGGGCCCCTTATTACCTCCTTACATATTTTCCAACCTGGAGTATACAACTGTGTATCAATCTTCACCTCTCCCCTTGATGATTCCTTGATTTTTAATTCGTTACCTAGGAGGGGTAGAGTCATTTAAGACCAAGCTCTTGTGCGGTTTTTTTGCCTCCTTTGACTGTAGTTATGTTCTAAGACGCGGTGGCTCAGCGGCTAAGACGCTGAGCTTGTTGATCGAAAGGTCAGCAGTCCAGCAGTTCGAATCCCTCATGCCACATAATGGGGTGAGCTCCCGTTACTTGTCCCAGCTTCTGCCAACCTAGCAGTTCGAAAGCACGTAAAAAATGCAAGTAGAAAAATAGGGAACACCTTTGGTGGGAAGGTAACAGCATTCCGTGCGCCTTTGGCATTAAGTCATGCCGGCCACATGACCACGGAGACGTCTTCAGACAGCGCTGGCTCTTCGGCTTTGAAACTGAGATTAGCACCGCCCCCTAGAGTTGGGAACGACTAGCACATATGTGCGAGGGGAACCTTTACCTTTACGTTATGTTCTAAGACAGGAGTGTTAAACTCAATTTCATTGAGGGCCACATCGGGGCTGTGGTTGACCTTGGGGAGGGGGGGGGCTGGGCATGGCAGGCTGGATGGGTGTGGCCAACTGGGTGGGCATGGCCAGCTTGACACCACTCCCCAAATGGCTGGCATGTTTACTCTTCATATTGGGTAGACCAGGACAGATCTGTGAGCCGGATACGACCACATCATGGCCCCCATCCGGCCTTGAGTTTGACACCCCTGTTCTAAGATGACACTTTCCCCAATTTTGGTCTGAGTGTGTTGTCATCGGTCTGCAGGGTCTCAGTAAGAAGAAGCCATTTGCAAACTGCCTGAACATGACTTGACATACCACTTGTGGGTGATCTGATTGACTGAGATGATGTAATGGACAGGACTTGACTAGTTTAACCTGTTCCACTAGATTTGGCTTAATCTGATATGTTTTATTTGCAAGGCTCGTCCCCTGCCTAGCTCCACAGACTTTGAGCTCGCATGTTCAAGACGAACAATAAAGGAAGAAAAAATAAACTTCAGGACTTTACAGGTACCTTTCCCTTCAATCAGGAGTTGTTAGAGCAAGCTAGGAGCAAATTGATTTACCTTGCAATGACTTTCTCTACAACAGAGTTGGAAGGGATCTTGGAGGTCTTCTAGTCCAACCCCCTGCCTAGGCAGGAAACCCTACCCCACTTCAGACAAATGGCTATCCAACATCTATCCAAAAACTTCCAGTGTTGGAGCATTCACAACTTCTGCAGGCAAGTTGTTCCACTGATTAATTGTTCTAACTGTCAGGAAATTTCTCCTTAGTTCTAAGTTGCTTCTCTCCTTGATTAGTTTCCACCCATTGCTTCTTGTCCTGCCCTCAGGAGTTTTGGAGAATAGCTTGACTCCCTCTTCTTTGTGGCAGCCCCTGAGATATTGGAACACTGCTGTCACCCCTAGTCCTTCTTTTCAAGGATAGGATAGGATAGGATAGGATAGGATAGAATAGAATAGAATAGAATAGAATAGAATAGAATAGAATAGAATAGAATAGAATAGAATAGAATAGAATAGAATAGAAACGTTACCTAATGATATTCAGAGAAGCATTTGAATGTCCCGGGCATTTCAAGTGTAAATTGTGTTTTCTTGATCTTCTTAATAGAATAGAATAGAATTCTTTATTGGCCAAGTGTGATTGGACACACAAGGAATTTGTCTTCGGTGCATACGCTCTCAGTGTTCATAAAAAAAATACATTCATCAAGAATCATAAGATACAACATTTAGTGATAGTCATAGGATACGAAATAAGCAATCAAATCATCCTAGGAAACTAAATAAAATAATATAAATTGTAAAGATAAAAGCAACCTGGTTGTATAGTCATAAGTGGGAAGAGATAGATACTAGTAAGAAAGAGAAGAATAATCGTAATACAGTCTTAGTAAATAGTTCGACAGTGTTGAGGGAATTATTTGTTTAGCAGAGTGATGGCATTCGGGAAAAAACCATCCTTGTGTCTAGTTGTTCTGGTGTGCAGTGCTCTATAGCGTCATTTTGAGGGTAGGAGTTGAAACAATTTATGTCCAGAATGCGAGGTGTCTGTAGATATTTTCACAGCCCTCTTTTTGACAGGTACAGTATACAGATCCTGAACGGAAGGCAGGTTGGTAGCAATGTTTTTTTTTCCCCAAGTGCATAAGTGTGTAAAGGAAATCAAGCCATTCCAATGGATGGATAAAAATCAAGCTTGACTATTTTCTGTTTAGCGATGCTGTTAAGAACATGGGCTAAGGCAAAAATATGCCTGGTGATGTTGGATCTTAATTTCATGCAATTGCAAAACCCACGTCGCGCTTAAGATACGAAGGAATTCATGCTGGCGTGTGCTTTTTCTTTATTTCTTGTAAGGGTAATTGTGCAGATCAGGAAGCAATCATGTTTCCAGAATTGTGTGATTTTTATTTTTTTTTTCAAATTCAGAAATTGAAATATTTTAACATGCAGTACACATGCATGTACGATTCAAGATATATTTTGGCATCGTTTTTTAAAGGGATAGAAGATCAGAATTAATGCTGTAGTTTGTTGAGACAGAATGTTTACATTTTGAGGATTAAGATTAAGATCTGGTAAAATAGAGAAAATAGGGGGGGAAATGCTGTTTTCAGATTCTTTAAAAAAAATAAAAAAAATAAACATGCATTTCTGTGATATATATGCTATGATTGAGCGATGATTGGTTTTAAAAAGCTCTGTTTGTTGTTCTCTGTTTCTTGTTCCTACCTAAAATATTTCAGAAATGGGGAAAAAAACCGTCTCAAAAGCATCAAAGTATAAATCAGCATATTTGTAACGAGAACTTTCTTTTGTTGCTGTGTTGCAATCATTCTTTATTAAGTCTCTTTATAATAAACAGACGTTTGCTGTCATTGAGAATTATTTCACTTGTAGTTTATATCCTTTAGAATTAATTGTAGCATTTATAAGTCTTGGGGGTATTTTCTTCCTTTCTTTTTTAATGTATGTATGTCAAATCGCACAAAATAACATTTAGATCTATATTTAGCCAGCCTAAGCTGTAAATAATTATGGAACATCTGGAGTTGGTAAAGGGATGAAGGATAGCTTGCTCGAAATCACTTTACTCTAAACTAGGCAATTCTGATTTTTTTCCCATGTTCGTCTCTCGCTTTGCGTTGCTGAAAATAAAAATGCGCTCTTGAGTTTCATTATAATCTTTGTGCCATTTGGAGACATAGAGATGGTTATCTACATTAAAAGATTAGCCTATTTTGAAAAAAGGTAGCTGTGGATTTCCATTTACCTCAGCAATTTTTTTTTTTTAAAAGTGAGCAACATCTTAAGATGTGAAATCCGTAGAGTTAGGGACGAGGAGAAAAACAACCAGTATTTGTCTGAGAAACATTATCATGTTTTTTCCCCTTTTAATGCTTTTTATTGCTTCATCTTTTAGTTGAAGAAAATAATAATACTTATTTGCAGATTTCCCACTTTTCTGTGAGAAAATCCAGTTAAGATGGCCTGTATTGATAGGAGATGAGCAGGTGGGGAGGGGTTAAATGCATCATCAGTTTAGAATACTTACATTCCCACAAGAGACCTAAATTCCCCATCTGTGAATTCCATTGACTGTCATCTAGCACCAATCTCGTTTGACTGTTAGTAGAACAGATTTTTGTGTATAGCTAGCATGAAATTTAACTTTTATTGCCTCGAACTCCCCTCCTGTTCCTGGTTTCTTGCGCCCAACAGTAGTGGAAAGAAGGCCATCTACATAGTTTAAATTTCAACCGTGAAGTTGAAAGGTTTGCCATCACTGTTCTAGAGAATAAATCAATCCCCTCTTCTCTGTGGCAGCTCCTTAACTACTGGAAGACAGCTACCGTGTCCTTCCTAATCGTTCTTTTCAGTAGGCTAGACGTATCTCGGTCCCTCAGCCTTTTGTCATACAATGTAGCTTCCGAACTCTTAATCATCTTAGTTGTTCTTCTCGGCACACTTTCTCAACATCTTAATATCTTCTTTGTATTGTGACGAGAATTGGATGCAGTATTCCAAGGTCTAAAGTTCTCACGGTCAGAAAATGGTATATTGAAATATACCAAAATATAGCGTGAAAAATATGTTTCGCAATAATTAACAAATCAAGTTTAAGTTTCTGAAAAAGGAATAAGCATCTATTTTCCTTGGCTCAATAAGGGCTGGGCATTCCTTTAAAAATAGTGTGCACATCTGGAATTTTGAAGGAATATTTCTGGATTTATATAAACTGGCAGCTGGCAGGAAATTGCTTATTTAAATATATCTTACATAGAACCCCTAAATAAACACAAGCTAACTGTTATAGGAAAGCATAGTTATGAGATTGTTCTTTTCACCCTATTAATCTGCCTAAAATGTGTACCATTACCTGTTTTTCTGAACAGGTGGATGAACTTCCAAATTAGATAGTTTTAATTTTATATCTCTACTAGATTTGTATCCTGCCTTTTCTCCAAAAGTAGAAGGCACTGTACATATTTTTTTCACAGCAATAACCTGTAGTATAGTTTGATCCAAGAGGTAGTAGTCACTCAGTCAGTTTCTACAGCCGAGGGAGCATAGATGCAGTCACCAGGATTCAATTCAATAGGTGTTTACATTTTGTTAGCAACCAAAGAAACAGATAATCCTTGACTTATAACCTTTCATTTATCAACTGAGCACAGGTAGTCCTCGTCTTACGACGATTGACCGTTCAAAGTTACAATAGCACTGTAAAAAGTGACTTATGACCATTTTTCACACTTATGGCCATTGCAGCATCCCCATGATGACATGATGAAAATTCAGATGCTTGGAAACTGGTTCATATTTATGACGGTTGCAATGTCCCGAGGTGGCTCAGTGGCTAAGACGCTGAGCTTGTCGATCAGAAAGGTTGGCAGTTTGGCGGTTCGAATCCCTAGTATACAGTAGGTCTGTTGTGACCTAGGCCCAAGTAGGCATTATCAGACACAATCAGTTCTAAACAAACATATTTTATTAGAATAGCTGAGAATTAACTCATTCTCAACGTAGTCCAATCTAATTCAAAACAAATTCTTCATAACTCAATTCTTCAGCCTTATCACCAACCCTGGTCTCATTAGGCAACCTGCCAAAGGCTTTTCTTGGCAAAAGTTCAGAAGCAGAAGACGCCGACAAGAAATAAATGCAGCAAGACAAGAAACAAATCTATCAACATTGTTTTCCGACAAAGAGCCCAAGAGCCATTTCTGGTCTTTTAAGCCTTATGGGAGGGGCCAATCATCTCTTGGACTTACTCCCGAGTCGTCCTTTTTGCTTGAGCTGCTCTTGCCTTCTGGCAGCTCTTCTCATGCGTGCACTAGGAACAGGCTCCTCCTGTTCCTCTGCCTCTCTGTTGTCAGCCTCTGGAGGCTCCAGGGTCCGCACATCACTCCCAGATGGCCCTGGCCCCATCTCTGCCTCCAACACATATCCCTCATCCGGGCCTTCCTCAGCCTCTAGGACTGGCCCCTGTTCTTCCTCAGCTGACTTCGCTGCCAGCTTCGCAGGCTGCTGGTGGACCACAACAAGGTCTCCTGTGTGAGCAGGGGTTTGGACAAGATGACCTCCAAGGTCCCTTCCAACTCTGTTACTGCTATCTCATGTGATCTCCTTTTGTAACTTTCTGACAAACAAAGTCAATGGAGAAACCAGATTCACTTAACAACTGGGTTATTAAGTCAACAACTGCAGTGATTCACTTACCAACTAGGGCAAGAAAGGTTGCAAAATAGGGGCAAAACTCACTTAACAAATTTCTCACTTAGTAACATAAATTTTGGGCTCAATTGTGGTCGTAACTCGAGGACTACTTATACTTGAAGAGAAAACGAGAGTTCTATATTTTTCATTCAACATCCTAGTGTCCTGAATTTTTTTTTAAAAAAACCCCAGCATTATATCTTTATATTGAGGGTCTGATTTGCCCCAATTCTATACTTCATTAGTAACTGTATTGCTAACTATTAAATCTAGATTTTGAAGGCAGCTATAATAGACAAGTCAAACTTTATGTTATATAAAAGAAAATAAATTATGAGTAGAAAGGAGACATTAACTCTTACTGTGTTTTTGTTCTCTAGGTATTCCTGAAAAATGGATGATGACTATTTTGGAGGATTTGAGGTATGGAAAATAGGAATAGTGAAATATTCACCCATGAGATTTTCAATAATCAAAGCTAAGTAGGACACTCTAGCAGTCAAAATTCGAAAGCAGAGCAATTGATTATGTGATAATTATTCAGTCATCATGTCATGTGCCAGTTTCTAATTTATGTCACTTTATTATGGTTTTATCAGTTGCTATTATTATTGAGTCTGGTTTGGTTCTGCAACCCAACAAGACAGACACAGACTTCAGAGGATAATTAGAACTGCAGAAAAAACAATGGCTACCAACCTGCCTTCCATTGAGGACCTGTATGCTGCACGAGTCAAAAAGAGGGCTGTGAAAATATTTACCGACCCCTCACATCCTGGACATAAACTGTTTCAACTCCGACCCTCAAAATGATGCTATAGAGCACTGCACACCAGAACAACTAGACACAAGGACAGTTTTTTCCCGAACCACCATCACTCTGCTAAACAAATAATTCCCTCAACACTATCAAACTATTCATTAAGTCTGCATTACTATTACTATTAATCTTATCATCGTTTCTATCACCCATCTCCTCCCACTTATGACTGCATGATTGTAACTTTGTTGCTTGCATCCTTACGATTTATATTGATTGTTTTCTAGTATGATTCAATTACTTATTTTGTATCCTATGACTATCATTAAGTGTTGTACCTTATGATTCTTGACGAATGTATCTTGTCTTTTTATGTACACTGAGAGTATATGCACCAAAGACAAATTCCTTGTGTGTCCAATCACACTTGGCCAATAAAGAATTCTATTATATTATATTTAGAAGGTCTAGAAAACACAATTTACACTTGAAATGCCCTGGACATTCAAATACTTCTCTGAATATCATTAGGTAACATTTCTCCAAAATGTTCAGAACTGGACTATAAATGTTTAGCACATCTGAGGAATCTTTAGCTTCAATCTTTTGATTGCTTTCACAGACTAGCTTATATTTGTTCCCCCTCTTTACCAAATTGGCTTATTCTTGTGTTTTAAAAGTGACCTATTTTGTCGGAGTCCCAGACTTCTTCATCCTGATATTTGATGGTTCTTTCCTTGAAGGAGGTCTTCTTAAATCCTTCATAGCCTGAAATCCTGGCTGCGGAAGGAAATTGGGTCTGGTTGATTGCATGCTGTAAAGTCACCGGTGCCACATTTTTTTGTGGGGGTGGCATTTCATCTCTGCCCCCCACCCCCTTTTTTTTCCTAACAGAGTGCCAAAAGTTAGGAATACAGGAAGCTGGTTTATACCGGTTGGGGGGAGCCATGCCAAGAGAGTGAATTTCCTGACCGTTGGGCCAATGTTTTTATATAAATTTATGCCAAACTTCACATTTTTATATAAGAAAATATTTTTGGCATAAACAAACAGCCAATCAGGATAAAGTAACAGTGCGCTTTGAAATGCTCATGCACTAGTAATCAAGGAGAGAAGCAACCTAGAATTAAGGAGAAATTTCCTAACAGTGAGGACAATTAACCAGTGGAACAGCTTGCCTCCAGAAGTTGTGGGTGCTCCCTCACTGGAGGTTTTGAAGAAGAGACTGAAACCCGAAGACCAGTGGCCGGTGCGCATGCCCATAGAGAGGGATCTGCATGCCACCTCTGGCACGTGTGCCATAGGTTCGTCATCACGGGTATAGGATCTTCTGCTTGAAGAGAGAGTTGGACTAGAAGACCTCTTGAGGTCCCTTCCAACTCTAATCTGTAACTGTCTAGTAAAACAGGTGGAAGATGTCATAGTATTTGATTCTGTATTATACTATACTATACTATATAATTCATTTGTTGAAGGCGCCAGGCAGATTTTGATGTGACTGTTTTCTCTAGCATCAGATTATTGATGAATATGCTCTTTGAAAGATAAATACGCGGATGACAAGACCAACTAAACTGCAGTGTTAGCAAAAGTTAAAATAGCATGAAAATGCCTTTCAACCAAAATAGCAGGGTCGATAAAAATCAATTAATTAATGGGGCCAAATTTATATATATATTTAATTGTATTTTAATATTTGTATTTGATGTTTTTATTTGGCTGTTCACCGCCCTGAGTCCTCAGGGAGAAGGGCGGTATACAAGTTCAAAAATAAAATAAAAATAAAAATAAAATAAATGATTTTTTTAAAAAAAATCAAAAAAATCAGATTTTTTTTATTTAAATCGGATTTTTTTGATTAAAATCGGATTTTTTTGATTTTTATCGCATTTATTTTAATAAAAAACTTTTGGGGTAAAAATCTATCGTAAGATAGTTTTCTATTTAAGATACATAAATAATTTACTTTATTCAGCATGAAATGGACCTTAGTTATGTAGCATGAGGCTGTATATTCTTCAACACTGGGACTATCGGTGAGTCAACAGCGGGTTAAAGGAGGAGCAGAGATGACAGTTGCTCTTCAAAAATTATGATTTAAATCGCGTTGATTTAAATCAAGCCTTTTTACTAGTGATTTAAATCATGATTTAAATTGTGATTTAAATCAACTCGATTTTAATCAAATCCACCCTGCAAAATAGTATTAAAAATGGTGCCATGAAATAGCCATGACCAGCATCTGGGGAGCCGAAGCCCACATGTAAGGCCTACATTGCAAAACGTAAATAGTCTGAGGGGGAAAAAAAAACTAGATTTGATTTAGTTCACTCCAAGTACAATTAAATAAATTCTCATGCCCATTTATGTTGTGAAGCTCCCCTCGGAAGTGTGGCTGAACACACAAGGCACACTGCAAACGGAGTGGCACCGCTTGGAAATTCTTCAAATGAATGATGGAGCAGTGAAGAAAACCTTGTCCCTAGTTTAACAATATGCCTTGCACTTTCAGGCTGCAGACATTTTTTTTAAAGATGGAAACGGTGAACCCCAGACAACATCTCCTGCTATTCCTTGGGCGGCATTTTCCACAGGTAAATAGAGAAACAGAGTAATTTGTGTGTGGGTGTGGGTCTTCTTATGAGTTTTTCTAACTACTTTACTGGGGGCGGTGTTAAGAGAGGAATCAGTCTGGAATCATTACACTCCCACAAGCGAAATCCAGCCACTCTTGAATTCCGTTAACTCTGATTTAGTGCTATTGATTTAAAACCAGATCTGTTCCTATTGGGTATCCTTCCAGAGAAAATTAGAAAAGAAAATATCTATTTGATTATACATGTAATAACAGCTGAAAGGATTGTTTTTGCACAAAATTGGAAAGCAGAGAAAATCCCTCTAGAAGGAGAAGTAATTAAAAAAAGTATTAGACTGTGCAGAAATGAATAGATTAACTATGATGATTAAAGAAAGAATATTTTAAGATATGGGATCAACTTTATCATTGGTTAGAAAAGAGATATAGATAAGTTAACTAATAGTTATGCAAAAATGGTATGATTAGAACATTGTATTTTTGGAGATATATTGTAACAGATCGGGTGACAGTGAAGAGAGAAGAATTTGCAAAAGGATGATGCTATGGAGGAAACACCGAGATGTCGCAGGGAAAAAATGATTGATGTATTAAATGTTTGTCTGTGTATAAAATAAAAAAAACCCACCTCTGATTTAGTGCTGACCATTAGATGAGTAGATTCTAGTGAATAGGCCTGAGCAAAAAATCTTAGTGGCAACTTCGTGTGTAGTCCTGAAACTTTGCGTCTGACATTAAGGTATGTTAGTCCTTCCTTTTATTTCATACTTACATATACAGGCCTATACACTATGATGGAGATATATTAGTTTAATTAGTATAGCAGAAGCATCTTAGGCAGAGGTGGTATTCAGCCGGTTCAGACCGGTTTGCCCGAACCTGTAGTGGAAATCGCCCACCTGCCCACCCGCCTAGGCTCTATGCTATCCTATTTAGGCAAGTTTTTGAGGCTGGGTGCATGTGTGGAAGCCAGGTGCGCCTGCTTTGCGGGTGCACGCACGCACGGCGAAGCAGGCGCACACACGGCGGACCGGTAGTAACATCATCCGAAACCCACCGCTGATCTTAGGCCAGTGCTTTTCCAACTTGGCAACTTTAAGGTGAGAGAACTTCAACTTACAGAAGTTTTGAAACTAAAGAAAGTTTAGTTTGAAACTTTCTAAAAGACTCTACAAGCTTTGAGTTTCTTCACTATAACTGATTGGAATAATCCCATGAAAGATGAATTCAATCATCTTGAACCTTTCAGAAGGAAAGCGAAATTCTCATGCTTATAAATGCTTTAATAAAATAATGTTTCCAACCAGTACTGTCTTATAATAAGGGTTATTACAGTATATTTTCCCTATAAGTATAAAATTACCCAGTACTTGGGGTTCTCAAGATGCCTTACCCGATAATCTTCATAACAATTTAGCGAGATGTTGCAAACAACTTAGTGAGAAGTTGTGTAGTGGAGAAGAAGTCAAGAATTAGATGTTTGATTCTGAGAAGGAATGGAGATTTGAGCTATGGATTTACCATAGTGCAATTTTATCCTTCTGTCGGTATAGAATGTGAAAAAAAAAGCTAGACCTCGTGCAAATTCACTCCGGGTTGTGCAGGGTAGACAGACTCCAATTAAGCAATATCTGTTTGGCATACCGCCTAAACCATTTTCCAAATCAGCATAACTGCAGAATGTATAGAATTCTTGCTATATACATTTATTTGGCTTCCATAACCTTTCTGCTTTGATTTTTTTTTTTTAAGGCAGAATATTTTATTTTTATTTTTATATTTTTCAATGTATCAACTAGGATTGTTTACCTTTAAAAATCAGACAATTATTTTTTTATGAAGCATTTTTCTATTCCTCTCGCATTCTTGCAAAAATATATGCATAAAAATACACATTGTATTTGGGGAATATTTATGGCAAACTCTTCTTTTTACAAATAAAACAATTTGAAACTTTCCCTCACGATGTTCGCTTGCTCTTATGTTCTCTTACATCAAGAAAACTTACAAGAATTGGTAGTATTTTATTAAAAAAAGCAATACATATTTCATTACATTTCTTTACATTTTACACACGCGCGTGTGTGTTTGTGTATATGTATGTGTGTAAGCATGTGTAAATGGTAAACTGTTTTTGGTAAGTAAAGACATGCAGCTTTTATTGGGTATAGTTAAGGGTTTTACAGTGGATGAAACAAAGTTGATTTTGTATATGATTACAGCAGCGAGATTGTTGATAGGTAAATATTGGAAAAATGAAGCTCTGCCCACTGTAGAAGAATGGATTTTGAAGATGGCCAGTTTCGCGGAGATGGCGAAGATTTCAGCATACTTAAAAGATCGCTCACAAGAGACTTATGAATGTGGATGGAAAAAGTGGATAGATTATGTGCAGAACAAATATCAAACTAGGAAGTATCAAATAGCTTTTCATTGATAGTATTATATTATATTAAGATAGAAATAGTTGAACTATGTGAAGATGAAAAATGATATGGGGGTTGGGGGGGTTCAAGGTTTTTATATAGGGGATAATGATATTCTATGGAAGTCCGGGGGGGAGGGGAGGGTTGGGGGGGTTTGGGAGGGTGGGTTGGGGAGTTTGGGGTGGGCTAGGGGGGTGAAAATGGGGTGAAAATGTAACTGTAAAACTTTTATAATAAAAAAAACTGGAAAGACGAGATGAAAAAAAAAAAGACATGCAGGACGAACGTATCATATCATAAATCTTCTCGCAGCAATTTCAGTAAGCAAATTTGTGTTTTATTTATATTATAATCCATGGTAATTCGTTGAATTCCTTTGGCTAGTACACCAAGTTGCTATTTTTAGCTTTTTCAGAAAGATACAAGTTTTTTTTAAAAAAACAGATGTCTTATTGGATTTATTTTCCTTTCACTTGCATTCCTTTCTCTTCCTTGTTTTTACCAATAGTGCCTGAAATTCTTGTACCGCCAACGATTTCTGCCGAGCTGCTTTCGAAACAAGCTCCAGCTAACATACCAGCAGACTCTCAACGATCACCCAGTACTTTAAGTGAAGCTGATCTTAAAGAGCAGGTAAAATGAATTTTATGATTATTTTTTTTAATGCATGAAACAATACTTTTTAAACACACTCACCAATTTGTAAATAAATTGTAAGTAGAGAAGGGTGATAGGATAGCTGTCTTCAGGTAGTTGAAGGACTGTGACAGAGAAGAACGGGAAGACACCTGAAGGCAGGATAAGAAGGAATTGTTGGAAGCTCGTCAGAGGAAGATCCAATCTGGAACTAAGGAGAAATTTCCTGACAGTGAAAACAATTAATTACTGGAAGAACTTGCCTCTGGAAATTGTGGGTGCTTCATCACTATAGGCCAGGGGTCTGCAACCTTAAACACTCAAAGAGCCATTTGGACCCATTTCCCACAGAAAAGAAAACACCGGGAGCCACAAAACGCTTCCCGTGCCTGACTATTTCTTGAGCAGCCACAAAACTAGCATATGTAGTTGAATTAAACGTTCTGTTTTCTTCTGAAACTTTTCTTTTCTTGGATTTATCCATGGTTGGCCTACCAGGGGTTGAAAAGCTCAATAAATCACGTGCCGGGCGGGTGTCACACATTGGCGGTTGTAACGCATATTTTGAGTGACGGAGCCACAGCAGAGGGGTGAAAGAGCTACATGCGGCTCCAGAGCCGCAGGTTGCTGACCCTGCTATAGGCTTTCAAAGAGATATCGGAGAGGCATTTTTTTTCTTTTTCTTTTTTTTATAAACACTTTATTAAACTTTTATTATATTAAAAACATAAAAAAAATTCACTCAACAACAGCTAATTGTGGTGTTTTTCTTGTGACAATAAATGAATGATTGTAAATCTAGGACTATCTCTATGTTTAAACATTGCATGATTAAATCTGACACCTGTACACCTCACTATTCTGTTGTCTTCCATAAAATAGCTTCCCTTATCCATCGATCCTCCGTTGACTGAAAATCTAGATAGAGCATCTGCCAATTACGACGAAACTGATACAAAGCCAAGACCGAGTGATTCTGAAAAGCATTTTCAACAAACCCTTTCAGCCCTGGAAAGTAAACTTAAAACAGCAGATGAAGAAAAAGCTAGAATAAAAAAGGTACAGTTCCATCCATATTTGTATGTGGTTGTCGATCTAGGCAGGACTATGGAACAATGGCCCAGAGATGGGTTTCAGCAGTTCTGGAGAACCGGTAGCAGAAATTTTGAGTAGTTCGGAGAACTGGTAGTAAAAATTCTGACTGGCCCCGCCCCCATCTATTCTCTGCCTCCCAAGTCGCAGCTGATCGGGAGGAAATGGGGATTTTGCAGTAACCTTCCCCTGGATTGGGGTGGGAATGGAGATTTTACAGTATCTTCCCCTGCCACGCCCACCAAGCCATGCCACGCCCACCCAGCCACACCCACAGAACAGTAGTAAAAAATTTTGAAACCCACCACTGCAATGGCCCCTTTACGACTTGTGGACTTCGACTCCCAGAATTCCTGAGCCAGCCATGCCATGCTGCTGGTGGCTCAGGAATTCTGGGAGTCGAAGTCCACAGGTTGTACAGAGGCCTTCGTTCCTTACCTCTGATTTCTAGTTGGTGAGAGCAGCAGCCCATTTTCTCCTTCTGTTCCTCTGGGTCATGCTCACCCTTCCTTTTGGCATCTTGACTGTAAACCAGGAGTGTTTTGTCGAACAAGGTGTGGAAGGAAAAAAGGATGTTTTTGATTACTAGAAGGATCTTGGCAGATCTTGGCAGATTTGTACACCAAGCCATATCCAACAAAAGGCAATTCTTTGTTGTGAAATTAAGGTCCAATCCTTAGGCAAGAAAAATCAAATGCACAGGTACGGTACCTGGCTCAATAGCAGCAACTATGAGAAGGATCTAGATCAGGGGTGGGCAATTGTGGCCCTGGGGTGAGTGGGGTGTATGTATGTGGGGTGCAGGTTGGTGCAGGACGCTTTCCAGGCCAAAACGGGGCACAGGTGGCCTTGCGCTGTGCCCCCCACATCCTGTTTTGGGCCTGGAAAGCCGCCTGCACCAACCTGGTAGTCAAAATGGCGCATGGAGAGCCGGGGTGCATGCGTGGGGGTGGCGGGGCAATGCACGGGGAACACACATGGGGGGCCCAGGGTGCATGCATGGGGAACATGCTTGCATTGCATTTTGGGGATTTGGACACGGGCACATGCATTTGCACGCGTGCACGCTTTGGGCACTTGGCACCAAAAAGGTTAACTATCACTGGTATAGGGTTTCTTGCTTGAGCAGAAGATTGGACTAGAAGCCTAGAAGCTGCCTTCCAACTCTTGTTATTTTGCATTCTATTCTGTAAATTGGACCCTGAGGTGATAATTATAAAAGAGATATGCTTTAATATAAATCGTAATTTTTGTTTTTAGGAGTTAGAAGATCTTTTGGAAAAACACAGAACTTTGGAAACCAATTACCTGAAAGAAAAAGACGATAAATTAATTTCACATAAGGATATACACAACAAGCTCCAGGTAACGTTTTAAGATTTTTATTTGCTGAGGATATTCTTAATTGCTCTGGTAATTTATAGGCCTAACCATAAAGAATGATACAATAGAAAATAAAATGCATCTGTTTAAAAAAGAACTAAGAGGTTTTAACCAAACTTGGTACACAGATGACTTACTTTCTGGAAAGAAATACTATGGGGGTAAGACACCCCAACACCACTCGGGTGTGTGTGTGTGTTCTGTTAAGATACAGCCTGTTGTGCCTTAAAATGGCATCTACTATATTGCCTTAAAATGGCTTCTGCTGTGCAGCACAGTGGAGTTGCCATGGTAACGGCTTCACAGTACTCCACAAGTGGGCTCCCTCTGGTAAGGGGGAAAATCCTAATACAGGATTGGGATAAATAAATACCCGGGCAACGCCAGGTTATCAGCTAGTAGAAAATAAAATGCATCTGTTTAAAAAAGAACTAAAGGGCACATAGCTAATTAGAATAGTGTCTGTTATTCCGTTTACCTAGCAGTTTGTGCTGGTTGTAACCCTCCTTCACGACTCTTTTAAAACATGTCTAGTTTAATATTGTAAGCTGCTCCGAGTTACCCTACAGTAAGATGGCCAATAAATTTGATAAATAAATAAAACAAAGCATTGTATTTATACCAGTGGTGAGTTGCCCCTGTTTCGCACCAGTTCTATAGAATCGGTAGTTAAACCGGCGGGAGGCTCCACCCACCGACCCCGACGTCATCAAAATGCTTCTGCGCATGCTCAGAAGCTTCTGCGCGAGCGGCCCCGTTGCGAACCAGTAGTAAAGGTAAATAGAACCCACCCCTGATTTATACAACCATCTTTAAAATCCCATCATTGTACTGAGAACTAAAAAAAAATATGTACTGGGGTCAATTTCTTCGTACAGAGAAACAAGAAAACACAGAAATGAGAAATATGAAGATGGATCCATATAAGAAATTCGTCATAGCACAAGCCATAACAGACGGATTGGTTTCAATTCAAAGATTTGTTCAAAGCTCCTCCCTTACCCTAGTTTATTTTTATTTATTTTTATTTTATTTTAATTTGATTTATATGCCGCCATTCTCCGGAGATTCAGGGCGGCTTACAATGTGCTCAGCAATAGCCTTCATCCTTTTTGTATATTTATACAAAGTCAGCTTATTGCCCCCACAAACTGGGTCCTCATTTCACCCACCTTAGAAAGGATGGAAGGCTGAGTCAACCTTGAGCCTTGGCGAGATTCGAACCTGCAGTAATTGCAGGCAGCTGGTCTTAATAACCAGCTTAATAACAGGGTGCCTTAGACCACTGTACTACCAAGGCTCTTAGTTCAGGGGTGGGCAAATGTCCTTTTACGACCTGTGGACTTTAACTCCCAGAATTCCTGAGACAGCCAACCTGGCTCAGGAATTCTGGGAGTTGAAGTCCACAGGTCATGAAGGGGCCATATTTGGCCACCCCTGTCCTAATTTATTTATTTATTTATTTATTTATTTATTTATTTATTTATTTATTTATTTGTCAGATTTATATGCCGCCCTTCTCCCATAGGACTCGGGGCGGCTCACAACAATAAAACAATCCGACAATAGATAAAATTAGATAATATTAAAAACCAATTAAAATCCCCAAATCCCCAAGTTAAAATCCACGGCAGATCAGAGAAGTTGGTGAAACAGCCATGTCTTTAGGTCGGCGCGGAAGGTGCGGCGGTCAGGGGCCATCCAGAGCCCGGTTGGCAACCCATTCCAGAGGGTCGGTGCGACCACAGAGAACGCCCTCATCCTGGGGACCGCCAGCCGATACTGTCTAGCTGAGGGGACCCGGAGGAGGGCAGCCCTATGTGAGCGCACTGGGCGGTGGGAGGCCGGTAGGAGGTGATCCTGCAAATACCCCGGGCCCATGCCATGAAGAGCTTTATAAGTGAGTACCAGCACCTTGAAGTGGATCCGGAGGACCATTGGCAACCAGTGCAGCTCGCGCAATAGTGGTGTTATATGGGAGTAGCGGGATGCACCCGTAACTACTCGCGCGGCCACATTCTGGACCAGTTGGAGCCTCCGGGTGCATCCCAAGGGCAGCCCCACATAGAGGGCATTGCAGTAATCTAACCGAGAGATAATGAGAGCATGAGTGACCGTACGGACCGTAGTTTAAACTCCAAGGAACCTTCATTGCTAAGGATCTTGTCCAGTTTTTGTGTTCACAATGAAACTTGAGTCCAGAGGAATAAGGGAATCAAACTTTTAACAGAGTTGGAAGGGACCTTGCAGGTCATCTAGTCCAACCCCCGCCTACTCAGGAGACCCTACATCTGTCTCTACTTAGGATCGAACTCACAACTTCCTGATTGTGAAGCAAGAGCTCCACCTCTAGGCCGGAGCAGCTGGCATTTTAGGAGTTCCGTTGCTTGTTTTCTTTGTGGAAATAGAATATGGACTTTACTAGTTCTGTATTCTGACCTAGGCTTCCCAAGAGCATGAAGAGGACTCCTTGTCCCCACAAAACCCCCTTTTTATTAAGTTACTGTGAATTCCTCTCATTCACATCCAGCAAAGTCTTTCAAGGGAGAATTTACAGTCACAGACCATATCTGGCTTGGAGAGCTGCCAGGCTGATATCTTCAAAACTTGGCAAGAAATCTCTGAGAGTCACAAATCAATTACGTGAACTAATTGTCTCCTGCAAACTCCACTCCCCTTTTGCTCCTTTTTATTCCCTATGGGAGGGGCCATTTGCCGTCCACCTGTGACTTTACTCCCGAGTTATTCCTTAACTGTTCCCTTCTCCAACTGTTCTTTTGCCCCACTGATGTCCGACTCCGAAGGCAGCTGACAACTATCAGACGGCCCTGGCCCCCTCTCTGCCTCCGACGCAGAGCCCTCATCAAAGCCTTCCCCAGATTCCAGGACTGGCTCATGTTCCTCCCCAATCTCCTCACTGGTTGCTGGTGGGCCTCAACATTCTGGATTCCATTTTGATTTCGCCTTCTCTGGTGTTAGGGACCAGCACCTGTGACCACACAGCAAGTCAGCTGAAAAGTACATCCGTACAGCTTGTCAGCAACTTCTTTTCAGCGAAAACAGCTGGCTCGGGCACTGCATAACTAAGAGAAGAAAAACCAGCATGAATCAGGGACTTGGTATTTTTCCAGACGAATCTGTAGGTACTTGAGAGTCTTTGGGAATCTCACAATGAGTATAAAAAGGGCAAAAGCTCTCAGGACTTTGTAGAAGCTTAGCCAATGTATCGTGGTGGAATACGTTCGTATGGGCCAAACGAACATGTAAGAAAAGTTCCTTTAACTAGTTTTAACCAAGATCCGAAGATGTTCACTGTAACAGGACATGCTTCAGTTTTCATGCAGCACCCTCGAACTGTGGAAGATGAAAATCAGATAGGGTACTTTGTGGAAAGTTTCCACTGAATCCAGGGGTGGGCTTCAAACATTTTGGCAAGGGGTTCTCTCCCCGGTTGCTGGGTGGGCATGGCCATGGTGGGCGTGACCTAGTCGGTCTCCTGCACCACGACGGGGGGGGGGTATTTTTGCCCTCCCCAGGCTCCAGAGGTTTTCCTTGAGCTTCCGAGAGGCTGAAAATGGCCTCCCCAGGCTCCAGAGGTTTTCCTTGAGCCTCCGAGAGGGTGAAAATGGCCTCCACAGGCTGCGGAGGCCCTCTGGAGGCCGGAAACGGGCCCATTTCCAGCCTTCCTGAACTTCTGGTAGGCTGTTTTTTGCCCTCCCCCGAGCCTCCGTGCACTTACCTGCATCCAAAATAGGCTGCGTGGGGACTCCTGGGAGGGGTGGGTGGGGTGGGTGGGGCCAGCCAGTAGTGGGATTTGGGGGGTTCTCCAAACTGCATAGAATCTTAGCTAGAGGTTCTCCTGAATCCCTGTGAACCCCCAGCAGCCCATCCCTGACTGAATCCTTTTCAGGTATAAGTGCTCTCCATTTTAGTTTAGTTTAGTTTAGTTTATTTGATTTGTATACCGCCCTACTCCCGAAGGACTCAGGGCGGTGAACAGCCAAACAATAAAATAACATAGATACAAAAAATTTAAAAAACCAGATAAAATCAAATTAAATCATTTTGGCCCAGACAGATTAAAACACCCCAATAATTTAAAAACAGATTAAAATTTACATAATTAAAAAAGGGAAGAGATTAGGCCAGGCCCGCCTGATGGAATAAAAAGGTCTTCACAGCGCGGCGGAAGGTGCGCAGATCCGGGATCCTCCGTATCTCTGGGGGGAGCTCATTCCAGACGGTAGGTGCCCCCACAGAGAAGGCTCTCCCCCTAGGGGCCGCCAGTCGACACTGTTTGGCTGACGGCACCCGGAGGAGCCCCTCTCTATGAGAGCGTACTGGCCGGTGGGAGGCTATTGGTGGTAGTAGGCGGTCCCATAGATGACCAGGTCCTAAGCCATGGAGCGCTTTAAAGGTGGTAACCAAAATTTTGGCTAATCAGTTTGCCCAATAGACACCAATAGAGGAGTTAATCACACATACTTTCTCCAGCCTTTAAGTCTCCAATATTTACTGTATGCTTTGCATAGTCCGCCTACATCTCCCGGAAGGAGCATTGGAAAATTTTAAGTCTAATTTTTCAATTGTAAAATCTGTTCCAAAACCCATATTATGTATATATTTAGAATCTCTCAGTAAGATCATGTTCTTGAAAAACAATGCAATTTATGCGGTTTGGGCTTCTCTTTTCAAACATAGTTGCAATATTTTTTTTCTTTTAGCATTGGCAACCATTGTCTCCTTTTCTGAATTAAACTCAAATCTTGGATTTGATTTGGAAGCCTTAAATCACCTTCTTTTTTTTTTCTACTTTCATATTTTAAAGTTGGAAGAATTCTCGCTACAGTTCACTATATCCCTGTTATAATTAAGAAACAATGGTAAGAAATGATTCAGAAGAGCATCATCGTCATTGCTGACATTTAGCACAAAAATAGCCGTGGATTTCTTTTATTCTGAACAATCGCATGTGTTCACGGATTGAGTTGCTAACTGACATTATAGAGAAGGTAGAGCCAGCCGCACAAAATTTTCGTGAGAGAGGTTAAGTTACTCAAAGGAACTAAAGGTAAAGGTTCCCCTTGCACATATGTGCTAGTTGTTCCCGATTCTAGGGGGCGGTGCTCATCTCCGTTTCAAAGCCGAAGAGCCAGTGCTGTCCAAAGACGCCTCCGTGGTCATGTGACCAGCATGACTAAACGCCAAAGACTCATGGAACGCTGTTACCTTCCCACCAAAGGTGGTCCCTATTTTTCTACTTGCATTTTTTTACATGCTTTTGAACTGCTAGGTTGGCAGAGGCTGGGACAAGTAACGGGAGCTCACCCCGTTACGCGACACTAGGGATTCGAACCGCTGAACTGCCGACCTTTCTGATCGACAAGCTCAGCTTCTTGGCCACTGAGCCACCACGGCCCGGTACTCAAAGGAATAAAGAACAGCAAAAACTCGAAGTTATCAGTTCCTCTCTAGTGAATACAAAATAGGGATTGGATCAGGAAAGAAGTGAACCACTGCAAGAGGAGAATTTTGCATATTAAAAAATATATATTCTGTCAAGAATTAGTGTGACAGTTGAAAAGTCACCAATTAATTAAAAAAATATGGCTTATCATTTTAAATTTATTAATCAATTACATATAAATAAAGTCACCTGTCTTTGAGATAATTGCAAAACCGTATATAATGAATTGGAACAACCACACTGTTGTTAAAAGGAAAATTAACTAGAACCAACTTAACCTTTTTAGATCATGACATGATATTTTGTTGTTGTTAGTTGTGAAGTCATGTCTGACCCATTGCGACCCCATGGACAATGTTCCTTCATTCCTGTCCTCTATCATTTTTTGGAGTCCATTTAAGCCCACACCTACTGCTTCAGTGACTCCATCCAGCCATCTCTTTCTCTGCCATCCCCTTCTTCTTTTGCCCTCAATCTTTCCCAGCATTAGGCTCTTCTGCAGTGAGTCTTTCCTTCTCATTAGGTGACCAAAGTATTTGAGTTTCATCTCCAGGATCTGGCCTTCTAAAGAGCAGTCAGGGTTGATCTCCTCTAGGACTGACCAGTTTGATCGCCTTGCAGTCCAAGGGATTCTCAGGAGTCTTCTCCAGCAGCAGAGTTCAAAGGCCTCAATTCTTTGGCCCTCAGCCTTTCTTATGGTCCAACTTTCACAGCCATGATAACTTAACGTATCAGAAATAAAATAGTTCAAATCAAATCAAATAAATCAAATTGAATAAACTTGATTATAGATGCTCTCTATAACTTGATTATAGAGGCTCTCAAAGAGACCAACTTGATTATAGAGGCCATCTTTTGCATTGGGCCTTCAGGCCTGCCATAAAGTTGTTTAAATCCCTTTAAATCCCATAAAATTGTTTAAATTTTCCAAACAAGTGTTCCTCTTTATTGAAGAGTATTATGTAACTTTTAGTATGGTGTTGTGTCTTCAGTCAACAAAACATTGTTTAATGCTCAAAAACCATAGAACCATTGTTCTTGAGAAATCATTCCTTGGCATTATGTGCTAAATTGAGAACATTTTGAGAAGTGAACTTGATGAAGCAGCTTCTCTGTCGAGTTCCAAATCTTATCTTCACTTATAAGAGGCTGAATTCTTGATTCTGAAATGGCAATAAAGATGCAATGAAAGTAGGAATTAGGCAGTGGTGAAAGTAGGAATTAGGCAGTGGTGAAATCCAAATTTTTTTTACTACCGGTTTTGTGGGCATGGCTTGGTGGGTGTGGCAGGGGAAGGATACTGCAAAATCCCCAAACCCTGCCCACTCTGGGGGCCAGCCAGAGGTGGTATTTGCCGGTTCTCCGAACTACTCAAAATTTCTGCTGCCGGTTCTCCAGAAGCTGTTAGAAGCTGCTGGATTTCACCCCTGGAATTAGGACACAGTAGGGGAAGCCACGAATGTTGAAGGTGTTGTGGTCCGCCAGCAGTCTGCGGAGCTGGCAGCGGAGTCGGACAGCAATGAGGCTGAGGAAGAACATGGGCCAGTCCTGGAGGCTGGGGAAGGCCCGGATGAGGATTCTGCGTCGGAGGCAGAGATGGGCCCAGGGCCATCGGGGAGTGATGTGCAGACTCCGGAGCCTCCAGAGGCTGAAAGTAGAGAGGCAGAGTAACAGAAGGAGCCTGTTCCTAGTGCATGTATGAGAAGAGCTGCCAGAAGGCAGGAGCAGCTACAGCAGAGAGGACGACTCGCGAGTAGGGCCAAGAGATTATTGGCCCCTCCCATAAGGCTTAAAAGACCAGCAATGGCTCTTGCCTCTTTGCCAGAAAACAACCGTTGAGAGAATTGCTTCTTGTTTGGCTGTAGTTATTTCTTCTGTTCCTGAACTGTTGCCAAGAAAAGCCTTTGGCAGTTTGCCTAATTATCCCAGAGATAAACTAAAGACTGGTGTTTTGAGGACTTTGCTTTCATTTCATTTAGAATAAGCTGAGAATGAGTTAATTCTCAGCTGTTTTAATAAAATCTGTTTGTTTTTTGGAACTGTTTTGTATTTAATATCAACTACGTGGGCCTGGGTCACAACAGGCGACATGATAGCGTTCCAATATTTGAGGGGCTGCCACAAAGAAGATGGGGGTCAACCTAGTTTCCAAAGTACCAGAAGGCAAGATGAGAAAGAATGGATGGAAACTAGTTAAGGAGAGAAGCAACCTAGAACTAAGCAGAAATTTCCTGACAGCAAGAACAGTTAACCAGTGAAACGACTTTTGCTGCTCCATCACTGGAGGTTTTCAAGGAAAGATTGTACAGCCATTTGTCTGAAATGGTATAGGGCAGTGATGGCTAACCTTTTTGATATCGCGTGCCAGGAAGGGGGGGCGGGGGAGATTCGCGCGTATGCGTGCCCAAACCCATAATTCTATGCGCTCACGCATGCACACATGACCCCCCTCCTCCCCGGTCCTGGCACGTGTTGGCCCAGTAGGCCCATTTTTCTTTCTCACCTGGCTCCAGATCCTCTCTATGCGTCTGGGGAGGGTGAAAACAGACTCCCCCACCTCCTCTCTAGGAGTCTCTGGAGGCTGGGGACAGCAAAAAAGTCACTTCCTGTCCTGTCCAAGTTGGGAAACGGGCCTTTTTGGGCCTCCGGAGGGCCTCCAAGAGGGTGGGAAGGCTGTTTTCGCCCTCCCAAGACACATAGAGAGGATCTGGAGCCAGGTGAGAAAGAAAAATGGGCCTCCCCCATTTCCCCAGGCCTTCTGGAGGCAGGAAACAGCCTATTTCCCTACTTCTGGTGGGCCCAGAAGGCCCGAAACTCAGCTGGCTGGTGCCAGAGCTGAGCTGGGGTGCCCACTGATATGGCTACACGTGCCACCTGTGGCACGCGTGCCATAGGTTCGCCATCACGGGTATAGGGTCTCCTGCTTGAACAGGGGGTTGGACTAGATGTCCTCCAAAGTCCCTTCCAACTCTGTTATTCTGAATCGGAATCTGGAACTCCTAGTCGTTCGTTAATAATTAAAGTATGTAGGATGATCTTCTGTAGGTTGGTAGATCTGAATACAAGCTGCTGGGTAAGGTAGGTTGGGTGTGTATCTTGGAGGTGGGTGATTTCTGTGAGGAAAAATACTAGAAAATGTATGTGGTTTTCTTTTTTTAAAGTAATATGACTTGCATCCTGTTAAATACCATCTTCTAACAAAATATTTAGGTTGGTTTTAGGTGCAGACATCGAGGAGACAGAACCCGAATAATGAAAAATAGTGTTAAAAACCTACTATATCTGCCTGTGAATTGGTAGATGAGATTCCTGGAATATTGTCAAGTTTAGGAAGAGCTTGGAATTATGCTGTGCCAGTGGGTGGAAATTTACTTTTTTAGTCACTAAAGTGGGTTTTGGCTGTTTATTTGGAGAGATTTTATGTTTATGATGATACCCTCCTCCTGCCTATTTCCCTTCAGTTTTTCTGCCAGGGATCTGCTGTCAATTCTTAGTCTTCCTTTTTTATATATATTTTACCCTACAACATTGTTCTTTGACCCACTCGTAATTATGAAGTTGCTCAACCAGCAAGAGTAGAGTTGAATAAAACATAACAGAATTCATAAAACAACTCTGCCAGTTGGCCTGTTTGGCCTGAGTTTAGTTTATTTTTTATCAGATAAAATGTGTCAGATAAAACCGACCCCGTTCTTCTGTCCTTAGGGCAGAAAGAGATGTTGTTAGTTGCGAAGTTGTGTCCGACCCATCGCAACCCCATGGACAACGTTCCTTCAGGTCTTCCTGTCCTCTGCCATCCTCTGGACTCTATTTAAGCTCAGGCTGACTGCTTCAGTGACTTTATCCAGCCACCTCGTTCTCTGCCATCCCCTTCTTCTTTTGCCCTCAATCATTCCCAGTATTAGGCTCTTCTCCAGTGAGCCCTTCCTTCTCATTAGGTGGCCAAAGTTTGTTTTATTGTTTTATTAGATTTATATACTGCCCTACTCCCGAAGGATGCAGGGCGGTGAACAGGCACAAAATAAAATACATAGAAAAGTTAAAAACATAATTAAAACCAGATTAAATAATTTAGCCCGAGACAATTAAAAATCCCAATAATTTAAAACAGATTAAAATTTCTATTTAAAAGAATTTTAAAACAGGGGAGAAAATTAGGCCAGGCCGCCTTGCTGGAATAGGAGAGTTTTAAGAGCACGGCG
Source organism: Arizona elegans (assembly GCA_022577455.1). Lineage (NCBI taxonomy): Eukaryota > Metazoa > Chordata > Lepidosauria > Squamata > Colubridae > Arizona > Arizona elegans. The sequence goes on along the minus strand of JAKOOJ010000007.1, from coordinate 6,041,923 downwards.
GAAAGTGCGCAGATCCGGGATCCTCCGTATCTCTGGGGGGAGCTTGTTCCAGATAGTGGGTGCCCCCACAGAGAAGACTCTCCCCCTGGGGGCCACCAGCCGACATTGTTTAGCTGGCAGCACCCGGAGGAGCCCCTCTCTATGAGAGCATACCGGCCGGTGGGAGGCTGCTTGTGGTAGTAGGTGGTCCCATAAAGTATTTGAGTCTCCTCTTCAGGATCTTGCCTTCTAAAGAGCAGTCAGGGTTGATCTCCTCTAGGACTGACCGGTTTGTTCGCCTTGCAGTCCAAGGGACTCGCTCTTGGGTTGCTGCAAAACAGTAGCAGAATAAATCAAGTGTTGATGCTTTTTTAAAGGGCTGGTGATATAACACATTCTTTTTAGTGTAGCGTTTAAGTTTTGTACAACATATTTTGTCTGTGTGGGTTAGTGATATTAGTTATCCGGATAAGGGAGAGGCTGAAATGCTCATAATGGGATTTTCATTGTAATTCACTTCTTGAGTATTTCCCAGTGGGAAGTCAGATTTCTTCTTCTCTGGGTTAATTGTCTAGTATGTCTAGTAATTATTTAGTATTTCTAGTCTAGTGAAAAGAAGGGCTGGGGTGGGGTGGGGGTGACATGATAGCAGTGTTCCAATATTTGAGGGACTGCCACAAAGAAGACAGGGTTTGATCTATTTTCCGAAGCATCAGACAGGAAACAATATCCTGTTTCCCCGAAAATAAGACATCCCCTGATAATAAGCCCAATCGGGCTTTTGAGCTCATGAACTAAAATAAGCCTCCCCCTGAAAATAAGCCCTCCCTGAAAATATTTAAACGATGAGCTGGAAATCAGGTAAGACAGCAAGAGGAGCCCCGTCTTGCTTCATGTGCCCCAAAATAATAAGACCTCCCCGAAAATAAGGCCAAGCACTTATTTCGGGGTTCAAAAAAATATAAGGCAAGGTCTTATTTTCGGGTAAACACGGGTAGATGGAAACTAACCAAGGAGAGGAGCCACCTAGAACTAAAGAGAAATTTCCTGACAGTGAGAACAATTCACCAGTGGAACAGAAGTTATGGGTGCTCCATTACTGGAGGCTTTTAAGAAGAGGCTTTTAAGAAGAGTCACTTGTTTGGAATGGTATAGATCTGCTTGAGTAGGGGTTGGACTAGAAGACCTCCAAGGTCCCTTCCAACTCTGTTATTCTGTTAATTGCTGTGGCTGCTCCAGATTAACCCACCACACACACAAAAAAACTAGTTTGTTCAGTGAATAGATGATGCTCATATTTTAAGAACAGTCAGCTCCATGTTACTGTTTTGAGATTAGAGACTGAAGATGTAGCTTCATCCTGGCCCCAGATTTTGCATTTTCTCTTTCTTGCACATGTGATGGCCAGGATCTCATGTCTTCCAGTTTGGGGTTACTGAATAGTAGCTGAAGGATTAGGTGTCTAGACACTTAAACGTTCAGTAATATTCTGACTCAGTCTTCTAAGTATAGAAAGTTATTTATTCTTCCATAAACATTTGGATATTAACAATTTCAAGATGGATGCAATTATTTCAGAGGCTTCCTCAAGCTAGAATCATAATGAGTAAAATTAGATTATAGCTTAAAAACCGCTATAAAATTGATGATAAAACTTAAAGCAAGAGCTTAGCTCTTTTATTTCAGGGAGGCGTTTGATCTTAAATTTCAGTTATGTTGTGCCCTTTAAAATAAACTCTTATGAAATGAAAAGAGTTATAATGCCTAGAATTATGTTTTCTTAAAGCCAAATATATAGGCTTTTTTGGTCAGACACTGTGCTTTTCTGAGTAAAATAATAAACCTGAGATGAAAATATAAGATTATCAAGATAAGTGTGAGTGGAGTCTGGTAGAAGCTGCTGAACCAATGAAAAGGCATGGGTTATGCTTCCATGAAACGAAATGTGAGAAAGTAGAATGAATAACAGGATGGAACTTCAATTATTGTCAATTACTGAAGGTCCATAGAACATAGAATAAGAGAGTACAAAGGGACCTTGGAGGTCTTCTAGTCCTACCCACTATTTGAGCAGGCAACCTATAGCATTTCAGACAAATGGCTGTCCAGTCTCTTAAAAACCTCCAGTGATGGAGCACGCCATCCCACTGGTTAATTGTTCTCACTGTTAGGAAATTTCTCCTTAGTTCTAGATTGCTTCTCTCCTTGATTAGTATCCATCCATTGTTTCTTGTCTTGCTTGTGCCCTGGGAGCCGAATTTCTGTACAGTATCGTCGTTGTTGTTAGTAGTGAAGTCGTGTCCGACACATCGTGATCCATGGGCAATGTTCCTTCAGGCCCTCCCATCCTCTACCATCCCCCAGAGTCCATTTAATTTCACGCCGACTGCTTCAATGACTCCATCCAGCCACCTCGTTCTCTGCCGTCCTCTTCTTCTTTTGCCCTCAATCCTTCCCAGCATTAGGCTCTTCTCCAGGGAGTCCTTCCTTCTCATTAGGTGGCCAAAATATTTGAGTTTCATCTTCAGGATCTGGCCTTCTAAAGAGCAGTCAGGGTTGATCTCCTCTAGGATTGACCGGTCCTTGAGTATTTGAGTTTCCTGTACAGTGTACAGGAATCTAAATGGAAACATCTTGGAGAGGTAGTTTGAACCATCTAAGGAAAGGAGCTCTAGCTTGTCTAGCAGTCTAACAAAGAGAAGGACTAGGGGTGACATGATGGCAGTTTTCCAGTACTTGAAGAGCTGTCACAGAGATGAGGAGATCGACGTATTCTCCATAGCACCCGAGGACAGGACAAGAAATAACAGGTAGAAGATTATTGAAGATAGATTCAACCTAGTACTAAGGAGAAATTTCCTGACAGTGAGAATGATTAATCAGTTGAAGGACTTGCCTCCAGATGTTGTGGGTGCCCCATCACTGTTGGTTTTTAAGAAGAAATGGACACTGTCAAACTGTTTACTGCACTAATATTAATCTTCTCATCGATCCCACCACCCATCTCCTTCCACTTATGACTGTATGACTGTAACTTTGTTGCTTGTATCCTTATGATTTATATTTATATTTATATTGTTTCCTGATTGCTTATTTGTACCCTATGACTATCATTAAGTGTTGTACCTTATGATTCATGATGAACGTATTTTTTCTTTTATGTACTCCGAGAGCGTATGCACCAAAGACAAATTCCTTGTGTGTCCAATCACACTTGGCCAATAAAGAATTCTATTCTATTCTATTCTATTCTATTCTATTCTATTCTATTCTATTCTATTCTATTCCATTCATTCCATTCATTCCATTCCATTCCATTCCATTCTATTCTCCAGAAGAGTATAGGGCAGTGATGGCTAACCTTTTTGCCATCATGTGCCAAAAGCGGGGGGAGAGAGGGGGGTTTGTGCATGTGCGTGCCCACACCCATAATTCTCTGGCACGTGATGGCATGGTGGGCCCGGTAGGCCTGTTTTTCACCCTCCCCAGGCTCCAGAGGCTTTCTTGGAGCTTGGGGAGGGCGAAAAGGGCTTCCCCACTCCCCAGAGGCCCTCTGGAGGCCAGAAACGGCCCATTTCCCGACTTTCAGTGGACCCGGAAGGCCATTTTTTCACCCTCCCCAGGCTCCAGAGGCTTTCTTGGAGCTTGGGGAGGGCAAAAAGGGCTTCCCCACTCCCCAGAGGCCCTCTGGAGGCCAGAAACGGCCCATTTCCCGACTTTCAGTGGGCCCTGAAGGCCCATTTTTCACTCTCCCCAGGCTCCAGAGGCTTTCTAGGAGCCCGGGTAGGGTGAAAACTGCTTCCCCCCCCCCCGGAGGCCGGAAACATCCCGTTTCCTGACTTCTGGTTGGCCCGGAAGCGCTGAAAATCAGGTGGCCGACCCACACGTGTGCTGGAGCTGAGCTAGGGCAATGCTCGTGTGCCCACAGATACGGCTTCACGTGCCACCTGTGGCATGCGTGCCATAGGTTCGCCATCACGGGTATAGGATCATGAGCAGAGATTTGGACTAGACCTCCAAAGTCCCTTTCCAATCCTATTATTCTGTATTCTTCCTGGTCCTGTTTCCTAGCAAGCCCTACAGAGAAGTAACAGATTTGTCTGTACAGCTGTTGGTGTCAGTATAATTATCACATTTGGACATTTAAAGCTTTGTATTTTTCCCCTTAATAATTGTTAAGGGGATAAATGGGAGAGGGTTTTGTAAAGCATGAAAAATCACGGATCAAAGGTAGACCCATTAAAAATTTAAATTTAAACCCCCAAATTAAGGGCTAAACAGTTAATATAAACTGTCTTAACAATAGGCTGTAATCCTTTGGATAGCGCTTCAGATTTTCAACACATTTTCATTCTGTCACTCCTTAAATTGGGTTGCCCCAAGAAAGCTCTGATACCCAGATGACAGATCCATTAATCTTCCATTACACAATCCACAACGTGTCTTTTTTTTCCTAACACTTCTATTACAACAGAGATTTAGCATCACCTTTTTTAAACTATAGTCTACTTGGCATAAATATAATACTGAGCCTGTTATACTTCCCTCTTTAGACAACAGCGTTTTGATGGATCATCTGCCTTGAGCAATTCTGAATGTGTCTGAACTCGGAAAGACGAAGGATGACATTTTCAGTACGATTCAATACAATATATAGGAGCTGAATTACACAACCTCAGCACTACGAAAAAACCCCTAAGCAACAGGAACATAAGGCACTAATTGCCTAACTATTGCAATTGAAGGATCTCCCATGTTGAACATCTGGGCTTTCTCTGCAACAAATACATTGAATAATAAAAGGCTGGCGTTTTTTATTTTATTATTTTTTTTATTTTGGCATCGCTACAGTTAATTCTCATTTTGATTTTAAAAGAAGATGAATGGGGAATGGAAACAGTTCTTTTGTCAGCCCTCCACCTGGAGTGTACATTTCAGCTCTTCCTTTCGGTGACACAGTTTCACGCACTGATTTCAAAATTAAATATACATTCATCCCTACCCATCACACTGTCCCCTTGGGGGTTAAGCGTTGTTAAACAGATTGCAGAGAAGGAATGAAGACATTGTAAATCCAAGAAATTAAAAGCCTGGGATGTGAAAAAAAAAATGTATCTAAAACTAGTTTACTCTGATGTACATTTCCATACCTTTGGATGCTTGCAAATTATCCTTATATTTGTTGTTGTTAGTCGCGAAGTTGTGTCCAACCAGGGGTGAAATCTAGCAGGTTCTAACAGGTTCTGGAGAACCGGTAGCAGAAATTTTGAGTAGTTTGGAGATACCACTTCTGGCTGAGCCCAGAGTGGGGTAGGAATGGAGATTTTGCAATATCCTTCCCCCAGGAGGGGAGGGAATGGAGATTTTGCAGTATCCTTTCCCTGGAATGGGGTGGGAATGGAGATTTTGCAATATCCTTTCCTTGCCATGCCCACCATGCCACACCCACAGAACTGGTAAGGAAAAAAATTTGGATTTCACCCCTGTGTCTGACCCATCGTGACCCCATGGACAACGTTCCTCCACGCCTTCCTGTCCTCTACCATCCTCTGGAGTCCATTTAAGCTCACACCGACTGCTTCTGTGACTCCATCCAGCCACCTCGTTCTCTGCCATCTCCTTCTTCTTTTGCCCTCAAGCTTTTCCAGCATTAGGCTCTTCTCCAGGGAGTCCTTCCTTCTCATTAGGTGGCCAATGTATTTGAGTTTCATCTTCAGGATCTTGCCTTCTAAAGAGCAGTCAGGGTTGATCTCCTCTAGGACTGACCGGTTTGATCGCCTTGCAGTCCAAGGGATTCTCAGGTGTCTTCTCCAGCACCATCTTTCAAAGGCCTCAATTCTTTGGCGCGCAGCCATATGTGTGTGTGTGTTTGTATTTGTATATATATCTATATCTATCTATATCTATATATATTTTGCTTAAAAACTCATCTCTTTTTTAGGCGCTTATTAATTCCACCCATCTATGATTTTCTTGATTTTTCCTTTCCAATTTACCTGCTTACTCTTTTTTCCATTTTTTTTTGTTTGCAATCTGATTCATTCTTTCTACATGTCCAGTCTATTAGCATCCTTTGTTCACAGTGGCCACTCATTTTTAAATTCAATCTTCATTCGTTCAGCACTTATACTCTTGATCCTTTCTCTTCTCGTCCTAACACATGCTCTTCCTATATGTTCCATTCCTACCACTATCAACTGACTATCATGAATCTCACTCCCATAAAACCAAATGGCCAGAAGCAAACAGCCATTTCCACAGGTTTTATCAACCATCTCTTCCAGGAGACCACACTCTGTCCATTTTTAGAACACAGAATAACAGTTGGAAAGGGCCTTGGAACAGGGGTGGGTTCTAAATTTTTTTTACTACCGGTTCTGAGGGCGTGGCTTATTTTGTGGGCATGGCTTGATGGTCATGGGAGAATTCTTTTGGATTTAGCAGAGGTAATGGTCTATCAGGCTTTTAACTGCTTGCAGGCCTACCCATTTATTTTTGCAGGCACTGGTCTACTTATGTATTTTTGCAGGCACTGGTCTACCCATTTATTTTTGCAGGCACTGGTCTACTCATTTGTTTTTAGAGGCACCGGTCTACCACCAAACTCCTTTTACCACTGATCAGCTGTAGGGCGACCCTTTGAAGCCCCGCGGCAAGAGTTTTTCCTTATAGCCCATCAGTTGGGACTCGGGAGGCAGCAATAGATTGGGGGTGGGGCCAAATAAAAGGTAAGAATAACACGGGGGGTGGGTGGGTGGGGTGGGGCAGTGAGGGGGGCAGAAACGGTTCGGTGACATCATATCGTCACCGCTACTGGCTCGGCAGAACCGGTCCGAACCGGGAGGAACCCACCACTGCCTTCGATGTCTTCTAGTCCAACCCCCTGCTTGAGCAGGAGACTCTATATACCATCTCAGACAAATGATGGATAGTGATGATTACTACAAGGAAAAAATTTGCTTCCATGTTTGTGCAATCTTTTCAGGGAAGGGAGAGGAAATTACTATATCTCTGTATATATAAAAGCGAAAACCACTCACGCCGTAATCACAAAATCTCCAGAACCATAAAGCCTACAATCTTGAAATTTACCATGTATGTTCCTCTTGGCTTCTAGGTGCTCACTAAGAAAGGATTTTTCAAAATGACCATAAGAGCATTAGTATTTATTAGCATTAGTATTATAACACGCTCTGATGCTAATTAGTTAGATGTTCTACTCTCCCTCCCAACTTGAAAATAACTCTGGAGATAAGGATATAAGATAGGGGAGGCTTCCGTGGGGCAAGGCTGAGGGAGAGAAGGGGATAGGATAGGGGAGGCTTCTGTGGGGCAAGGCTGAGGGAAAAAAGGGGATAGGATAGGGAAGGCTTCTGTGGGGCAAGGCTGAGGGAGAGAAGGGGATAGGATAGGGGAGGATTCTGTGGGGCAAGGCTGAGGGAGAGAAGGGGATAGGATAGGGGAGGATTCTGTGGGGCAAGGCTGAGGGAGAGAAGGGGAGAGGAGAGGCCGATTGTAACTACTCATTAATTTTCAAGCTGTAAGTGTCCATTTATCAAGCCCGATCACAGTTTCGTTGTGATCCAGCTATTCTTTGATGAAACTTCACTTTCTCTCCCTATAGATGAAGTAGGTTTATGTCTATCTTTTAAGTCCTGGCATGCACGTGTGTATCTGACAAGATCGTGTTGCCAATCTCCATGTTCACATCTAGAACATACCGAATTTGCAGTGATTTAAATCACACGTAGCTCTCCTTAAATTTGAAGCAAGCAGCACTTGTACAATAGCCTTGAGTTAGCCTGATGCGTCACATATAATTGATTGTAATTCCTTCCAGCAAATTGCTGTGCTAACAATCATTTCCAAGATTTCTTGCTCAGCAGAAAGGATATTTTTCAGGCCAGTGCTGAGTCGCTTTTGTAAAAATAGTTTTGCCGCTAGGTAGGCCAATTTCTTTGAAAGCAACCTTTGTATGTTGATACTCTGTGTAAATGATGTTTAAACATCCTATAGATCTAGTTACACATCAATTAGAAAACGTTCGTTCAGGCCATTCTGGAGTGGGCATGGATGAATACCGAAATATTTTAATTATGCTGCTTATTGTTGATATTTTTGAATTTGGCATTATGTTGCTTTTTAAGTTCTTAGATATGATTTCAATAAGAGGCTGCTTAAGAACCGAAAAAAAAACATGGTAGAAGAAATTCTTCTTTATCTCACTGTAGTTTCCCAAAAAGATTCTTCCGTGAGCATTTCTGAAGATTGGAAGAGTACGAATGGACCAAAGCTGAATTGTTAGATCAGGGATGAGCAAATACGGCCCCTTTACGACCTGTTGACTTCAACTCCCAGAATTCTTTAGTGAGTCTGCTGGCTCAGGAATTCTGGGAATGGAAGTCCACAGGTCGTAAAGGGGTTGTATGAACCTACCAAGTGGGTCAAATTTTGTCTCCCCAATGTCATCTCAGCAAATGGAAATTTCATTTCAAATTTTTATTGCAGTTTGGGTCAGCCATTTTGCGGATTGTGGAAATTCAATAGGGACGGGGTAATTATTTCTTTCTTTCTTTTTTTTTTTTTTTAATTTTTTTATTCATTTTATATTTTAAATTACTAACATTACAAACAACATATACAATACTTCACCCTGTGCTATACATAAGAAAGGAAGATTTGGTTCTTCGGATATATCCTCATGATCGCCAAAATCCACGTTCTCGGGGTACAGGTACCGAAGCATCCAATTTTCCCAGCGCATAGTCCACAAATGGTTTCCAAATTTTCCAGAAAATATCTTCTTTATAGTCACCATTTCTAATTTTAATATCACATGTCATTTTATCATTTAAAGCTAATTTCCACATTTCACAATACCATTCTTCTATTCTAAAATTCACATCTAATTTCCAATATCTGGCTATTATAATTCTACCCATTATAATCATAATTCTAATCAATTCTTTTTCATATTTTGTTGGTTCTATTTCCTTAATTATCAACAGTAATATAGTTTCTGGTCTCAATATTATTGCTTTCCCCATCATTTCAAATATCCTTTCCTCCAATTGTTGCCAAAACTTTTTAACTTTATCACATTTGTACCACATATGTTCATAAGTCCCTAATTCCATGTCACATCTCCAACATTGTTTACTAATTTTTTTATCCATCAATGACAATCTTAATGGAGTCAAATACCATTTCCAAACAACCTTATAATTGTGCTCTTTAATCCTTACAGATAAAGTCTTCATAATTCTACTCTTCCAATTCACGTTCCAATCTAAATCTGATATTTTAATATTAAGTTCTTTTTCCCAATTCATCTTCATCACCCTTTGTGGTTTTCCATCAAAATTTATAATCTTATATATCTTACTAACGAGTCCCTTTAGTCCAATTTCATCTTTCATAATTTGGAATACTAAGTATTCAAATTCAGTTTTACTTCTACTTATCGAACAATTGTCCCTTACCTTCTTAGTCCATTTTTCTATCTGTATTTTTTCAAACCAGCCCAAATCCAATTTTTCAATGATTTCTTTTTTCCTCCTTTCATTTTCTAAAGTTTTTAACCAATCTATTATAATTTGTATATTTTCATCTTCCATTACCCTATCACGACTTATATTAGTTTTAATCGGCCAATTTTCAATTGTCTTCCCTAAGAAAATTATATCTGGAATTAAAATTTTAACAAATTTGTTCCAAATTTTACTCAATCCCTTTAACCAATAGCTATTAATTACACATTTTGATTTTGCTTTATCTAAAAACCATGTTGAGCCAAATCTCTTAATGTCCTTTAATTCTAAATCTCTCCAATGACTATCTTCACCTTTAAATATTTTTACCACAGTCCGAATAGCATAAGCCCAATAATAATTGAGTAGTTTGGGGATTCCTAATCCACCTTCCTTTTGATTTTGATACCACATTTTCTTCACTAATCTAGGTCTTTTCCCACCATTGCAAAATTTATCCAATTTCTTCTGATATCCTTCAATATCTTTCTCTGTCAAGTTTAACGGTAACATCTCAAATAAAAAATTAAACTTTGGCAACAACATCATCTTACACATTGCAATTCTACCAAACCAAGACAACTTTATCATTTTATATTTATCTATCTTTTTCTCAATTTCATTCATCGCCACATCATAATTTAATTTTTTCATTTCTTTAACTTTGAGTGAAAGTGTTATGCCCAAATATTTCAATGTTTTTTTAATCCTTATCCCAAGTTGTTCTTGCATATTCTCCCACTCCTTACCATTATTATTCATTAATAATTCAGATTTTGACCAATTTATTTTCAAACCTGTCATTTCCTCAAATTCTTCCAAATGCTTATGTATCTTTTTCAAATCTTTCTCTATATCTTTCAAAATAATCAAAGTATCATCCGCATACAGATTTATCTTATATCCCTTATAGCCTTCCAATTCTTCATCTTTTTCTATCATTTTAGTCAAAATTTCCATAACCAATAAAAATAATGTTGGAGACAGGGGACATCCTTGTCTTGTACCCGCTTCCAATCTTATCTCTTCTGTCAGCCTTCCATTCACCTTCACTCTTGCACTACTTTTTTGATACAGTTTTGAAATAACATGTATAAACTTATTACCAAAACCTAGTACCTCAACAATTATTTTAATAGTTTCCCATTGTACAGAGTCAAAAGCTTTAAAAATATCTAATGATATTATACCTATTTTATCAGCATTATATTCAGCAACATCTATAATATTTAATACTCTTCTGACAATATCACTCATATATCTACCCTTCACAAAACCTACTTGGTTATAACTTATATATCTATCTATAAATCTACTTAATCTATTACTTATAATGGCAGTAAATATCTTTGCATCTTGATTAATTAAAGAGATGGGCCGATAGGACTCAATCCTTTCTAAGTCTTTATCTGGTTTAGGGATTATAGATATCACCGTTCTGTTCCATGACAACGGAACTTCTCCACCATGTAAAATTCCGTTAAATAGTTTTTGCAATTTTGGTATTATTATTTCCTTAAATTCTTTATAAAACTCAGCAGGTAATCCATCTTCACCTGGAGCTTTCCCTAATTTTATTTTTTGTATTACTCCATTAATCTCGTCTTGTGTTATATCTTCTTCCATTAAATCTTTATATGTTTGGTCAATTTTCACAACATGTTTTTCTAAATAGCTTCTCAGTTTTCCCCGATCAATTAATTTTTTCGAATATAAATTTTGAAAAAAGTTCCTGACCACTTCACATTTTTCTAATTTTTTATAGCGTCTTATGCCCTTATCATCTATCAAGGCTCCAATTTCTCTCTTCTCTCTTTTATTTTTCGCCATCCTTGCCAATAACTTAGAATTTTTATTGCTAAATTCAAAAAAATTCCTATTTAAATATCTCATATTCTTTTTTACCAATTCTATATCTTCTTCTATCAATTTATTTTTTAGCAGATTTAATTCCTCCAAAAAAAACTTTTCTTTAGTAAGCAAAAATTGATTTTCCAATTCCTTAATCTGGCTTTTATCTTTTTCAATTTTATTTTTATAATTTTTATATTTTCTGCTTGATAACTTGATACTTTCCCCTCTAAACACTGCTTTCATCGCATCCCAAACAATTTCAAATTTAACCTCTCCATTATCATTCAATCTCCAACATTCTTCCCATTTTTTAAATATCCATTTTTTATCCTCCTCATTTTTATACAGTTTTTCATCATATCTCCAACAACTTCCTTTTTTCTCAAAATTAAAATCTATTTCCATCGTAACTTCTGCATGATCAGAATCCATAATTACGGGGTAATTATTTCTATGTATTGTCCCACTTCAAGTAAGATTTTTTTCTTTTAAAAAATAAATCTATATCTGAGATTATTTGGAGCTTTTAAAAAGTCTTTTGGGGTGCATGCCTCTCATGTGGTACGTGAAAGATTATTTGTACATTTTGGGTGTGTGTGGTAGATTTGTATGTGCGTGCAAAGGGTTTATGAGGCAGAAGAGCAAAAAGAATAAATCGGATTAATTTCATACACTTTAGTTTGTAGCCTATTGACACTTTTGGCCACTAGAAAGTGAGTACAAGGAATTTCAGCTCTTGCATCAATGAAAGTTTTACAGCTTGTTGAAGGAGAATGGAATGGAATGGAATGGAATGGAATGGAATGGAATGGAATGGAATAGAATAGAATAGAATAGAATAGAATAGAATAGAATAGAATAGAATAGAATAGAATAGAATAGAATAGAATAGAATAGAATAGAATAGCAGAGTTGGAAGGGACCTTGGAGGTCTTCTAGTCCAACCCCCTGCTCAGGCTGGAAACTCTATACCCGTGATGGCAAACCTATGGCACACGTGCCCGAGGTGGCACACAGAGCTATCTATCATCTCTATCTATCTATCTATCTATCTATCTATCTATCTATCTATCTATTTATCTATCTATCTATCTATCTATCTATCTATCATCTCTATCTGTCTATCTATCGATCTATCGATCTGTCGATCTATTTATCATCTCTATCTGTCTATCTATCATCTATCATCTCTCTCTCTTATCTATCTATCTCTATCTGTCTATCTATCTATCATCTATCTATCATCTCTCTCTCTTATCTATCTATCATATCTATCTATCTATCTATCATTGATCTATCATCTATCTATATCTGTCTATCTATCATTTATCTATCATCTATCTATCATCTCTCTCTTATCTATCTATCATCTATCTATCTATCTATCTATCTATCTATCTATCTATCATTGATCTATCATCTATCTATATCTGTCTATCTATCATCTATCTATCATCTCTCTCTTATCTATCTATCTATCATCTATCTATCTATCTATCTATCATTGATCTATCATCTATCTATATCTGTCTATCTATCATCTATCTATCATCTATCTATCATCTCTCTCTTATCTATCTATCATCTATCTATCTATCTATCATTGATCTATCATCTATCTATATCTGTCTATCTATCATCTATCTATCATCTCTCTCTTATCTATCTATCTATCTATCTATCTATCATCTATCTATCTATCTATCTATCATTGATCTATCATCTATCTATATCTGTCTATCTATCATCTATCTATCATCTATCTATCATCTCTCTCTTATCTATCTATCTATCTATCATCTATCTATCTATCATTGATCTATCATCTATCTATATCTGTCTATCTGTCATCTCTCTCTTATCTATCTATCTATCATCTATCATCTCTATATCTATCTATCATCTATCTATCTATCTATCTATCTATCTATCTATCTATCTATCTATCTATCATCCATCCTCTCCCTCCTTCCCTCTCTCCCTTCCTATCTACCTATCCATAACTAAGATTAAATTTAAGGTTAAATAAAAGATTGTACGCTTCCAAGCTATAAAATGCTCTGTGTTGTCAAACTAGAGACACACTGAATGTGAGATCCTTGGTGCCCTCTAAGCTTTGGTGGTTTTCTTACAGATATTTTATTACCAAACTTTTTTTTTAATAAAAATAATAAAGGCAGGATACTAATTAATTAATTAAATGCCTTTATTCAATAACACTTCTAGGCCAAGTTGCCATCTTTTATTTACTTACTTACTTATTTATTTACTTATTTACTGTGTGGTAAAAACAGCAATAGCTGGAGGGTTTTAGTGATGGGTTGGCATGGACCCCATGTTTCATAGAAGGTCAAAGAATTAAATCACTTTGGGAATAAGCTGCCCTTTCTGCCAATTGTGGGCAAGGCTGGGTATCCAATGAGCTATTTTTTCCTCCTTGGTTCATGTTGCTTTTCCCTAAGTCTTAGCTGGCGCGAAAGAGAACTCATAATCAGACTACAAAGTACGTTTAGGCCAACATTTCCTCAGCAAGATCCAACGAAGTCTGTTGTCTCTTACGTTATTGTCTTAGAATTAAAACTCTGGAACCAGAAGAAGAGAAAACCTTGGTAACAATGATATCCTCTTTGATAGAAATCTGTGACGCCTGTCCAGATTTAGTAGCCTGGAAAAAAGCTTCCTCACCATGTTCCCTCACTTTTGTCTTTTTTTAAATATATCTATTATTTGTATTCCAGGAGAAGCATAAACTTGAGTTGGAAGAGTTAAGAAAAGCTGGACACGAGGCCTTGTCAATTATTGTGGAAGAATTCAAGGTAACAGTCATATTCTTTTCCAGGGTTTGGAAAAGGGGCTTCTAAATCCATTTCTGGTTGTGGGAGAGATTTCTTGCTTGGAAGGGACAAACTAGAAACTGGAGATCGGTTGGGTTTTTTTGGGGGTTTTTTTTTGTAGCCACGTCCTTAAAACTGTTTTTGTAGGGAGTCGGTTAAAAAAAAAGTAAGTTCAAAAGAATGTTGGGGAGGGGGGATATCCATCAGATGATCTTTCTGCTGTGAATAATGGAAAGGGAGGCCCCGTGCAGGAAATGATGATGATATACCTGGAACTATCCAGTACGCCACCTGCTACTTCAGTCTTCTGAACCTTTCTGATTGTCTATGGGGATTCTCAACCATCCAGGTCATGGTTACCCCAAAGATAAGGAGAGTAGGGGCACCGGTGGGCTGCTGGGAGTTCGCAGGGGTTCGGAAGAACCTCTAGCTAAGATTCTGTGCAGTTCGGAGAACCCCAAAATCCCATTCCTGGTTGGCCCCGACCACCACACCCTGCCCCTTCCAGGAGTCCCCACGCGGCCTGTTTTGGATGCAAATAAGTTCAGGGCATGCACGGAGGCTTGCGAAAAACAGGCCTAGCAGACAATCGGACCCAGAGGGCCTCCAGAACCTGGGGAGGCCGTTTTCGCCCTCCTGGAAGCTCAAGAAAAGCCTCCAGAGCCTGGGGAGGACAAAAACCCTGGAATTAAGGAGAAATTTCTTAACAGTGAGAACTGTTAAGTGGAACAGTGGAACAGCTTGCCTTTAGAAGTTTCAGGTGCTTCATCCCTGGAGGTTTTTAAGAAGAGACTGGGCAGTCATTTGTCTGAATTGGTATAGGATCTCCTGCTTGTGCAGAGGAGTGGACTAGAAGACCTCCAAGGGCCCATCCATCTCTATTCTGATTCTGATTTAGACAGGGGTGAAATGCTCCCGGTTCGCTCGATTCGGTAGCGATGGCAGTGGGTGGTTCGGAGAACCCGTAGCAAAAATCCCTGCGCGGCCCCCCCCCACATGCCCAGCTGAGCCGCAGGATCATCAGAGGCTTTTTTTTTTTTTACTTTTAAAAGCATTTTTTTCTACAACCTCTTGGCCGAAGAGGTGGTAAAAAAAATGCTTTGAAAAGTCTCTGACGATCTCAGCTGAGTTGCCTGATTGGCAGAGAGGTATTTTTAAAAAAGCCTCTCTGACGATCCCAGCTGAGTTTTCTGATTGGTAGAGGCTTTTCAAAGCATTAGAAAAAATGCTTTGAAAAGTTAAAAAAAAAAATTGGCCACACCCACCCGGTCACATTACCCCTCCCCCCCCACCAAGCCATGCCCACAGAACCGGTAGTAACAAATATTACATTTCACCCCTGGATTCAGAGCTTTTTTTTCCAAAAGGCAACTGACTTTCTTGGTTTTTCTTCTTTGAAAATGTTTCACTTCTCATGCAAGAAGCTTCTTTAGTTCTAACTCGGATAGAACCCAGTTAGAACTGAAGAAGCTTCTTGCATGAGAAGTGAAATGTTTTCGGAGAAAAAACAAGACCCCCCCAAGAAAGTCCAGTTGCCTTTTGGAAAAAGCACCTTTGGGACCTGAATTTTTCTCCTGCAACCAAGATGGTGGATTACTAGTTAAAATCCTGGGGCAATCTGTCCTCTCTCCCCCCCACCCCCCCGCCCTCCAGAAAAAATTCTGGGTGTAAAAAAATTGAGCAAGGATGCGGAACATGTGGTCACTCACACACCAGGAATCTGGGAAACAAAACTAACTATTTGGTGCAGCTTTTTATTATGGTCGCTGACCAACGCAAATTTAATTGTTGGAGTCTACGCAGTCTGGCTTTTAACTGCTTGAGTCATCGTTATAGAGAATGGGGCTGGAAAAGAAGATAGTTACCGTGAAGATTTTCAGTGGCATGTTAGTATCGTGGACAATGGATCTCCCTTGTGCATTGGCTGCGCTGATTCCTAAGGACTAAATCACTGAAAGTAATGTTGGGAAATTGCTATCTCATCCCTTGGCTTGAAGCTTGCGGGGAATCACACTGGATAATATCTGCATGATTGGTCATCTGGGAATTGAGCTGAAGTGACATCAGAGCATGAGTCATATTGCCCTGCCTCTTCTCTAATTCAATGTTTCTCAACCTTGGCAACTTCAAGATAGAAGGACTTCCACTCCCAGAATACTTCCAGGGGAACTCTGGGAGTTGAAGTCTACCCATCTTCAAGCTGCCACAGTGCTCTAATCTCAGAAAGAGGCAAAGGGGCCAAACTGCTATCTTGTTCTGTCCCCGTACCCCACACGCACCCCCACAGACAGCCCGGAGTTAATAAGCCACACGACAAAACTCTTTGAAGATAAAGCTGGCAGCAACCCAGTGGCTAGCTGCCAATTCAGACTTTACTCACACAAAACAAAGATTAGACTGCAAGCATTCCGATAAAACAGGCAGAGTGTCAACAATTCAAGGATTAATCCAAATGCAGTCCGATAAAGCAGGCAAAGTCCAGTAACGCAGAGATCATAGAGTATTTCCAGTTTTTGCTCATCACAAACTGAACCGGCCACCACACCCACATTTATACCCTGTGGGTATAAATGACCCAGTGACTCAGCTAATCTCTGGCACGCCTTCCCTTCTGCTGTGCACGCTTCTCCCTGCGCCTCTGTCGCAGGTCCAGCCAGCACTTATCTTCTTCATCGCTGTCCACCTGTGGCTGCGGGGACGTGCTTGGCTCTGAGCTTATCGTTTGGCCTTCGGTGTCCTCCAGAGGCATTGCCAGAGAGGAGGGTCCTGGAGAGGGAGGCCTTGCCAACTCCTCTTCCTCACTCTCAGAGTCTGCATCTGTCGATAGCCCAGGCTCAGGCAACGGAGCCACAACATATCTAACTGTACTGTAGGAAATGACCAGACTGAGCCTGAGGGAGGCGTCAAACATGTCATTAGTTTGGAATCCCTTTGTGCCCACAAAAGTTCGAAGCTTTCCATGAATTTCATTGACTCTTACCTACCGCCAACTTTTCTTGACCATAAGTAGTTTCGATTCTTGTTTAGAAGTAGCATGGAATAAACTTGTACTTATTTGAACGCAGATCACAGAACGCCTAGAATAATGGATTCCAGGAATATCAGGTGGGGGAATCCTAGCAATAAGAGGAGCATGACAGCGGAATCAGTGATCCAAAATGCTGAAGATCAAGTGGTGGCTTAAAGGAACACCCCAGAGCCCTTTCAGCTCTTCAACTCCATGTTGCATTTGGTAGTGCTGTGATCCTTAATGCCAGGCAGCTGGCATAGTGGCATCATCTAAATTTTCCACACCTAAATTTTAAGGCCGGTGTCAGAATCCTGATGGCTATTTCCAGGGATGGGCTGCTGGGGGTTCGCAGGGGTTCGGAAGAACTTCTAGCTAAGATTCTGTGCAGTTCGGAGAACCCCCAAATCCCACTCTTGGCTGGCTCCACCAACCCCGCCCCTCCCAGGAGTCCCCATGTGGCCCGTTTGGATGCAGGTAAGTGCAGGGTGCACGCAGAGGCTCAGGGAGGGCAAAAAACGGGCCTACTGGAAGTTTGGGAAGTTTGGGGGCGCCGTTTCCTGCCTCCAGAGGGCCTCCAGAGTCTGGGGAGGCTGTTTTTGCCCTCCTGGAGGCTCAAGGAAAGCCTCCAGAGCCCGGGGAGGGCAACCCCCCACCCCGCCCACCATGGTGCAGGAGGCCGACTAGGCCACGCCCACTCAGCAACCGGGCAGAGAACCCCTTGCTAAAATTTTTGAAGCCCACCCCTGGTTACTTCTACGGACATCTGTTTAATATTGTAGCCCTTTGTCAGTTAAACGTATGTTCGTTGTAGCTGTGCAAAGATAGCTGAAACAGTACAGAACGTTCTGCCCTCTTTATACTCCTATTTACTCCTTCCGTCTTATCATCCTGTGTGCAATGCCAACTTATTAAAGAGTATACAATAATTCTTTGGGAGGGCTGCTCGCCTTTCAAAGATTTATTGGAGGGGGTGTCAGAATCTTCTCTGAGCAAACTTTCTCCTGCTGCATTGTTTTGAAAAGTTTGTATTTAGGAATTCCACCAAATTTTGGTGGGCCCTGCCAGGTTATTTACGGTAATAGACAGTTTGATGGCTCTGGCAATCATTCTGCTGTTGCAAAAGTTGGCTCCCACATCCTATCTCTAAACAGATTACCTAGCTGCAGTAGTAGTAGTACACAGGAAGTCCTTGACTTACAACAAGGGGTGCTATTCAGCGGGTTCTGACAGGTTCTGGAGAACCGTTAGTGGAAATTTTGTGTAGTTCGGAGAACCGGCAAATACCACCTCTGGCTGGCCCCAAAGTGGGGTGGGAATGGAGATTTTGCAGTATCCTTCCCCTGGAGTGGGGTGTGAATGGAGATTTTGCAGTATCCTTCCCCTGGAGTGAGGTGGGAATGGGGATTTTGCAGTATCCTCACCCTAGGAGTGAGGTGGGAATGGGGATTTTGCAGTATCCTCACCCCTGGAGTGGGGTGTGAATGGAGATTTTGTAGTATCCTTCCTCGAGTAGGGTGGGAATGGAGATTTTGCAGTATCCTTCCCCTGGCATGCCCACTGCGCCATGCCCTCCAAGCCACACTGCGCCATGCCCACCAAGCCACACCCACAGAACCGGTTGTAAAAAAAATTTGAATTCTACCACTGCTTACAACCATTTGTTTAGTGGTCTATTGCTGCCTTCTGAGTCCCAGCTGATGACTAGAGGGAAAAAAACTGTTCAAACTCTTGCCGCGGGGCTTCAAAGGGCCGTCCTACAGCTGATCAGTGTTAAAAGCAAACAAATGAGTCGGGTCGTAAGTGCGAGGACTGGTCGTAAGTGCGAGGACCTTCCAGAAATGACTCTGACCAGCTAGCCATGCCCACCTAGTCACATGACCTCCAAGCCACACCCACAAAATAAGCCACGCCCACAGAACCGGTAGTAAAAAAAATTAGAACCCACCCCTGCTCTGCAGCATAGCTAAATATCTGTAGAGATTCTCAGTCATCCAGGTCACAGCTGTCCCAAAGGTGCTTTTTCAAGAGGCAACTGGACTTTCTGATTTTTCTTTGAAGGCTTCTCAACCAAGAAGCTTCTTCAGCTCTGACTGAATGGTGGGGAATGGAAGGATTTATACTCCTTGCAGACAGCTGGTCATTTGCATCCTTTTAGAGGGTCGTTGAGGCCACTTGGAGGCTTATCTGTGTCCTCGAGGTTGTGCAAATGGGTGTGGAGACTGCTTGGACCAGCTGTCTGCAAGGAATATAAATCCTTCCATTCCCCACCATCCATTCCCCACCTGTCAGAGCCAGGGGTGGCCTTCAAAACTTTTAGCAAGGGGTTCTCTGCCTGGTTGCTGGGTGGGCGTGGCCATGGTGGGCTGGCCTAGTCAGCCTCCTGCACCACGGTGGTGGTGGAGGGCGTTTTTGCTCTCCCCAGGCTCTGGAGGCTTTCCTCAAGCTTATGGGAGGGTGAAAATGGCCTCCCCAGGCTACGGAGGCTCTCTGTAGGCCGGAAACGGCCCCCTGAACTTCTGGTAGGCCCGTTTTTCACACACCCCGAGCCTCCGTGTGCGCCCCGCACTTACCTGCATCCAAAACGGGCCACGTGGGGTCTCCTGGGAGGGGCGGGGCGGGGTTGGCGGGACCAGCCAGGAGTGGGGTTTGAGGGTTCTCTGAACTGCACAGAATCTTAGCTAGAGGTTCTCCCGAACCCCTGCGAACCCCCAGCAGCCCACCCCTGGTCAGAGCTGAAGAAGCTTCTTGGGTGAGAAGCGAAACATCTTCAAAGAAAAACAAGAAAATCCAGTTGCCTCTTGAAAAAAGCACCTTCGGGACCTGCCTGAAGCATGTTTCTTGACTCCCGCTTCTCTTTTGAAAATGATGGCAAAGCAAATTTTATGTGGAAGAAACCTTACTGTATGTCAGCTAAAGACAGAACCAGAAACTCTCGTGGTATGTATGAGCGATTAGGATGGAGAATGCGTTATAGCAACATATAAATAGTAAGGCCTCTTTTCATAATCCCTTGAAAATAAATTGTTCTGCAAGATGGGAAATAAGTTCACGTTAATAAAACGTGTGGTCCAAAGCCTCCTTGGATATATGAAACCAGCTGTGAAGTTATTTGGACTCTGCCTATACTTCTTTTTTTTTTTTTTTGAAACCTCTCGTTGCCAAGTTCAGAATCCAGTATAATGGCACATTTTAAGCTTACTTTGCATAGAAGATGCTGTTTGCATAGCTTTTATTCCACATCAGGCTTTCGTTTCCATCATTAATAATTTTTGTGAAGAATTTTCCAAAGGAAATACTAGCCGAGGCTGAAGTAACATGTCTAGAAGCTTTAGTAACATGTCTAAATAAGAGTGGAAAAAGCTCAGAAAACTTAAGCGAACATCTTGTTTTTATTTATCCCACTTAAAACCAGCAACACACAGACAGAGACACAAATGCAGAACCCTAACTTGGCTCGCTCGTACTTGCATTTTCTAAAAATAACAGAAAAATACCCTCTTAAAATACGCTCGAGCTGATGTCTGCTTTCATGTCATAGTCATCCCGCTTTACCGTCAGTCAAGGATAAAAGACCTTAATGCAAGATATCCCACATGCATTGCACAAGGGATGTTTTGGTGATGCACCCCTCCAACTTGGAAGATTGTCGCAGTTGGTTCGGGCTTTTGATGTGGAATCTACAAGACAGTTAACAGGGGGTCCCCCTCTTTCTGCCTGCAAGGTTTCCTGCGTTCTTGTTCTGATCTAGCAACACGAAGCCGAGTCCTCGTCCCGAGAAACCCCTTTTATTTCTTGTACAGTGAATTCCTCTCCGGCAAAGTCTTTCCTCTCCCACAGTCTTTCAAGATAGTTCACCATTACCGACCTTCATCAGGCTTGGAGAGTGGCCAGGCCGATATCTTTCAGACGCCGCAATACTTGGCAAGAATGCAGGAATGAACTAATTGTCTCCTGCAAACTCCACTCCCCTTTCGCTCCTCTTTTAGTCCCTCTGGGAGGGGCCGTTCATCGTCCACCTGTGGCCTTACTCCCAAGTCGACCCTTGTTCTTTAGCTGTTCTCTTCGTCTGGCAACTCTGCACATGCGCACACTGGGAACAGGCTCCAGCTGTTCTTCTACCTCACTGATGTCTGACTCCAAAGGCAGCTGATAACTGTCGGACGGCCCTGGCCCCATCTCTGCCTCTGACGCAGAGCCCTCGTCCGAGCCTTCCCCAGACTCCAGGACTGGCCCATGTTCCTCCCCAAACTCCTCACTGTCCGATTCTGCTGCCAGGTCCGCAGGCTGCTGGCGGGCCACAACACTCCCAGTTTCCCACAGTAGTAAATGTGGCAGGCCTGAAGGCCCAATACAAGATGGCTTCCAGGCCTGACATCCATCTCTTCTATGTGATAGCCCCTTAAATACTGGAAAACAGTTATCCTGTCCTCTCTAATCTTCCTCTTTGATAGGTTAGACATCCATAGCTCCCTCAAACGTTCATCATACAATTTAGCCTTTATCGTCTTTGCTGTTCTTCTCTGCACACTTTCCAGGCTCTCAACAACATTTTTTGTCTCGTGGTGACCAGAACTGGGCACAGCTTTCAAACAATGTCATCCAATCTGGAGATGTGATTTATTTAGGATGTAAATTTTTATTTATTATTTATTTTTATTTTATTAAATTTCTATACCGCCCTTCTCCCGAAGGACTCAGGGCGGTGAACAGCCACAAGATAAAACACATAAATACAAAAATTTAAAATAGATTAAAAATGAATTAAATAATTTGGCTGAATTTAAAATACCCCATAATTTAAAACAAATTAAAATTTATATTTAAAATTTATATTTAAAAGGGGAGAAGATTTAGGCCAGGCCAGCTTGATGAAATAAAAAAGTCTTAAGCGCGCGATGGAAGGTGCGCAGATCCAGGATCCTCCGTATCTCCGGGGGGAACTTGTTCCAGATCGTAGGTGCCCCCACAGAGAAGGTTCTCTCCCTAGGGGCCGCCAGTCAACATTGTTTGGCCGACGGCATCCAGAGGAGCCCCTCTCTATGGGAGTGTACTGGCTGGTGGGAGGGAAGTTTTTTATTTTTATTTTTCATCAACATGTTTAAATGTAGTCTTTTATCCATCTTTATACATTGTTCGTTCATTTTCTTCTTTAATTTCCATTAGGTAATTAATTAATTATTTGTTCGGGTCTGCTCTTTTACCATTTCCTTCTTTTGTTTTACTCCAACCTTTCCTTTTTCCCTTCCCTTCTTTCTCCTACTTTCTTTCTTCTTTCCTCATTCCTCCTCTCCTCTCCTTTCCTACTTCCTTTCCACTTTCCCCTCTCCTCTCTTCTTCCTCCTTTCTTACCCTCTCTCCTGCTCTTCTTTCGCCTTCCTTCTTCCTCTCCTTTTCCCATTCTTCTTTTCTCTTCACCTCCCAAGTCCCCTACTTTCCCCTCTCTACTCCTCCCCTCTTTTCCA
This sequence comes from Arizona elegans, assembly GCA_022577455.1. Lineage (NCBI taxonomy): Eukaryota > Metazoa > Chordata > Lepidosauria > Squamata > Colubridae > Arizona > Arizona elegans. The sequence goes on along the minus strand of JAKOOJ010000007.1, from coordinate 6,019,254 downwards.
TTCCTTTGTTGTTTCCTTTTTTAATTCAATCTTCCCTCTTCATTTAAACAGTGTTAATATTCATAGCATGCAGGTCTTCACTTCTGCTGTTTATTGGTGGGAAGATTTCCTGGTGATGCCGTAGGACACAATGACGACATGCTGATATTTGGGGTTTTGCATTATAATTACAGTCGGCCACTATAAAGTTACCTACTTTTTTGTAGCTGTGCTGGGTTCTGTGACCTGGGACGCCCATCACCGGTTGGAAATCTCTTGTCTATGGTTTATGACCTGCCTCTGTATTTAAATAATTTAATTGCATTTTTGCATTGTGTCTTTTGTGGTTATTTGTGAATCTAGCAGGGGCAGGTCTTACTAAATAGTTTGCGTGCCTCCTTAAAGGTTATATAGATTGATGAACAGTTTGCTCAATTCCAGCTTTTAAGGTTTCCATGTGTTTATAAATTACTGATGAACTGAGGGAAGAAATAACATGGGTCTCTTCGGATTATCCTTTGGTTGATCTGCTCCTTTTTTCTATTCCTAGAAATAATTTAGAGGCGCAGTGTTGAAACAAGAAAGGAATAATGTTTGTTTGGGTTATTGGTTACTGGGTGTGTATTTAAAAAGCTTTTAAGAATGTTTTGTGGGTAGATCTCGAAAGTTCCACTGAACTTGGTGCCTTTTTAACCTTTTTTTCATATGGAAAGAAATAGACCAAACTTAATTCTGCACGGAAAGAGGGTCTACATACAAGGGGGCGGGGCTTTGATTGCACCATGGCAGCTTGCCATCTTGAATTTTGGGGCGCATCTTCCTTGCACTTGCTGGTGTTCTGTATGCATATTTTATTTTCCTTCCTAAAAGCAGGGTTATTAAGTTAATATTGATCAACCCACTTTCTCAGAACTAGGACTTTTTTTTTTTTGTAATCCTTGCCTTTTCTTCCTTGTAAATGAATATAACCTTTTAAAAATAAGATGGTGTGTATGGGAATTTTCACAGCATTCTTATGTTTGCTGGGTGGGTGGAGAGATGGTTTATTTTACATGAAGGTGGTTGTCTACAGCACGTTGGATAACGAGACAAACTTGAACAAACCTGAGTTCCAGTAAATTAGGTGGATAGGCTTTACCATAATTACATCTTTTGGGTTTTTAAAAAAAATCTCAAAATCTACACTTTTTCAAAAGGGTAGTTAACTCTGATAGATATGAAATAAGGTAATTATCTGTACTGTTTCACAGTGGTGGGATTCAAAAATTTTTACGACCAGTTCTGTGGGCGTGTCTTGGTGGGCGTGGCATAGCATGGCTTGGTGGGCGTGGCAGGGGAAGAATACTGTAAAATCTCCATTCCCTCCTCACTCCAGGGGAAGGTTACTGCAAAATCCCCATTTCCTCCCGATCAGCTGGGACTTGGGAGGCAGAGAATAGATGGGGGCGGGGCGGGTCAGAGGTGGTATTTACCGGTTCTCCGAACTACTCAAAATTTCCGCTATCGGTTCTCCAGAACTGGTCAAAACCTGCTGAATACCACTTCTGCTGTTTCATTTCCAATAGTAACCAGTCCCTAGAATCTCACAAGTAAATAAAAACATGAGGATGATTTGCTCTAAATTATCCTGAAGTTTAAACATGGATTTTCTGGTCAATTATTTCATGAATGTATTAATCTTGTTTATACTCTACTCATTTCCAAAACACACACACACACATACACACATTATACTCTCCAACTACATACTACAGTCTTTAATTTCTGGTTTCCTCTTTCTATTTAATTTTAATTCCTTTTAGTCTTCAGGGTTTAACATTAGAGAGGAGGTTGATTCCTTCCACCTTAATTTGCCAACCGGCTTAATTCCCAACGGTCTGCCAGTTTTTTTTTTTTTTTAAATGTTGTTCAAGAATTGATTGGGTTCAAATGGCTAATACGGGTTTTCATTTATCTTTGATCCTAGAAATAGTATAAAAGAATAGGTGTAGGAGATGACCAGGCTGAGCCTGAGGGAGGGGTCAAACGCATCATCAGTCATGAGTCCCTGTGCACCCACAAGCTGGATCTAAGTCCAGCCCACTTTGAATGCCTTTCTTATCTCCTGCTCATTTCCCTTAACCTCCAGTTGGTCAGATTCTTGCAATAAACTTACTGGAACTGCCTGAATCTCCTGATTTCCCCGGTGCTTGGCAATAGGTTTGATTGGCAGGTTTGTTCTGGAAGAGCTGTTTTAGACTCAGTGTTTTGACATCTCCTTTTATTTTAAGAATTTGAGACTATGATACTTCACTGAAAGCCTCTAACTTCAGAATTGGGAACGTCTGAGAAACCATCTAGCCTCCAAGAAATTTAAGAAGCCACATCCTCTTTCTTCAACCCTCAGACCCTTCTATTGCTTGCATACCCCCCAAAAAACAGTTTTGTTTTTAAATAGGTAAAAGGATCCCCTCACACATATGTGCTAGTCATTCCCAAATTTAGGGGGCAATGCTCATCTCCGTTTCAAAGCCGAAGAGCCAGCGCTATCCGAAGACATCTCCGTGGACATGTGGCCAGCATGACTAAATGGCGAAGGCGCATGGAACGCTGTTATCTTCCACCAAAGGTGGTACCTATTTTTCTACTTGCATTTTTTACGTGCTTTCGAACTGCTAGGTTGGCAGAAGCTGGGACAAGTAACAGGAGCTCACCCCAATACGTGGCACTAGGGATTCGAACCGCTGAACTACCGGCCTTTCGATTGGCAGGCTCAGTATCTTAGCCACTGAACCACCATGTTCCTTTTTGTTTTTAAAAGCCCCTGCTTAAAAACAGTGTGAAAATAGTGTTTTTATGACTATAGGAAAAAAACAATGAGACCATTTACCTGGGATGAAATTAAAGGTAGTATTTCTTTCTCAGCAAGTATGAAACAATGTCTACATCAGCCTGAGATGGTTTTGGACATGAGGTACAACCAGAGTTTGAAAACAAAGATCCAGAAAAGCTGGTCTCACCTTAGAAAATGTCAGGGTGACCAAACAAGGAAGACTTTTATGGCAATCTTGGAACGTCCAAAACTGAAGGAGTGATTTAAGATTGAAGGGAATAACACGGACTGCAGTTGGAAGCATTCTTAAAATGTTTTAATAACATTCATTAAATCCAGCAACCGAGCCAAAGTCAGAGCTTTTATAACTCTTCCTCAAATTATACATGCTTTTCTGCAGAAGTTACAGGCAGATTGGGAGCCTTCCACTTCTACCATTCTAAGACAACTGCTCTCAAAGAGGAGTGGAAAATCCTTACGGTAGCGGGTCTCAAAAGTGTTGGATGTAAGGCAGGGGTGAAATCCAGCAGGTTTTGACAGGTTCTGGAGAACCGGTAGTGGAAATTTTGAGTAGTTCGGAGAACCGGCAAATACCACCTCCGGCTGGCCTCAGAGTGGAGTGGGAATGGGGATTTTGCAGGATCCTTCCCCTTGAGTGGGGAGGGAATGGAGACTCTGCAGCATCCTTTCCCTGCCACGCCCACCAAGCCACATCCACAGAACAGGTAATAAAAAAAAATTGAATTTCACCACCGAAATGGTGAAATTCCACTGAAAAGTCACCTTTTTTGAGCCATGGGCTGTACTTTGGAAAATCAGGAATATTTTGGCCTTCCAAGATGACAGTGTCCTGGTGACTTCAAATGGATGGCCCAAGCTTTTTTTGGGGGGCGGGATGGGTTTAATGATGAAAGATGTGGTTAGCCTTAGATCCATAGGTGTCTAGACAAATGTGTCATGGCATCCTCATGTTAATGGAATGAGAACTGTGATGTCACTCCCTCTCCTGCTGATCTCCACGGCCACTTGGAGATTGGAGATTGGCAGAAAAAAATGGCATTCCTAAACGTGACTATTCCCCCCCCCCCAATATTTTGGCAGTGTTGGCTCAGATGCTTCGAGTTACAAACTGAGAACTGTAGGCTGTATTGACCTACCATGGATATGGTTGTCTGTCATGGTTTGAGGGTATCTATTGCACACTGCTTTGGACAGTCTAAGGCAAGGCTGTCAAACTTGATTTCATTGAAGGCCACATCAGGGTTGTGTTTGGTCTTGGGGGCCAGGGTGGGCGTGGCCAGCTTGACATCACTCGTGTCGGGGGCGCTTGTGGTGACTGAGCACTCTGCCAGCAAAAACGGGCTCCTGATCTCCGTTTTTGGCCACAACAGCTTCCTGCAGCCCTCTGCCAGGCAAAACGGAGCTCGGGTGGGCCGCATGTGCCCCCCGGGCCCCGTTTTCAGCCATGGTGGCCTCCTGCAGCCCTCTGCCAGCAAAAATGGAGCTCGGGTGGGCCACATATGCCCCCCATGCCCTGTTTTTGGCCATGGTGGCCTCCTGCAGCCCTCTGCCAGCAAAAATGGAGTTTGGGTGGGCTGCATGTGCCCCCCATGCCCCGTTTTCAGCCATGGCAGCCTCCTGCAGCCCTCTGCCAGCAAAAATGGAGCTCCATTTTCGCTTGCAGAGGGGTGCATGAATCCATCGCAACCAAAAATGGGGCCTGGGAGGGCTATACGCGGCCTTCCCTTCGCTGGCAGAGGTACCGCAGCTGGTCCTTTGCTGTTTCCAGGGCAGCTCCGTGGGCCAAATTTAAGCACCACGCGGGCCAGATTCGGCCTTGAGTTTGGCACCCCTGGTCATCTTCTCTGTGGTCCGTTTTTGGTGCTTTTCATCTGAACTTCAATCAAAGAAATGTAAAGAGGAATAAAGAGCAATAAAACAAAGATTTAACTATTATTCTTTGGATGCAGAATTTAAATTTGCCATCTAAGTTAAGAGTTACAGCTTCCAGATACTTTTTACAAATAGACTAGACTAGACTAGACTAGACTAGACTAGACTAGACTAGACTAGACAAGAATAGAATAGAATAGAATAGAATAGAATAGAATAGAATAGAATAGAATAGAATAGAATAGAATAGAATTTTTTATTGGCCAAGTGTGATTGGACACACAAGGAATTTCTCTTGGTGCATAAAGGATAAAGAAATAACTGGACCGATGGACATTGCTAACTATTCAGACTCTTACTGGATGTGAAGGTAGCTATAGTTTAGGAAGGGATATCAGTCATAGTCAAAGGCAACTGAGGTTTTATAGAATCCATTCCTTTCCCAATGCCAGTTTTGCACTCCTCTGGTTGATTTTTATGGCATTCTGTTTCCTGAACTGCAGAGGTCAATGGAGTTTCCTACAAGAGCTCCAGAGATTGGGAATTTTAAGGGCGGGGGAAAAAAAAAAGAAACTCTGAGAAACAATAGTGTGTAATAAATTCCAGAAAATTTGAATCACAATCGTTGCAGCGTTGAGGGAAACAATTATTGTTTGAACCAAGTCTCCAGCGTTTGATGACAGTCCATGGAAATGAAATCCAGCACCAGTTTATAAAGTAAATGGAATTGGAGGAGAGTAGAAGAGCTGGACAGTGATGTTGTGTTTTGAAGCTATTCTTGTTACATAAGGATTAGAACAGAGATGTGTGGCTGGGGAACAGTGGCTGGGGAATCCTGGAAGTTGAAGTCCACACATTTTAACATTGCCAAGTTTGAAAAACATGGGATTGGAATGATGATAATTTTAAAAAGCATGGCTGTCTGAGCCTCTCAGCCTGGTCAGTATTCTTTCAAGAAGCTATCTTAAGTGATTGAACCTTCAATACAACCAGAAAAGCTTGCTAAAAGAGAGATGGAAGCTATGTTAGAAGTGGTCTGACAACCTCACATCTTCCATTTGGTCTATAAAGGTAAAAGTTCCCCTTGAACATATGTGCTAGTCGTTCGTTCCCGACTCTAGGGGGCGGTGCTCATCTCCGTTTCAAAGCCGAAGAGCCAGCGCTGTCCGAAGACATCTCCGTGGTCATGTGGCTGGCATGACTCAACGCCAAAGGTGCCACGGAATGCTGTAACCTTCCCACCAAAGGTGTTCCCTATTTTTTCTATTTGCATTTTTTACGTGCTTTCGAACTGCTAGGTTGGCAGAAGCTGGGACAAGTCACGGGAGCTCACCCCATTATGCGGCACTAGGGATTCGAACTGCTGAACTGCTGATCTTTCGATCGACAAGCTCAGCGTTTTAGCCACTGAGCCACTGTGTCCCTCAAAATGATACTATAGAGCACTGCACACCAGAACAACTAGACACAAGGACAGCCTTTTCCCAAACGCCATCCCTCTGCCAAACAAATAATTCCCTCAACACTATCAAACTAGTTATTAAGTCTATTAATCTTCTCATCGTTCCTATCATCCATCTCCTCCCACTTATGACTGTATGACTGTAACCTTATTGCTGGTATCCTTAAGATTTATATTGACTATTTCCCTATGATTATCATTAAGTGTTGTACCTTATGATCCTTGACAAATGTATCTTTTATGTACACCGAGAGCATAGACACCTAAGACAAATTCCTTGTGTGTCCAATCCCACTTGGCCAATAAAGAATTCTATTATATTCTTTCCTATTCTATTTGGTCTATAGCTAAAGGGTTTTTTGGTCAGCCTTCATCTGTGCATCGAAAGAAGGTTAAAGAATATGTTCCAACATTTGAGGGACTACCATAAAGAAGAGGGAATCAACCTATTCTCTAAAGCATCTGAAGCATCTGGATGGAAACAAATCAAGGGGAGATCCAACCTAAAACTACGAAAAAACCTGACAGTGAGAACAATTCATCAGTGGAATAGTTTGCCTTCAGAAGTTTTGGGTGCTCCATCACTGGAGGTTTTTAAGAAGAGATTGGACAGCCATTTGTCCTGAATGGTATAGGGTCTCCTCAAGCAGGGAGTTGGACTGGAAGACCTCCAAGGTCCCTTCCAACTATGTTATTCTGTTCTGAATATGGGCAGGCATTTGAGGATAGTCTTTCAGATTTCATACCTTCATTGAAATAGCAGCGCGAGGGCCGTCGGCTGAATCTATTTGTTGCGCTCGTGGCTTTTCAGCCAAAATTCTGGTTGCAGGATTTGTTTCCAGAGCCTTCTTCAGAATGGCGGTGTTGCCTGAGGAACGCTGTGGAGCAAGATTTTTACATGTTTGCCCGCACACATGCAACTGAGTCTGGCTACACGCAAAGGCTTGCATTGATCTTCAGGGTATATTTGCGGTGAGACAAGGCAAGCAATCTGCTTGAATTGCCTCAGCAGATGAACGTAAAAATAAATGTTTTCTGTAGGTAACTTGGAGACAGAAGAGAAAACACAGAACCATGGAAATAGGAGTAAGGGAGGAAAACAGGGCCGGAAGCGTTTAGATTCGGGGGTTTTCATCCAGCAGAATTTGGAAGTTATTGGCTGATAAGGAACATCTCAGTCAGGTTTGGAAAGGAAACAAGGAAAAGTTTGGTCTTTCAGCTAGAGGCCGGGAGGGATCTTCCTTAGTGAGAAAGTTATGGTAAAAGGACATGATGGATGAAGGGAAGATTGCATTTTCCCATTGGATTATGTAAAATAACAAAATGAGATAAATATTAAGCTACATTTCTCTGTGGTTGAATTTCATATGCCTCTTGGCCTCCATCGCTTGTTAATTTGGGGTTATATAAAGAACTTATGTCAGAGAAGTATTTTTTTTATTAATCATTTGAAATAACGTGTCCCATTAAAAAAAACAAAACCTTGAGGATTGAAAATACATGTGTTTATGGATCCAAATATAGGGAACACGGAGTGGCTCACAGAGTAAACTAGCCTGGCCAAAATGTTCTCTCTAGAAGACAACCAAGTGTATTAATTGTCCTGTACCTTACTAGGAAAATATTAATATCATTTGCAGTACCAATAAAGGAGAATATCTGTAACTCATGGTTAAAATGAGAGGTCCTTGGTGATCTCTAAACTTGGGTATTTTCTTGCAGACTTTTCATTACCCATCTGGGTAACATCATCATGCATCATCACCAACACTGATGAAGTTACCAAGTTGGGCAATGAAACGTCTACAAGAATACAATGGAGCTCAGAGAGGACCAAGGACTCCTAAGTTATTGCCTCTGGCTATCTTATCTCCTGCAAGAAGATCACGGTCTCAGTTGGCAAGGAACTGATTTATAGGGTATTTCTGAAGCAAGACTACCTTGAGGAAGCTAAGAGACAGCTTGAGGTCCACCCTTAAGAGCTGACCTAGGGATGGTGGGTGAGCATGGATAGTTTCATTCTGAGAGCTGCACAGCTTGGGGACAAATGATTGGGGGGCATACAGTGGCAATGGGAAGGCAGGGGGTGCCCTAGAAGAGGTTGATGCCAGTATGTACATTTAGATGTAGATGTGACAAGGACATTCACATTTACTCAGCATTTTAGTGTGTACACCAGTGGTGAAATCCTCCCCGATTTGCCACCAGTTTGCTGCCCACACATGTGTGTTGCACACCAAATGCACTCTGTGCACCAAACGTGCTCTGCATATACATGTGCAGTTCACGCCACACGCGTGCTTCGTGCAGAAAAAGGAGGCTTGGGAAGGTAAGTAGAACAGCGGAGGGGGTGGGAAGAGCTGTGCTGCGTGAGTTAGATTTGCTAGAAAGCAGGATTTCCTGCTTTCTAGCGAATTTAAATCATGTGGCACAGCTGATCGTCGAGCTTTTTTTTTTTTTATACTACTGGTTCGCCCAAACCAGTAGCTTTTATCACTACCGGTTCGCGTGAACCGGTAGCATTTCACCCCTGGTGTACATCAGTGGTGGTGTTGTGGCCCCGCCCTCTGAGCCTATCTCATCGGAGGAAGAAGGCTCTGAACATGAGGAAGAGGAGTCAGCCAGGCCTCCCTCTCCAGGCCCCTCCCCTCTGGCACTGTCTCAGGTGCCGGCCGAGGGAGAGGAGATTAGCCAGGAGCCAGGTGTCTCGGATGAGAGCGAGGAAGGAGAGCCATCGTTCCTGGATGCACACCAACGAAGGCGTGATAAACGGTTGCAGCAGTTAAGGAGGCGTGCTAGGGATTAGAACTGAGTCACTGGACCACACCCCAGAGACTATATAAGAGAGGGTGGTGGCTGGTAAAACTCCGTGACGAACAAAAACTAACTTTGGCTAGTCACTTGAACAACGTCTGAAGCTGCCGAAGGGATATTGTTTTGCTGGACTATTTGCAATGCGTACGTAATTTTATGTTATCTGTTGCAGTAAAAGCTCTTGGCAGACGGTGCTTATATTGTTGCCAAGTTTGAGATAATGACCTGTGTGCGTGCCAAGTACTTTCTTAACCCTCAGCTGGCTGTGTTTGTGTGTGTGTGTAGATGGGGACAGATCAGGTGGCTTGACCCCTGGTTCGGACCGGTTCGCAAGAACCGGTAGTAAAACCGGTGGGAGGCTCCGCCCACTGACCTGGACGTCATCAGGAAGTTTCTGCGCATGCACAGAAATGCACGGTCCTGTTGCGAATCGGTAGTAAAGCTAAGTAGAACCCACCCATAGTTTACACCCTGGCTTATATACACCCATGTCTCTTCTCAGTTGGGTTTTAATTCATTTAATTCAGTAGAGTCCTGTGAGCTTAGAGCTTAGTGCAGTGTTCCTCTCTCAAGACTACAGGTAGCGATTGACTTTGGACCACAGTCGAGCTCAATATTTCTGTTGTTGAGAGACAGTTGTTAAGTGAATTTTGCCTCAATATAAGACCTTTCTTGCCACACAGTTGATATGTGAATCACTTCAGTTTTTAAGTTAGTAACATGGTTGTTAAGTGAATCCGGCTTCGCTTGTAAGAATATGACCCCAGAATACTGCAAATCTTGTAACCATCAGTGTTGACAAGCGTCTGAATTTTGATCATGGGTCCATGGGGGATATCGCCGTGGTCGTAATGTGGAAAATGGCCATAAGTCCCTTTTTCCTTTAGCTTCAAATGATGACTAAATGAACTGCTGTAAGTCGAGGACGACCTGTACAAAGTCTCCAAAGAAACAGGGAAGGTTTTCCAAAGGCTTCCTGTTTATGGAGATTCTTAGCCATCCAAGTTACGGTTGTCCCAAAGGTGCTTTTTCCAAAAAGTAGCTGGACTTTGTTTTTCCTTGAAGACGTTTCGCTTCTCATCCCAGAAGCTTCTTCAGTTCTGACTGAATGGTGGAGAATGGAAGGATTCTCCACCATTCAGTCAACGCCGTGGCCAGGGTGGCTTTTTATCAGGTTCGCCTGATACGCCAGTTGCACCCCTTTCTGGATTGGGACTCCCTACGCACGGTCACTCAAGCACTCGTCACTTCCCGCCTGGACTACTGCAATGCTCTCTACATGGGGCTCCCCTTGGGGTGCACCCGGAGGCTACAGTTAGTCCAGAATGTGGCCGCGCGGGGGATTATGGGAGCGACGGGGCGCTCACATATGACACCTCTCCTGCGTGAGCTGCACTGGCTTCCTGTGGTCTTCCAGATGCGCTTCAAGGTGTTGGTGACCACCTTTAAAGCGCTCCATGGCTTAGGGCCAGGGTATCTGCGAGACTGCCTTCTGCCGCCAATAGCCTCCCATCGACCGGTTCACTCAGAGAGGGCCTCCTCAGGGTGCCGTTGGCCAGACAGTGCCAGCTGGTGACCCCCAGGGGGAGAGCCTTCTCTGTGGCAGCACCCGCCCTCTGGAATGACCTACCCCCTGAGATACGCATGATATCAGACCTCCGGACTTTTCGTCGGGCCCTGAAAACACACTTATTCCATCTAGCCGGGCTGGCTTGATCCCATCCTCTCAGTTTTAATTGAATTCGGTTTTAATTGGATTGTTTTTAAATCTTGGGCCGAAATTATTTAATTGTTTTTTAAATTGTTTTTAAATTTTATATGCAATGTTTTATCTTGGCTGTACACCGCCCTGAGTCCCGCAGGAGAAGGGCGGTATAAAAATAAAATAAAATAAATAAATAAATAAATAAATAACACCGAAGAAGCTTCTTGGATGAGAAGTGCAACATCTTCAAGGGAAAAACCAAGAAAGAGCAGTTGCCTTTTGAAAAAAGCACCTTTGGGACCATCATGACCAGGATGGCTGAGAATCTCCGTAGACATTTGGCCTGTCCCATTAATTTGAAGCCTTGTACAGTAGCTTAACTGGATTTTGAGGAGTCGTCTTCTTCTCTTCTGAGATTAGAACTGGCAAGTTTTCATGTGGGCTACTGACTAAAAATTAAAACAAAAAGTTAAATGGAACAAACATTATTCCGGCAGGCCTGGGGCCGTTGATCTCGCTGTTGCGATCTTGTGAGATCCGGCCATGAATTTATTTATTTATTTATTTATTTAATTTATCGGACTTAAATGCTGCCCTTTCTCCACAAGGACTCAGGGCGGCTCACAGCAAAAAGCAACAACAAGTCCAAATTAAAATTCAAACAATAAAAGAAACTAAAATTCCCATTAGTCCAGGCCAGCCTGGCGAAACAACCATATTTTAAGGTCATGGCGGAAAGAGTGAAGATCGGGGGCCACCCGGATCTCTAAGGGGAGCTGATTCCAGAGGGTAGGTGTGCCTACAGAGAAGGCTCGCTCTATAGGGGCCGTCAGCCGACATTGCTTGGCCGACGGAACCCTAAGTAGGCCCTCTCTGTGTGAGCACGCCGGGCGTTGGGGAGCTGTTGCTGGCTGCAGGTGATCCGCGAGATACCCCGGGCCTAAGCCATGTTGGGCTTTATAGGTAATCACCAACACCTTGAATGGTATGAATGGGTTTTAATGTTTTAATTTTTAAATGTTGTTATAATGGTTTTTTTTAAATGCATTGTAAGCCGCCCTGAGTCTCCGGAGAAAGGCGACATATCAAATTGAACTAATAATAAAAATTGAATTAATAATTTGGTTCATTAGTTCCCAGCATGGAACTTATTGTAATTCATAGTTTTAAACCAAACCATGGCTTCATTCAGAGGTGGGTTTCACATTTTGCTGCTATCGGTTCGCCGCTTGAACGCTAGCTTCACCTGCGCGCGCACCTTCCGTGCATGTGCTTTGCTCATACATGCCTTCCCTGCTTGCGCCTAGCCTCAAAACTGTGCCTAAATAGGACGGATGGCATAGAGCTGGGGCGGGTGGACTGGCCCACCCGTGATGATCTCAACCAATTCGCCCAAACCGGTACGAACCGGCTGAATACCACCTCTGGCTTCATGGTTGCAGATGGTGAGATGGAAGGACCACCAACCAGCTAATGAAGTATAGACTCGTAAACAGATCCTGTTAGCGATTGTGGGGGAAGCAGTCAGTTTTGGAAAACGTGGTTACATGCTTGCTTGTAGTCCTAAAGCATTAGTCTAATATGAGAATCTAAAAGAGATTTTTTTAATATATAATTAGATTTATTTGTTTTTCATGGTGTAAGGAAAGGTAGTGTTGACGTTGGCCCAAATCCATGGCTGTCGGCCTAGAAAGGTCCAGTCTGACCCAAGGAATCTGCCTGGTTCTGTTCCATGATCTGGCTTATAATATTCTTCCATCTGTGGCTACCAATCGGAATCCCACCGCAACAGAAAGACACAATAGTAATGAAATATTCTTCTTGCTCTGTTTTCACATTGGGATTTCCCATACATAGCAATGTTAGGAGACATTGCACGAAATTCCTAACTGTGAAGTTGGTGTTTATTGGAAAGAAATGTCTGGTCCTAATTTGTTAAAATTGCTGTTGTGTTTTGATTTGTAGGGTGTTTGTGTTATTTTAAGGTTTTTTTTTGGCTTATCATATATCCTGTACATTTTTTTAAAAAAAAATAGGCTTTCATTTCAAAATTGGCAAGAGCCTTGGAAACGTCTAATTTGAAAATGGGATTAGTGTATTTTTAATAAATAATAATGCATATAAAAAAAAAAAAAACCTGAAATGGAAGAATCGACTTGGTTGCGAAATGCCACAATAGTTTCCAACTTCCAGTTATTATTATTTTTTTAATGCTGTGTGCTTGTTTTGTAATGTTCTTGTCATTCGCCCTCATTTTTAGACTAACACCATCTTCCTTAAGAATGTTGACATTTGCCAATTGTTTTAATTTTGACTCCTTAAGTTACGTTTGGTAACTTTTTAGTTTATTCTATATTTATTTTATTTATTTATTTGATTTATATACCGCCCTACTCCCGAAGGACTCAGGGCGGTGAACAGCCAATCAGTAAAAATACATAGATACAAAATTTAAAAACAAAGTAAAATCGAATTAAACAATTTGGCCCAGACAAATTAAAACACCCCGATCATTTAAAACTGATTAAAATTTGCATAATTAAAAAGAGGGAAAAGATATAACAGTGATGGCTAACCTTTTTGTCGTCGCGTGCCGAAAGTGTGCACACCCATAAGGCAATGTGCGTGCGACCTCCCCCCCCACATGTGCCCCCCCACCCCTCATCCGTTTTTGGCTTCAAGGTTGATGCAAGAGGCCTTCCAGGCCCAAAATGGGGTGTGGGGGGGCCTTCCCCATACCCCATACCCCATTTTGGGCCTGGGAGGCCTCCTGCACCAACCTGAAAGCCAAAACAGGCTGCAGGGTTGCCACACGAGACCCCAAAATGCAATGTAAGCATCCCCCGTGCATGCACCCCACCCCATACACGCACAGCAGAGACCCGAAGATCAGCTGGCTGGCGGGAAGCATGCACACATGCCGAGCTGAGCTGGGGTGACGGCTGGCATGCCCGCAGAGAGGGCTCTAAGTGCCACCTGTGGCATGCGTGCCATAGGTTCGCCATCAGGGCTATATAATATAGAACGAAGTATTTGGAGGAAAGCATTTTGTTTGTGAAGCACTTCTTTGAACTGCATATCAGGGGTGAAATCTACTTACCTTCCTTACCGGTTCGGAAATGCACACGCCGTGGGCGTGCATCATGTATGCACGCACACCAGTGGTGGGTTCCTCCCAGTTCTGCCTGGTTCCGCCAAGCCGTAGTGGTGATGATATGACATCACCGAACCGGTTCTGCCCCCTCTGCGTTATTCTTACCTTTTATTTGGCCCCACCCCCAATCTATTGCTGCCTCCTGATACTAGCTGATCGGCTAGAAGGAAAAAAACTATTTAAACTCTTGCCGTGGGGCTTCAAAGGGCCGCCCTATAGCTGATCAGTGTTAAAAGGCAGTGTGGTGGTAGACCGGTGCCTCCAAAAACAAATGAGTAGACAGTGCCTGCAAAAACAAATGAGTAGACCAGTGCCTGCAAAAATAAATGGGTAGACCCAGTGGTGGGTTCCTCCCGGTTCGGTCCGGTTCGCCCGAGCTGGTAGCGGTGACGATATGATGTCACCGAACCGGTTCTCCTCCCCCCGCACTCCCCCCCACCCCTCCACGTTATTCTTACCTTTTATTTGGTCCCACCCCCAATCTATTGCTGCCTCCTGAGTCCCAGCTGATGACTAGAGGGAAAAAAACTGTTTAAACTCTTGCCGCGGGGCTTCAAAGGGCCGTCCTACAGCTGATCAGTGTTAAAAGCAAACAAATGAGTCGGGTCGTAAGTGCGAGGACTGGTCGTAAGTGCGAGGACCTTCCAGAAATGACTCTGACCAGATAGACACACCCACCTAGTCACATGACCACTAAGCCACACCCACAAAATAAGCCACGCCCACAGAACCGGTAGTAAAAAAATTTAAAACCCACCCCTGGGTAGACCGGTACAGCTCTGAAAGCAGTTAAAAGCCTGGTAGACCAGTACCTCTGCTAAATCCTAAAGAATTGTCACATGACCATCAAGCCACGCCCACAAAATAAGCCACACCCACAGAACCGGTAGTAAAAAAATTTAGAATCCACCCCTGGCGCACACCTTCTGTGCATGTACAAAACCTTCTGCGCGTACCAAAATTTTGGTAGCCTAATTGCAAGTTCAAACACTTTCATTCTCCATTGTATTTGCCAAGGTGGCGAGGTGGCACAGTGGTTAGAGCCGAGTGGCGCAGTAGTTAGAGTGCAGTACTGCAGCTACTTCAGTTGACTGCTAGTTCAGCAGATCAGCGGATCAAATCTCACCGGCTCAAGGTTGACTCAGCCTTCCATCCTTCCGAGGTGGGTAAAATGAGGACCCAGATTGTTGGGGGCAATATGCTATTTAGTATACTGTCTTTGGTGTAAGCCACCCAGAATCCTCGGAGAGTGAGCGGCATAGAAATATGACAAATAAATAAATAAATAAAATAATAAATATTTAAACGTTAGCTTTTTTTGTGTGCATCGCGCTGTTATCTGTCAACGGCTTTTAGGAAAGAGCGAAAGGGAATCATCCAGATTGTTGGTAACAAGATTCAACGCTACTGCCGTGGAAAGTGTACGAAAAAAATGGTAAAGCCATCACTCAGTCAAAGGAAAGGAAGAACGCAGCATGGATTTCGTGTTTCATTCTCCGCTCTTCCCAGTGTAGAATAGACCTTGCGCCATGGACGGTTAAAAATGTTCTAATTTTTTCAGTGTTTTTTTTTTTTTAAAAAAAAAAACACGGGCTGATTGGTTGCTCTAATTTAGATTTTTCAGTTCTGATTCCCGATCTCTTCGCGTTTTGGAGCGAGACTGGCGTTTTGGGGGCATTGCTTCTATATTTTCAAGCGAGTCATAATTTCCATCTGTTTTCACTTGACTTGTGGTTGTGGAGATCCTGCTTGGCCCCTGGGATCTAGCCGTCTCTGCTGAGAGGATGTGGAGTTTTGTCAGCCAGTGAAATATGTCTGACTCTCCTCCTGCAAACCGAGCCTCTCGATTTTCCTCTTGGGTGGTCCCAGAAAAGCTAGATGAGAAGCTTTAACAGAAAACTCTTCACTTTCCCTATCTGTTACTCATCCCTTCACAAGGAGCCCCAGAAACAAACACTTTGGTTGCAGACTTCAGTTAAGATTCATTAAAAGATCCCTCTTCAAAATGCCTTCTGTTTAATCTCTCGGTGCCCTTGAATAGGTAGTTGTATTCAGGGGTGGGCTTCAAAAATTTTAGCAAGGGGCTCTCTGCCCGGTTGCTGGGTGGGTGTGGCCATAGTGGGTGTGGCCTAGTCGGCCTCCTGCACTTTGGAATGAGCTGCCCCCAGAAATTCGTAAAATCTCTGATCTCCGTGTATTTCGCTGTGCCCTCAAAACCTTGTTGTTCCGCCAAGCTGGGCTATCAAGGTAAAGATTTTAATTGGGTTTTTAAAAATTGGGATTTTAAATTTGGGGTTTTAAATTGAGCCTATCATTTAATAATGTTAATTATTTTTAAATTTTGTCTGTCTTTATGCTTTTAATCAGGCTGTACACCATCCTGAGTCCTTCGGGAGAAGAGCGGTATAGAAATAAAATTAATAAATAATAAATAAATAAATAAATAAATATAGCGGGGGGTGCATTTTTGCCCTCCCTGGGCTTCGGAGGCTTTCCTCGAGCCTCCTTCCTGGAACCTGGGGAGGGTGAAAATGGCCTCCCCAGGCTCCAGAGGCCCTCTTGAGGCCAGAAACGGCCCCATTTCTGGCCTTCTAGTAGGCCCATTTTTCATCCTCCCTGAGCCTCCGGGCGTGCCCTGCACTTGCCCACATCCAAAACGGGCCAAGTGGGGAGTCCTGGGAGGGGAAGGGTGGGGTGGGTGGGGCCAGCCAGGAGTGGGATTTGCGGGTTCTCTGAACTGCACAGAATCTTAGCTAGAGGTTCTCCCGAACCCCTGCGAACCCCCAGCAGCCCACTTCTGGTTGTATTCATGCTTTCTTCTCTAGTTCTACAAAATTGTACAGAATGGGGGTGGGGGAGAGAAAATTCACAAACCTGGGCTGATTGTCTGCTCTTTGCTTTGTTCCAGGCCCTGCTGAAGGTGCTCGTGGAGGAACGGGAAAAGGCCTTGGAGAAACAGCACGTCTCTGCCATTGAGAAGCAGGCGCAAAAGTGTGAAGAGTTACTCAATGTTCAGGTAACCATCTTCTTTTAACCACCCCATAATCCCTTGCGGGGTGGAGTCTGGGCAACTGAATGGAGCTGAGTGTTTACTGGCTGGATGCTCTTCCTGTTGCCAGTGCGGAGTTCAGTGCTCAGGTAATGCCCCCGTTTATTTACGAAAGATCTCTTTCCAAAGTCAGAACAAAAACTTTTTGCCTTCGGGGTTATCTGATCCTTCGCCAAGGTAGGACACCCTGCAGATCTATTGACCTTTTACCTCTTTAGCTGAGGGGTCCACCTGCATTTTTCTCCAGTGCAGTGAAACCATCATAAACAGGAGTCAGCTGCCACACGTCTGAAATTTGATCACGTGACCAAGGGGATGCTGCAACTGTCTTTGTTTGATTTGAACACAGGTGGTCCTCGATTTACGACAGGTTATGAAGGCAGGCTAGGAAGCAATAGATGGGGACTAATCAAGGAGAGAAGCAACCTAGAACTTAGGAGAAATTTCCTGACAGTTAAGAATTAATCAGTGGAACGACTTGCCTCCAGAAGTTGCTCCATCACTCGAGGTTTTTAAGAAGGGATTGGACAACTATTTGTTTGAAATAGGGTTATAGGGTTTCCTGCCTGAGCAGGGGGTTGGACTAGAAGACCTCCAGGCTCCCTTTCAACTCTGTTATTCTTATCAGAATATTCATGACTGGAAAGACATGGTAACAAGGTCAGCCAATTGGGAGCTGAGACCGACTGGAGCCAGGGCGTGTCTTAGTCTGCAGCTTCTGATTCTGCGCAGAGAAAAAGAAGTGTGTTAGGTCTCTCTGCTGTACTCTTGTGTGTGAACATGTCTGCTGAGCTGAGCTGAAGAATCCACTATGGGTATTGTAAATATACTGTCGAGACCCCACGCTCGACAATCCGACACATATACTTTATGTGTTGTTATGAATATAAAGAAGTTAATGAATCCAGCTGATTCAGTTATCTGTGTGTGCTTCTGGATTTGTTTTTGCAACAGACTCTTAACAATTCTGTTATTATTTAGTGACCGTTCAAAGTTAGAACAGCACTGGAAAAAAGTGACTTATGACAATTTTTCACACTTGCTACCCTACCGTTGCAACATCCCCATGGTCATGTGATAAAAATTCAGACGCTTGCTAACTGAGTCATAATTATAACGGTTGCAATGTCCCATTTTGCGACCTTCTGATAAGCAAAGTCAATGGGGAAGCCACGTTCACTTAACAACCGTGTTAGTAACCTAACAATGTCAGTGGAAAGAAAGGTTGTAAAATGGGGAAAAATTCACTTAACAAATGTCTCACTTAGCAAGAAATTTTGGGATCGATGGTGGTCGTAAATCGAGGACTACTTGTACTGCCGAATCCTGTAGGGCTCAAGTATTAGCAGGATTGTACAGGAAAAATATCGGTGGTAACAATTCAAGAACACATTTGGAATCCAGGTAAAAGGTGCATCCACAGGCTGAATGGCTTAGTAGATGAATGCAAACACCTTGAATTGCAACCAGAAGCAAAGAGCAATGAGTACGGCTGCTGTAGAATATATGCACAATTTTGTCCCAAAGTCCCTGGTACTACTCTTCCTGTTTGAAGGGAAGGCTGCCTGAGGCACAGGTGTGACTAAGGCACAGATGAACTAGTCTACCTCTTTTCCATCTTCTTGAAAGGTCTCGTGGGCAGTGGAAGTCAGTATCATTGTGTACATCCAAGAATGGCCATGACTTATGGAAGATTACAAGTTGGAATGAAGAGTAAACAAATGAAGAGGGTGGATGGGTGGATGGATGGATAAGGGAAGGTGGGAGGAGGGAGGAAAGGAAGGAAGGAAGGTTATATGTCTATGCAATGAAGAGAAAATGGGAGAATGTAACATTGAATGAAGAGTAAATAAATGAAGAGGATGGATGGATGGATGGATATGGATGAATGGATGGATAAGGGAAGGGAAGGTGGGAGGAGAAAGGGAAGAAAGGAAGGAAGGTTACATGTCTGCAATGAAGAGAAAATGGGAGAATGTAACATTGAATGAAGAGTAAATAAATGAAGAGGATGGATGGATATGGATGAATGGATGGATAAGGGAAGGGAAGGTGGGAGGAGGGAGGGAAGAAAAGGAAGGGAGGAAGGTTATATGTCTATGCGATGAAGAGAAAATGGGAGAATGTAACATTGAATGAAGAGTAAATAAATGAAGAGGATGGATGGATGGATTGATATGGATGAATGGATGGTTAAGGGAAGGGAAGGTGGGAGGAGAGAGGGAAGAAAGGAAGGAAGGTTATATGTCTGCAATGAAGAGAAAATGGGAGAATGTAACATTGAATGAAGAGTAAATAAATGAAGAGGATGGATGGATATGGATGAATGGATGGATAAGGGAAGGGAAAGTGGGAGGAGGGAAGGAAGAAAAGGAAGGAAGGGAGGGAGGAAGGTTATATGTCTATGCAATGAAGAGAAAATGGGAGAATATAACATTGAATGAAGAGTAAATAAATGAAGAGGATGGATGGATATGGATGAATGGATGGATAAGGGAAGGGAAAGTGGGAGGAGGGAGGGAAAAAAGGAAGGAAGGAAGGAAGGTTGTATGTCTATGCAATGAAGATAAAAGGGGAGAAAGTAACATTAAATTAAGAGTAAATAAATGAAGAGGATGGATGGAGAGATGGAGGGATGGGGAAGCAAAGGGAAGGGGAAGGAAGGAAGGAAGCTTGGTTATATGTCTATGCAATGAAGAGAATAAGGGGCGAATGTAACATTGAATGAAGGCAGTCTGAACTTCTAGAATAGGGTTGATGAATGCATGCAGGGACATGCAAGGGGAAGATTAATTACATAAATTCAAAGGGCTAAATGTAAATGAGAAAGTATGAACCGAGGTCTTCTGTGAAGTAGAAATTCAGAGATCGGTGGTAGCCTCAGTTACAAGTCCTGTGAATGGTAATAATGGCAGGACCACAAAATGTCTTTTGGGGAAAATGTGTGTAATATTCTGAACGACTACACTCCAGGTTGGAAAACATCAATGGAATGGACAGGTGGGAATCGGACAAGAGACAAATTAATGTGGCTATTTGGAGACTCAGAAATGAATGGAAAGAAGGAGTGTTTAGTGACTATTTCTTCGGCGAAAAGTATTCTTGTTTCAAAGATATGGTTTAGACCAGGGGTGAAATCTACTTACCTTCCTTACCGGTTCGGAAGCGCATGTTAAAACCAGGAAGTAATGACATCTGGGCGGTGATTGCTACCGGATCACCGAACCACAGGGAAAAATCGCTACCGGATCAGGCGATCCGATCCAGGAGTATTTCACTCCTGGTTTAGACGTAAATTGGTTGGAGGTACACCTTGTCAGACACAAAGAAATCAGGAAACAAGGGTGTTGAAATGACTATAAGTTTACTCCATGCTTGTTCTGACCTAGGCTTCCTGAGAAAGCATAAATCATAATTTTAGTCCCAAAAAACCTCTTTTATTGAGGCGGCTGTGAATTACGGTCATTCACAGCCCGTAATGTTTCACAAACAGTCTGTGAAGATTCCGACAGATGTCTACTCGAGTTGATACAGTCTTTCAGGGTAATATTGATAAGCACCCACCTTTATCTCCCTTGAAACGCTGCCAGAGACCTAATTGCCAATTAGTTTTGCAAGGCCAAACGGAGCACAGAGTCAAACGGAGTTTCTCAGAACTTGAATTGCTTCCTGCAAAGGCTCACATCCGTTTGCTCCTCTTTTATGTCTTATGGGAGGGGTCAATCAACTCCAAGCCTTACTCCCAAGTCGACCCTGTTTCTTTAATCGTTCCTGTCTCCTGGCAGCTCTGCACATGTGCACACTGGGAACAGGCTCACGCTGTTCTTCTGCCTCGTTGATGTCAGATTCCGGAGGCTTCGGAGGCAGCACATAATTACCAGATGGCCCTGGTTCCATCTCTGCCTCCGACGCAGAGCCCTCATCTGAGCCTTCCCCAGACTCCAGGACTGACCCATGTTCCTCCCCAACCTCCTCACTGTCCGACTCTGCTGCCAGCTCTGCAGGCTGCCTGCGGACCACAACAATGCTAACTACAAAAATCTGCTCTACTAACGGTCAAGGCAAATTGGTGGTAGACAAGGGTCAACACAATTCAAGATGGGCTGGACTTAGATCTCTTGTGGATGCGGAGGGACTCAAGACTGATGACAGATTTGATCGCTCCTTCAGGCTCAACTTGGTCATCTCTTATACACGGCATGTGAATAGCTGTAAATCCAAAGGATTGTGCTAAATCGATTGAGAAAATTAGGGAAGGATGTAAAGATTAATGAGAGGTTCTGAATGTGGGACGTAACCAGTGGTGGAATTCAAATTTTTTTACTACCGGTTCTGTGGGCGTGACTTGGTGGGTGTGGCTTGGTGGGCGTGGCAGGGGAAGGATACTGCAAAATCTCCATTCCTACCCCACTCCAGGGGAAGGATACTGCAAAATCTCCATTCCCACCCCATTCTGGGGCCAGCCAGAGGTGGTATTTGCCGGTTCTCCGAACTACTCAAGATTTCTGCTACCGGTTCTCCAGAACCTGTCAGAACCTGCTGGATGTAACCATGTTTTAGCAGCACCAAGATCTTTAGAGAAAAGAAGGCATGGAAAGAAAGGAAAGATGCCAAACAAACTGGAATGAAAACAAAACAACCTTAAGAAGTGTGTGTGTCCTGTTTGAAAGGATATGAAAAGACAAGTTAGTTTTGGATAGAAGTCACGGAATTGCAGGGATCGGAGCGAAGAAAATTATATTACTGCGCCAGGGAGTTATGTTGAATTATGCAAATGCTAATGGAAAATACGTGGGATGAAGGGGAAGAGGCTGTGGATGAAAAAAAAAATTAGACTTAAGAAAACGATGGCTGCAAATCATGAGGATGAGAGGAAGGTATCTTACAATGTTTGAACAGGAAAAATAAGATATTTCCTAGGAAAATTGGCAAAGGAGTCACGAGCAAAAAAATATTGAACGAGGCAAAGAAAATGCAAAGTCTTTTTTTAATGGGATTTTTTTAAAAAAAACAAAACAAAACAAAACTGGAGGTAGATGAAAAGACCTAAGCAAGGAGCTTTCGGCAGAGTTATTAGAATTAAAAATGAAAGTAATGACTGAAATGAGTGAATAATGAAAAGGAGCGTTTTGGAGATTGCTGAATAACAAGGATGTGCTGAACATAGAAGTGACAGGTATACTTGTAAATGTTTGTGTCAAGGAAGAATGGATGAAAATACCTATAAGGTACTCTGTTGGAAATGTAAAGTGCATAAAGGGACATACTATCATATATGGTGGTCATGTCCCAAAGCTAAAAAATTCTGGAAGAATATAAAAATGCAACTGGAACAAATAATAACTCAAAAGGTGCCCTTAAAGCCAGAAACTTATTTATTAGGAATACCTACAAGCAAATATGAAAAAGAAATAATATATTTAATAACACACATTTTGACTGCAGCAAGAATTATATACGCACAAAATTGGAAACAAGAAGAGGTCCTGACTCAAGAGAAATTAATATCCAAAATTATGGAATGTGCTGAGATGGATAAACTTACCAAGGAGATCCAAGGAAAGGAAGAATCTGAATATTATCTGGTCTGGCAAAAATGGTATAAATGGTTAGAGGGAAGTGGAAAAAAAAAAAGAGAAGAAGAAAGAAAGAAAAATTAAATAAAAGAAAAGATATCAATAGAGTAAAATAAATTTTTACATCAAATGAAATTTAAGAGATACGAGATATCAATAAAATAATATCATTATATAGGGTGAGAGAAATATTGTATATTGAAGAATATAGGATATTGATATTGTAACAATTTAGATATTATAGGTAGATGTTATAAAGATGATGTTTGTTGTAAATTGTTTTATTTGCATTTACAAATGTATTATGTGGTTTCTAAAATTAATAAAAATTTTAAAAATTAAAAAAAAAATAAAGCAATATAAAAACCATAAAAAAAAGAAAAAGAAAATACCTATAAGGGTTGTGAGAATATAGAAAAAGGATAATAAAACTCTGCAAGAGTGCAGATTATTTTGTGAAATGCTCGACAATTGGAAACATATTACAGGTACCCTGTTTCCCCTAAAATAAGACATCCCCTGATAATAATCCCAATCGGGCTTTTGAGCACATGCACTAAAATAAGCGCTCCCCAAAAATATTTAAACGTATGCGCAGCCGGTTCCTGCCATTTCCTCTGGTTTCCTCCATGCACCCCAAAATAATAAGACCTCCCCCCCCCAAAAAAAGCCCAAGTGCTTATTTCAGGGTTCAAAAAAATTTAAGACAGGGTCTTATTTTCAGGGAAACACAGTAGTCCTTGACTTACAACCATTTGTTTAGTGATTGAAGTTACGACACTTAAAAAAAAAAAGGAGACATTTTTCACACGACCATTGCAGCATCCCCAAAGTCACGTGATCAAAAGGCAACTGGTTCGTCTTTATGACGGTTGAAGTGTCCCCTTTTGCGACCTTCTGACCAAGCAAAGTCAGAAGCCAGATTCATTTAACAACCGTCTTGAGTCAGAACTGAAAAAGCTTCCTAGATGAGAAGTGAAACGTCTTCAGAAGAAAAAACCAGAAAGTCCAGTCGCCTCTTGAAAAAGCACAACACGTCCTGGATGACTGAGAATCTCCGTAGACCTTAACAACACTGTTACTAACTTAACAATTGCAGTAATGCGTTTAACAACTGTGATAAGAAAAGTCAGGCAAAACTCACTTAACAACTGTCTCACTTTGCAGCAGAAATTTTGGGCTCAATTGTCGTAAGTCAAGATCTATTTGTACTCATTTCCCTAAAGCAGGGGTGTCAAACTCGATTTCATTGAGGGCCATATCAGGGTTGTGTTTGACCTTGGGGGGTCTGGGGGACATGGTCTGTTGAGGAATTCGCAGAGCAACCCTAGAGTAACAAGATGTGCACATGAAAGCGACTGAGAGCAGTTGCAAATAATCACAGCAACACACAGATACACTGAATTGTGTAATAGTAATAAGGCACAGTCCAATAAACAGTCCAGGTCATACACAGATAAAGCAGTAGATAGTTAAACAATAGTACAGGGATATTCCAATAACAAAGTCTTCTTACCAGTTGTCGTAGTCATACATAATAAACAGTTGCAAACAGTAGCAAACACAGCAAATAGCAGTAACGTTCAGCACAGATCAGCAGAGAGAAACAAACCATGTTTCAAGCTCTCTCTTAAGGACATTGGCTACAGAGCTAACCAATGATGCAATACAGCAATACAGTCTTAAAGCTATATTGAGGTTTTATATATTGCCAACCCAAAAAGTGAGGTTATTATCATTTCCTAACATGGTCAAGGGTCAGCGTGGCCAGCTCGACATCACTCGTATCCAGAGCGCCTGTGGTGGCCCGAGCGCTCTGCCAGCGGAAACGGGCTCCTGAGTTCTGTTTTCGGCTGGGACAGCCTCCTGCAACCCTCTGCCTGCGAAAACTGAGCTTGGGAGGGCTGCGTGTGGCCCTTGTGAGCTCCGTTTTAGGCTGGGACGGCCTTCTGTAACCCTCTGCCAGCGAAAATGGAGCTCAATAGGGCTCAGTTTTCGCTGGCTGAAGCACAGTGGGCCGGTCCTTTGCTGTTTCCAGGGCAGCCCAACAGGCTAAGTACCTCACAGGCCAGATCTGGCCTCCAGGCCTTGAGTTTGATACCCCTGCCCTAAAGGGAAGTGTACCAATAATGGATTCCTTAAGTGTATGTGGGCAAATTGTATTGAAAGGCATCAGTTTTGACCTTCTGAAGAGTTTTGAAGACTTGGCTGTTCACCCAGCTTTGGGCTAGGATGGAAATGAACCAGCAAACACAGAATTGGTGAGATGCTGGAGTGGAATATATGATATTCTGTGTGGTTTTGTGGGTTCCTATTGATTCTGTTCTTATGAAACAGGGCTGCGGGTATCACATGCTATGATTATCAGGCATAATAGAGGTGACCGTGCAAGTTTTATAAATAAATATAGAGAAATTAAATGGGCTGGACGGGTACGTGAATGGATGTCGGAAATAAGGGATGAAAAATTGAAAATGATAATAAAAATAGTTCCCTCTTAGAAATGGGGGCGGGGGAATGGAATTGCAAGGAAGTTTTGGAACGTTCCAAATTGAATTAGCTGAAGCTGCTGTGTCAGGAACCAAGTTGAATCTGTTCATGCAAATTCTACCAAGAAATCTATTTTAGATGGACTTGTTCTTCAAGTGTGTGAAGCAGAGGTGAAATTCATTTTTTTTTTACTACTGGTCCTGTGGGCGTGGCTTGATGGGCATGGCTTGATGGGCATGGCAGGGGAAGGATACTGCAAAATCCCCATTCCCTCCCCACTCCTGGGGGAAGGATATTGCCTTCGTATATCCATTCCCACCCCAGTCCAGGATAAGGATACTGCAAAATCCCCATTCCTTCCCCACTCCTGGGGAAAGGATATTGCAAAATCTCCATTCCCATCACACTCCAGGGTAAGGATATTGCAAAATCTCCATTCCCACCACACTCCAGGGTAAGGATATTGCAAAATCTCCATTCCCACCACACTCCAGGGTAAGGATACTGCAAAATCCTCATTCCCTCTCCACTCTTAGGGGAAGAATATTGCAAAATCTCCATTCCCACCCCACTCCAGGGTAAGGAGACTGCAAAATCCTCATTCCCTCTCCACTCCTGGGGGAAGAATATTGCAAAATCTCCATTCCCACCCCACTCCAGGGGAAGGATACTGCAAAATCTTCATTCCCTCTCCACTCCTGGGGGAAGGATATTGCAAAGACTCCATTCCCACCCCACTCTGGGGCCCGTCAGAAGTGGTATTTGCCAGTTCTCCAAACTACTCAAAATTTCTGCTACCGGTTCTCCTGCTGGATTTCACCCCTCGTCTGAAGATGCTCATAAGTGATACAGGATATGTTTGAAATTGTCTTCAAAAGACAAGTTGTTGTGCTGAAAGGAAGAGACCAGACCTCATTGTCTTCCGAATTCATCATCAGCCAGTTGGTTCAGAAAAATGGATTAAGGGTTGAAGTCTACAAAGTCATAAGCTTACTATAATATGATATGCCCAGAGCTGGTTTGGACGTGGGGTTGAATTAAATTGAATTAGCTGAGTGATAAATAGTAATGGGAGTGCAGACACTCAGAAAATTAATTACGGTGAACAAGTCTGAGTGTAGATAATTAATTGATTGTGAGTCAGGGCGGAACTGTGATCTCACACCAGCAACCCCAGAAGAAAATTTAGGAATAGAAAATGCAGTAATTAATTCTAAAAATGGGATTACATTCTTCTGACCCCTTTAATCCTTAAGGAATTTTATTGAAGAACATTCTTGACCAGTAAATCTTACTAAGAGTTGTTGCATGTTTTTGGTGCAATGTTTTGTTTAAAAGATCCTTTAAAAATGGAATGGAAGAGAAGACCTATAAAACCAGTCATAATCTTGTCTCATTTGTTGAAACTGTGAGCTTCCATGCTCTTAAAGAAATCAGCGTAGGAGGGAATTTGTTTAATGGGGCAGTGCTCTTGCATATTTGAACATTTCTTTAGCGGTAATTGATTGCAAAAAACATCGAGGAATATAAATTTAGACTTCTAAGGCATCTGGAAGGCATTGATTTCTTGAATCCCCCGTGGAGTTAATTAATTCCCATCAAATATATATAAAATACCCAGACATTTTAAAGCTATTGAAAACCTTTTTTTTTTTTCTTGCCCTTTGTTTGGGATAGAACAACAGAAGCTTGGGGAAAAGAATATATGTAATCCTCAACTACAGATTCATTGTATTATAGTGAATCTGTAAAAATCTGTGCAAAATACACATTTCTACCTGAAGATGCCTTTTGCCATTTTCTTAAAATTTCTGAGAACTGAAAGTCTTCATATACGAAAACAAGTTTATTCTTTTGCGTGTTTTACACTCTCGATTTGACTTTGTCAGCTCCAAATATTGGTCATTGCACATTGATGTTGCACTTAAAACAGAAATATTTCAAACTATTACATAATCTGAGGATATTACATAATCTGGGAAAGAGAAAATAGGCCCTTGGGAAAGAAAAAGACACGTATAGACACACATAATATATATTCTCTCTCCCTCCCTCCCTCCCTCCCTCCCTCCCTCCCTCTCTCTCTCTCTTTCTCTCTCTCTCTCTCTCTCTCTCTCTCTCTCTCTCTCTCTCTCTCTCTCTAACTTTGCTTACCATTTTGCCTTTTTGTTTTAATTTGTTTTAAATAGCCAGGTGTAGGGTGGATTTGATTTAAATCGAGTTGATTTAAATCACGATTTAAATCATGATTTAAATCATTAGTAAAAAGGCTTGATTTAAATCAACTCGATTTAAATCATAATTTTTAAAGAGCAACTGTCATCTCTGCTACTCCTTTGACCCGCTGTTGACTCACCGATAGTCCCAGTGTTGCAGAATATACAGCCTCATGCTACATAACTAAGCTCCATTTCATACTGAATAAACTAAATTATTTATGTATCTTAAATAGAAAACTATCTTATGATAGATTTTTACCCCAAAAGTTTTTTTATTAAAATAAATTCGATAAAAGTCAAAAAAATCCGATTTAAATCAAAATATCTGATTTAAATCAAAAAAATCTGATTTTTTTTAAATTTTTTTTTAAAAAATCATTGATTTTTATCCACCCTGGCTGGGTGGCACAGTGGTTAGAATGCAGTACTGCAGGGCTACTTCTGCTGACTGCCGGCTGCCTGCAATTTGGCAGTTCAAATCTCACCAGGCTCAAAATTCACACAGCCTTTCATCCTTCCGAGGTGGGTAAAATGAGGACCCGGATTCTTGGAGGCAATAGGTTGACTCTGTAAACCACTTAGAGAGGGCTGTAAAGCACTGTGAAGCGGTATATAAGTCTATGTGCTATTGCTATTGCTATTAATTGATCTCTTTAAGAAGGAGGTGGAAACTTGGTGCTGTTGCATACCATGTCAGGCTGACCAGACTGATCAGCCAGACAGGTACCAGGTTCAGATGAATTTATTCTTTGTTGTTGTTAATTGTGAAGTCGTGTCCGACCCATCGCGACCACAACGTTCCTCCAGGCCTGCCTGTCCTCTACCATCCTCTGGACTCCATTTAAACTCACGCCGACTTCTTCAGTGACTCCATCTAGCCACCTTGTTCTTTGCGGTCCCCTTTTTCTTTTGCCCTCAATCGTTCCCAGCATTAGGCTCTTCTCCAGGGAGTCCTTTCTTCTCATTAGGTGACCAAAGTATTTGAGTTTCATCTTCAGGATTTGGCCTTCTAAAGAGCAGTCAGGGCTGATCTCCTCTAGGACTGACCGGTTGCATCGCCTTGCAGTCCAAGGGACTCGCAGGAGTCTTCTCCAGCACCAGAGTTCAAAGGCCTCAATTCTTTGGCGTTCAGCCTTCCTTATGGTCCAACTTTCACAGTCATACATTGCAACTGGGAAAACCATAGCCTTGACTATAGGCACTTTTGTTGGCAGGGTGATGTCTCTGCTTTTTAGTATGCTGCCTAGATTTGCCATAGCTTTCCTCCCCAGGAGCAAGCGTCTTTTAATTTCTTGGCTGCCGTCCCCATCTGCGGTGATTTTGGAGCCCAGGAAAATAAAATCTGTCACTACCAAAAGGAATTCATTCTACCTCATTGTTAAATTACATTAACAGAATCTTGCAACTGTGAAGGCACAAATGTCTCAGCTCTACTTCTACCTGCTGGATCTATTAAGGGCAGGTCCTTCCTAAATTTCCTTCTTGGGACCATTAAGCCACTGGGGGGCTCCCTTGTCTGATTGCATCCTAGGTGGCATCTATTCCTCTCTTTCCCCAAGATCATTGACACAATCCATTACCTCAGGATGGGGAACTATGGCCCTTTTGTAGACTTCAACTCCCAGAATTCCTTGCTGGCTAAGCAATTCTGGGAGTTGAAGTCCACAAGTCATAAAAGGAGCCATAGTTCTCCACCTCTGCCTTACATCTATGTCTTCACCTTTCTTCAAGTTAGATGACCCCCCCGCTCCCATCAGCTGGCCTTGTGTTTTGGAGAGTTGCAGCTGGGGGAAACAGCCAATCAGATCTCAGCATGTGAGAGGGGAATATGGAAGACCTTGCAGTCCCGTGCATCGTGTCATCATTTCATGTGTCCGATGATGTCATGGAGCATGTGACATCATCGTGATTCAATCTGCATTTCTAATGCTGACAATTGCATATGCATTAAACCAATCAGAATGGAATAATAATAATAATAATAACAACAACAACAACTTTATTGTCATTGTCTTTATTGCCTTGGTGGTGCAGCGGACTAAAGTGATGTTAAGTGCTAGCACTTAGCTGCCAGCTGCCTGCAATTAGTGCAAGTTCAAATCTCACCAGGCTCAAGGTTGACTCAGCCTTCCATCCTTTCGAGGTAGATAAATTGAGGACCCGGATTGTGGGGGCAATAACCCAACTTTGTATAGAACAACACCGCTTGGGGGAGCCGAAAGCCCTAATAAGCAGGTATATATAAAAAAGTATGCAGGCTATTGCTATAATGCATTGTAAGCTGCCCTGAGTCTATGGAGAAGGGTGGCATATAAATTGGACTAATAATAATCATCATCATCATAATCGACCACCTGATCAGTGGGTGCAGCAAAATTTCACAAACTGACTACCTACAACGCCATGACCGTGTTGCTAAGATCATTCACTGGAAATTGTGCCAGAAGTTTGGATTTGAGTACAGCAAAAACCACTGGGAACATCAGGTTGAGAAAGTTTTAGAGAATGAGAAAGAATGAAGTCTCCAGAGAGGGGCGGCATATAAATAATAATAATAATAATAATAATAATAATAATAATAATAATAATAATAATAATAATAATTGTGAGACTTTAGGATTCAGACCAACAGGCACTTGGTCCACAACACACCTGACATAACAATAGTTGAAAAGAAAAAAGTATGGTTCATTGACATTGCAATACCTGGTGATGCAAGGATTGAAGATAAGCAGCAAGAAAAAATCACAAAGTACCGGGACTTGCAAATTGAAGTTGAGCGACTGTGGAAAAAGAAATCGTGTGTTGTCCCGATTGTAATTGGAGCCCTTGGAGCAATACCCAAAGGGCTACCCCGCTATTTAGAAATTCTAAATTTGCTGGACTTGAACATTTTGATTCTACAAAAAACCACCTTACTCGGAACAGTTTACATCCTCCGACGATACCTTAACAGTTCCTAGGTCCTTGGTTAGGACTCGAGCTGCTGAGCTATTAACCAGCCTCAAAGGCTGTGAATCTCACTAAAGATTAACCAATAATAATAATAATAATAATAATAATAATAATAATAATAATAATAATAATAATAAGTGTATACACATACAGCAAAATTCACTTAACACCCAAAGACCAGATCCAACACACATAACAATCCCCATAGACACTCACACCCACCACAATTCCCCACCCCTAAACCACCTAAACATCTACACAACAGACCAAGTAATGCTGTCCAACAGCTCACTGATGGTGGCCCTTTAGTTCATTGTTGACTGCAATTATAACTCTGGGATAAAAACTATTCAGAAAATATGTGGTCCGAGTTTTAACTGTTCTGTATCTTCTGCCAGAAGGCAACAGTCCAAAAAGATTGTAAATAGGATGGGAAGAGTCTCTGAGAATGTTATGCAACTTTCTCAAACAGTGAGATTCGAAGATGTTGTCCAGGGCTGGTAGCTGGAATCCGATGATATTCTGGGCAGTTTTAAGAAGAACTGATCACATGTGCTACTTATGAGCAGATTGCCTGTAGATGTAGAATTTGTATGGATAAGTACTGTGACATATAGGACTCATTTACACAAATTGCACAAAGTAGATTAAAAAAAAGCATGCTAGTTGTACAAGTGTATTATTTATGTGCACACTTAGAAACAGTATATCTGCATAATGTTTGCATTAAAACATTATGCTAGTTATACAAGTATATTATTTATACACACATATAGAAACAGTATATCTGCATAATGTTTGAATTAGCTAATTATAATAGTTATAATTAGCATTATTTATCTGCGCACATACATACAGAATATCTGCATGATGTTTGCATTAGTTAGTTATATATAACATTATAAATGTTTACTGTTGTAACAAGATATTAAACTATTTTTAATTCTTTTCTGTTGTATTTTTTTCACTTATGGTTAAGCACTTGTTAAGTATGTTTTTGATTAGGTATCTTTGTGTTTTCTTTTGTTTGGTTTTTTCCCCCCCTTTTTCTGTTACTATTTTAAAAGTAATAAAGCATAAATAAATGAAAAACATATGCATTATACCAATGACATCAAGGCACGGATCTGAAGTCGTATTTAATATAGCTAGAAAAGTCCATTTTTAAAAACAGTTTCTGGCATGAAGTGAAGCCATGATTTTTGAAGAAGATATCAAGTTAATCAGAATAGAGCTGGAAGGGACATTAGAGGTCTTCTAGTCCAGTCCAGAGCTCAAGCAGGAGAACCTATACCATTTCAGATAAGTGGCTGTCCAGTCTCTTCTTATAAACCTCCAGTGATGGAGCACTCACAATTTCTGAAGGCAAGCTGTTCCACTGGTTAATTGTCCTCACTGTTAGGAACTTTCTCCTCAATTCCAGGTCGCTTCTCTCCTTGATTAGAATAGAATAACAGAGTTGGAAGGGACCTTGGAGGTCTTCTAGTCCAACCCCCTGCCCAGCAGGAAACTCTACTCCCCTTCAGACAAATGGTTGTCCAACATCTTCTTAAAAATTTCCAGTGTTGGAGCATTGACAACTTCTGCAGGCAAGTTGTTCCACTGATTAATTGTTCTCACTGTCTCCTTAGTTCTAAATTGCTTCTCTCCTTGATCAGTTTCCACCCATTGCTTCTTGTCCTGCCCTCAGGTGCTTTGGAGAATAGCTTGACTCCCTCTTCTTTGTGGCAACCTCTAAGATATTGGAAGACTGCTATCATGTCTCCCCTAGTCCTTCTTTTCATTAAACTAGACATACCCAGTTCCTGCAGCCATTCTTCACATGTTTTAGCCTCCAGTCCCCTCATCATCTTTGTTGCTCTTCTCTGCACTCTTTCTAGAGCAGTGGTTCTCAACCTTCCTAATGCTGCGACCCTTTAATACAGTTCCTCATGTTGTGGTGACCCCCAACCAGGGGTGGGTTCTATTTTTTTTTACTACCGGTTCTGTGGGCGTGGCTTATTTTGTGGGCGTGGCTTGGAGGTCATGTGACTGGGTGGGTGTGGCTAGCTGGTCATGTGACCGGATGGCCTTGGCTATGTGTATAGGGACTACTCAGAGGGCTGAAAAAAGTCATTTCTGACAGGTCCTCGCACTTTTGACTGGTCCTCACACTTATGACCATCCTCACATTTACGCCTGTGCAGCATTCTTAACAACCATGTCACTCATTTCACAACTGCTTCTCTTCAATATGGTATAAGATAGGGCAAAAAACGTAAAATGTGAGGACAGTCGTAAATTCGAGGACTGGTCAAAAGTGCGAGGACCAATCAAAAATAACTTTTTAAGCCCTCTGAGTAGTCCCTGTGGACAAAAGGACTACCCAGAGGGCTGAAAAATGTGATTTCTGACAGGTCCTCGCACTTTTGACCGGTCTTCGCAGTTATGACTTGTCATCATTTATGCCCATTGTAGCATTCTTAACAACCGTGTCACTCATTTCACAACTGCTTCTCTTCACCATTGTGACAAGATAGGGCAAAAATATAAATTGTGAGGACAGTCGTAAGTTCGAGGACTGGTCAAAAGTGCGAGGACCGGTCAAAAATAACTTTTTCAGCCCTCTGAGTAGTCCATATGCATAAAAGGATACAGCAATAGAGAGGATGAAGGAAGGGAAGGGAAATTAGAGGAGGAGTGAAGGTAAGAGAGGGAGGAAGAGAGGAGGAGAAGGAGAAAGAAAGAGGAAGTAGGGAAAAGAAGACGAGGAGGGGAAGAGAAAGTAAGTAAGAAAGAAAAGAGAAAGGTGGTAGGTTTGAGGAGAAAGATTGCTGTACAATAAAAAAGATGAAAGGGAAGAAAACCAACCCCAAACAAATATTAAGATAAAGAATGAATTGTTAAACTTTAAAGAATAAAAGAGAACAAATAGCAATAAATAGCAATAATTAGAAACACACATACAAACATACAAAGAGTATTTGGCCGGTCCACAAATTTAAACAGTTGTAGGAGGTTAGCACCCACCCCTTTCCTAGAAGAATGAAATATTTTGGGAAATATTAAAAAGGCAGAATATTATATTTCCCTACCTGGATGAGAAATGGAGAAGCATATTTTACAGACAAAGCAGCTTCCACCTTCCTGCCTCCCACCCTTTGTTAATGGGCCACAGGCAGAAAGTCAATCCTTTGTCAAAGGACATTTGCAACATAATAGCAACAGAAACTAGCCCAATGGGCCCCATCAAGCCATGTGATCCTGTCCACCATTAAACCATCTTTCCAAGCAGTCTCCATGTTTCCAGTGTTTTTTTCCCCACTTGGAGCAGAACCCAGAAGGATATTTCTTCCAACACCGTATTTAGTCATTTCAATTAAATTTACAATTTCTATATTTCCTTTTTACCATATTTATTCCTCATCTATTTTTTTAAAAAAACCAATATTACCCTTCATCCTCATCTCTAATCTTAATCAAATTCAATTTTTCCCTTCTATTCTATATTATACCCCTTCGCATTGTCATCTATTTTCATATCCATCCTCACATTGGTTAATTATGTAATACAGTTCTTTAATACAAATTCAACATTTTAATATAAATCAATTAGTTATATAACTATCTTTTTTGTATATTAATCAATATGAACATGAATATTCCAATTATTTCCATGCAATCCAATTTCTTACAAATCAATTAATTATATTTACCAATAATAATAAACCAAATAATTTCCCCCATATATTCCTCCAAACCACAACCATTTCTGCTTTCAACACAATATACAATTAATAGTATCTCAATTATTACAATTCCCTAGTTAAATAGAGCTTTTTTTCTTTTGTGTTTTAAAATCTTGAACCTCCTCTTGCCCTAAATTTCCCATTGTTTGCAGTTTTGCACTTACCTTTTTTGGTGAGGAAAAAGAAAAAGAAATCTCTCTGCCTCATTTTGTCACGTTGCAACAGACCCTTCCTTAGTTTCAATTTCTCTTTTCAGCATAGGTAGGGGGAAAAAAACTTGCTCCAGGAATTTACCTCTTTGCAGCAAGCTCTTTGAAGCCCCACGGCAAGAATTTAAAGTTTTTTTCCCTCTAGCCACCAGCTGGGACTCCGGAGGCAGCAATAGATTGGGAGTGGGCGGGGTAAGCGAATGGTGACCGGGCGATTCAGCAGAGGCAGAGGGTTAGGGTGAGTGAAGGCGGGGGGGGGGGCGAGAGAGGGCTTTGGCGATCCCTGGGAAATGGCCGTTCGACCCCCAAAGGGGTCGCGACCCCCAGGGTGAGAACCGCTGTTCTAGAGCCTCAACATCTTTCTTACATTGTGGCGACCAAAACTGGATGCAGTATTCTAAGTGTGGCCTTACCAAGGCCTTATAAAGTGCTATTAACACTTCACGTCATCTTATTTATTTATTTGTTCAATTTCTATACTGCCCTTCTCCCGAAGAACTCAGGGCGGTGAACAGTTAAAATAACATACATATAAAATGTGAATATAAGATGATTAAGCCAATTTGGTTCATCCAGTTAAGAATTTTCAACATAAAGATTAGGAAAATTAGAAGAGATTTATGCCAGCCTGGCTTGGTGAAATAGAAAGGTCTTAAGTGCACGACGGAAAGTACGAAGATCTGGGATCATTCGTATCCCTGGGGGTAACCTGTTCCAAAGGGTAGGTGCCCCCACAGAAAAGGCTCTTTCCTTGGGAACCACCAGTCGACATTGCTTTAGTGATGGCACCTTAAGGAGGCCCACCCTGTGGGAGCGTGCTGGTTGGTGGGAGGTTATTGGTTGATCTTGATTCTATTCCTCCGTTTATGCAGCCCAGAGCTGTGTTGGCTTTTTTAGTTTCCATCCATTGTTTCTTGTCTTGCCTTCTAATGCTTTGAAAAATAAATTGACTCCCCTCTTCTTTGTGGCAGCCTCTCAAATACTGGAATACTGCTATCATGTGTGTCCCCCCCACTCCTTCTTTTCATTTCTGGTGTTTATTTGGAATTTACTGCTTGTAAACATAGATTGTAGAAGTTGATGGATTAGATTTGAGTAACCTGTTCAAATGATTTGGGGTGTGTGTGTGTGTTATTTCTCGGTAACAGTGTGACTTCACAACAGGGTCTTTTGAGTTGCATTGTAATGATTCCTGAAACGCCGACTTCATTTTGAAAAAAATGTACCTGCTTATGAACATGATTCAATCTATTTACATTATTTTCTTTGACTCACATTCCAGGAAATAGATTTTTTTTTCCTTTTCTTTTCTTTTTTAAACAAGAATCAAGGAAAACCACAGGGACTGTATTTATCTTTGACTCTACATCAAACATTTTCATCTGGAGCAGTTGCTCGAAACAGCTAGCAGGAAAAAAAGTAACCTGTGTCTGAACTTTTGTTTTGGGTTTTTTTTTTTGCAGTAGTTTTTTTAAAAAAAAAACTTTATTTTTTCTTTCCCATAGGCAAAAGTTTTTTCATCTTAATTTTCTTCCTTCTTGAGCTAGGACCTGTTGCATTTTCCAGCATAACTGTAGGAGTTTTCATATGCATTGAGGGCTGTTGTTTTACTGTTGCTCACAATAAAAAGAATGACAATAAAGGTTATTTCCTCTCCTCTCTGTGTCCAAAAATACACCAGGAGATGTCTGATCAACCTGGGCTTTGGCTATCGTTTATAGTTTACTTTTTTATTTTATTTATTTATTTTTATTTTATTGAATTTGTATACCGCCCTACTCCCGAAGGACTCAGGGCGGTGAACAGCCATAGAATAAAACATATAGATACAAAATTTAAAATAAACTAAAACGAATTAAATAATTTGGCCGAACAAATTTAAACCCCAATAATTTAAAACCAAATTTAAAAGTTCCATTTAAAAAGGGGAAAGACTTAGGTCAGGCCAGTTTGATGAAATAAGAAAGTCAAAGACTTTATTGTCATTGCACATGGTACAACAAAATTAAATGCCATCTTCAGTGTACATTATAACTATAAAAATAAAAACACAAACATACATCCTTTACATTCTATATAATTGAAATTGAAAACCCGATATTGTACTATACCGTAGAATTCAATATGGTTATTGCCCTGGGATAGAAGCCGTTTTTCAGCCTATTTGTCCTTGTTTTGTTTTGTTTTCATAATTTTTATTAAACAGTTTTTAAAAAGCAAACAAACAAAAACAGATATTTACATCTTCTTTTCAACATCTTCGCATCAGTAATCCATATTTATACATTTTCTCTTTCTTACCTTTATCTTTTATACATATATTTCTAGTATATCATATATATATATATATATATATATATATATATATATATATATATATATATATATATATTCTCTTAGTCTAAATACTGTATTTACATTTAACATAAACAAGTACCTAGTTTCCTTTCCACAATTTATATCTTCCCATTTGTTTCCCTATTCAGCCAAATCTATTTAATTATTTTAATTTTTAATTATTGTTGTGTCTTGTGTTTTTAAACTGGCTGTACACCGCCCTGAGTCCTTCGGGAGAAGGGCGGTATAGAAATATTGGCAGAAATATTGGTATAGAAATTATTATTATTCCTCCACCTAATTTAACCATTGTTTAGTTTAGTTTGTCCTTGTTTTTATTGACCTCTACCAGTGGTGGGTTTCAAATTTTTTTACTACCAGTTCTGTGGGTGTGGTTTGGTGGGCGTGGCATGGCATGGCATGGCTTGGTGGGTGTGGCAGGGGAAGGATACTGTAAAATCTCCATTCCCTCCCCAATCCAGGGGAAGGTTACTGCAAAATCCCCATTTCCTCCAGATCAGCTGGGACTTGGGAGGCAGAGAATAGATGGGGGTGGGGCCAGGGGTGAAATGCTCCTGGTTCAGATCATACGCCCGATCCGATAGCGATGGCAGTGGGTGATTCGGAGAACGGGTAGCAAAAATCCCTCCCTCTCCCCCCCACCATGCCCAGCTGAGCCGCACGATCATCAGAGGCTTTTTTTTAAAAAAAAATGTAAAAACATTTTTTCTACAACCTCTTCCGATGAAAAAATGCTTTTAAAAGTAAAAAAAAACGCCTCCGATGATCGCACAGCTCAGCTGGGATCATCCGAGGCTTTTCAAAGCATTTTTTCCTGCAACCTCTTGGCCGAAGAGGTGGTAAAAAAAATGCTTTGAAAAGTCTCTGATGTTCTCTGAGTTCCCTGATCGGCAGAGAGGTATTTTTAAAAGAGCCTCTCTGACGATCCCAGCTGAGTTCCTGATGGGCAGTTCCTGATGCTTTGAAAAGTTTTTTTTTTAAAAAAAGTTGGCCACGCCCACCCAGTCACATTACACCCCCCCCCCCCCCCACTAAGCCATGCCCACAGAATCAGTAGTAACAGATTTTACATTTCACCCCTGGGTAGGGCCAGTCAGAATTTTTACTACCGGTTCTCCGAACTACTCAAAATTTCCGCTACCGGTTCTCCAGAACTGGTCAGAACCTGCTGAAACCCACCTCTGACCTGTACCATCTGTTAGATGGTAATAGTTTTTTTTTTTAAAAAAAAAGGGCGCCCAGGATAAGATGGATCTTTATTTAATTTAATTTAATTTAATTTCCAATTTATATACCGCCCTTCTCCCTGAGGACTCAGGGCGGTGTACAACCAAGATAAAAACATAGAATACAAATATTAAAAAACAGTTAAAAATATATATAAATTTTGGCCCGAAAGTTAAGAAATCACAAACTGATTAAAAAAATTTAAAAATTTCTTCTTAAGCCAACCCGGCTTGCTGGAAAAGATGGGTTTTAAGGGAACGACGGAAGGCATTGAGGTCATGGATTCTCCTTATCTCAGGGGGCAACTGATTCCAGAGAGTAGGAACCCCCACAGAGAAGGCCCTCCCCCTGGGGGTCACCAGCCTACATTATTTGGCTGATGGCACCCTGAGGAGGCCCTCTCTGTGGGAGCACACGGGTCGATGGGAGGTCGTCGGTAGCAGCAGGCGGTCTCGCAGATAGCTAGGCCCTATGCCATGGAGCGCTTTAAAGGTGATAACCAACACCTTGAAGCGCACCCGGAAGACCACCGGGAGCTAGTGCAGCTCGCGCAGGAGCGGTGTTACATGAGAGCGCCATGTTGCTCCCATCACTACCCGCGCTGCTGCATTCTGGACCAGTTGGAGCCTCCGGGTGCTCTTCAAGGGGAGCCCCATGTAGAGAGCATTGCAGTAGTCAAGGCGAGAGGTGACGAGGGCGTGAGTGACCGTGCACAAGGAATCCCGATTGTGAATGTTTTGAACTTTCTTAAGGCAGCGAGAGCTATAAAACTCTTCCAAGGAGGGGAGAGGGCAACCAATGATCCTCTGGGCAATGGTGTTGACCCTGTGGAGCGCTGTCCTATCAGCCACTATGCAATTGGCAAACCATACACAGGTGCAGTAAGTTAAAATACTCTCTATGGTGCAGTGGTAGAAGGTTACCAGCAGTTTTTAATTCAGTTGTTTCCTGAGAAGTCTCAAGTAGTATAATCTCTGCTGGGCCCTTTTGAACAGTGCTGCAATGTGAGTGTCCCAGGTCAGGTCCTTTTTTAGGATAACATCCAGAAACTTAAAACTGGCCACTTGCTCCACTCGGTCTCCATTGATAACCAAGGGCTGGATGTCTGATCTATTCCTTCTATAGTCCACTATAAGCTCCTTGGTCTTATTGGTGTTAAGGACCAAGTTATTGTCTCCACACCACGAAAGCATTTCTTCTATTTCTTCTGTGGTGGCTATTTTAGGAAAAGGAGCCTGGATAACTAAACAGACTAAAAGCCTGTTATTAACATTCAGCTGTCTGCAATTACTGCATGTTCGAATCTCCCCAGGCTCAAGGTTGACTCAGGCTTCCATCCTTTCTAAGGTAGGTAAATTGAGGACCCAGTTGTGGGGGCAATAAGCTGACTTTGTATAAATATACAAAAGTATAAAGGCTATTGCGTAACGCATTGTAAGCCGCCCTGAGTCTCCAGAGAAGGGCGGCATATAAATCTAATTTAAAAAAATAAATAAATGCCCAGAACATTTCAAACGTACCTACTGTCCCCCACAAAAAAACTGAGCGGGGAACATCCACAAAGCAATTTATATTGCAATAGAAATCCATTTTTGCAGCTTGACATTATGATGGATGAAATTATGAAGCTTTGAAGGTTGGGAACTTCAGTAGAAGTTCAGATGAGAGCTGCCAAGATTTTGAGTAGGTCTAGAGCACGGGTGTCAAACTCATCGCGTCATGTTGCTGTCATGTGACGTTTCGTGACGTTTTTCCCCTTTGCGGAGCTGGGGTGGGCGTGGCCTGTGTGTGTGGCATCCATTCTGCGGGTTGCCAGTTTGACACCCCTGGTCTAGAGGATTCTCACTGGCTATTGTTTTGTTTTAAGGGTTATTCTAACTCATTTGGGGCCCACAGAAGTGTATGCAGCCATGGGGCTGTTTAGCGCCCTGAAACCGCTCTCCTCCTTTTGGAATTTTAATCATTTTATTCCTGTTTTTAGTTCTTTTCGTTAATATTTGTATTATTAGACACCAGACAACTGGTGTTAAATTACAGTGCTTTTAGTCTGCAGAGCTATCCAGGCTCCTGGATATTATTTGTTCTCTGCCTTTTATATAAATGTAATATCTCTTCCCTTCCCTGCCCTTTCCTTCCTCCTTTTATTTCACTTCCCTTCCCCCTTTTATTTTCCTTTCTTCTCCCCTTCCCTTCCCCTCCCCTCCCTTCCCTTTTATTCTTTTCCTTTATTCTCCCTTTCCCTTTCCTTCCTCCTTTTATTTTATTTTCCCTTCCCTTCCCCTTTTATTTTATGTTCCCTTCCCCCTTTTCTTTTCATTTCTTCTCCCCTTCCCTTCCTCCTTTTATTTCCCTTCCCCCTTTTATTATTTTCCTTTCTTTTCCCCTTCCCTTCTTCCTTTTATTTTATTTTCCCTTCCCTTCCCCTTTTATTTTATTTTCCCTTCCCCCTTTTCTTTTCTTTTTATTTCTTCTCCCCTTCCCTTCCTCCTTTTATTTCCCTTCCCCCTTTTATTCTTCTCCTTTCTTTTCCCCTTCCCTTCTTCCTTTTATTTTATTTTCCCTTCCCCTTTATTTTATTTTCCTTTCTTCTCCCCATCTCTTCTCCCTTTTATTCTTTTCCTTTCTTCTCCCCTTCCCTTCCTCCTTTTATTTTATTTTCCTTTCTTCTCCCCCTCCCTTCCCTCTCTTTTTTCTTTCCTCTTTTCTTTTTTTCTTTTCCCCTTCCCTTCCTTCTCACATCTTCCCTCATCTTCCCTTCTCTTTTCCCTCTCCCTTCCCCTTCATTTTCCTTCCTTCCTTTAGCATCAAAGGCTGCTTGATATGTTGGAAGAAGAGCGGAAAATCTTAGAAGAAAAAACCAAAGACTCCTTGTGGCAACAATCACAGGAATACAAGGTAATTGTCCATATCTAAGGGTTGCAGCTCTTGCACCATTTAAAAAAAGGGATGTCAGTGACAACCAGGAAGAATCTTTCAGAGGTTAAACCCTATTTTCTTTCACAAGGATGCCACATCTAAGCTGAAGGCCTTGAGACGGGAAGAGGGTTCAAGGACAAAAGTAGATTTCCTTAGATTGGGTTTATCTAAGACAGAGGTAAGGAACTGTGGCCCTTTTATGACCTGTGGACTTCAACTCCCAGAATTCCTGAGCTTCCTGAGCTTAGGGATTCTGGGAGTCGAAGTCCACAGGCCATAATTCCCGACCCCGATCTATGAGAAGAAATAGATCTGTAACTGTTAGGATGCAGTTGCAACAGCTAATATGGTGCAATTTATTTCCACCATTAAGAAGTTTTTGCACCTTTATATTTCATTCCCTTTTTCCCTTCATTTTGGTTTTCTTTTTTAAAACCAGAGTTCGCATATCCATCCCTGCAGGATAATCTCACCTTGCCAATCATAATTTACTTAAATCATCTTTAATTGATATTAATTATTTTTAGGCTGCCTTTTAGGGCAAAGGGCCTCCCAAAAATACCTCATAAATATAGAATTGGGGTAAAAAGTTAATAAACATTACAGCAACACGTATCTATTGTGGCTTCTCCTCACTTCTTCTGGACCTGTAAATAATACTCTGTGGCAGAACAGCTGGGCATATTATTCATCCATGTAAAATTCTGAAATAGAATCCAGAATATTTTCTAGAGGGACATTTTCTAGATCTGGCTTGTCAAGAGAAGGGGAACAAACTTCATTTTCCTACTCTGATTCATCACTAAACTACAAATGGGTTTCCATGATCTCTCTCTCTCTCACTTCAGCTGACTTCAGATTTGAGCATTATAGATGCCGACTCCAAATTCTGTTCCGGCAGCTGGTTGGCCAGCTGTGGTCTTTCCAGATAGCATAATCTGGAAGGAATGGAGTGTCGTCTTAAGAAGGCTTAGATGTTCTAGAAAGAAAAACTTAAAGCGAACTAAATTCTTTGGAAGATGAATTATTTGCGAGAGAGAAACGAGGGGATGAACGAATGATGAAACGGGTGTCACAACACCAGCTCGGCCTCTTTTGTGGTTGTGTTGTTGTGTCACGTGATGTTACAAGGCCTCTTTTCATCATTCTGACAAAGCCTCTGGCTTCTGTGGACAGCCAGGCTTTGGAAGGTATTTTTATAGGCTTGTAATACTTTCTACTGTGCTTTGTTTCCAGGAAATGTTGGAAAAATGCATGGAGAACGAAAGGGAACGTAATAAGGAGGCTTTGGCAACAGCTGCAAAGGTATCTTAGTATGCAAACATTGTCTCTGGGGGACCTTTTGAAGCTCCCTTTGATGTTGTTGCTTTTGACTTCAAGGAGGAGGAGAAGTTGGGACTGCAGCAAGTAAATGTAAAAGTAAAAGGGGTGACACGATAGCAGTGTTCCAATATCACAGAGGCTGCCACAAAGAAGAAGGAGTCAAACTGTTCTCCAAAGCACCTGAGGGCAGGACAAGAAGCAAAGGGTGGAAACTCATCAAGGAGAGAAGCAACCTAGAACTAAGGAGAAATTTCCCGACAGTTAGAACAATTAATGAGTGGAACAACTTGCCTCCAGAAGTTGTAAATGCTCCAACACTGGAAGTTTTCAAGAAGAGATTGAATAACCATTTGTCTGAAGTGATGTAGGGTTTCCTGCCTAAGCAGGGGGTTGGACTAGAAGACCTCCAAGGTCCCTTCCAACTCTGTTATTCTGTTCTAAATATCTGGAATCTGGAGTTCTTAATGAGGGACGGGGAGTTATTGTTCTGCTGGGTTTTTGTTCTTCTTGATACCTGTTATCTTATCAAACCATATTAGAACAAAAACAGAAGTCCTAGAAGCAAGCAAAAAACTTCTTCTGTTTCCCTTCCGTCATTCTAATAAGCACTGAGTACTTTAGATGGTGGGGCCCCACTCTGAAAAGCTTTACATAGTGGATATTTTGAGAAGAAGGTATTTTGAACAATCAATTCAGGCTGAGAATAGAATATAAAATTAGACTAGACTAGACTAGACTAGGCTAAAGAGGGGAGAGGAGAGGAGAGGAGAAGAGAAGAGGAGAAAGGAAGAGAGGAGGGGAGGGGAGGGGAGGAGAGGAGAGGAGAAGAGAAGAGAAGAGAAGAGAAGAGAAGAGAAGAGAAGAGAAGAGAAGAGAAGAGAAGAGAAGAGAAGAGGAGAGGAGAGGAGAGGAGAAAGGAAGAGAAGAGAAGAGAAGAGAAGAGAAGAGAAGAGAAGAGAAGAGAAGAGAAGAGAAGAGAAGAGAAGAGAAGAGAAGAGGAGTTCCTTATTGGCCAAGCGCAATTGGACATATATAAGCTCTCAGTGCACATACATACAACAAAGTGATCAATAATAAATAAGGTATAAACATTAAAGTGATATAATCATAAGATTACCAATATGAGAAGGTAATAGGAAGTATAAAAAGAATAATAGCAATACACAGCCCTGCTACATGAATAAATATCCTTAGACATAAGACAGTCCTGTGGGAATTAGGAATTTAGCAGAGGGATGGCATGGCGGAAAAACTTTGTGTCTAGTTGTTTTGGCATGCAATGCCCTATATTTATTATTATATATATATATATTATTATATAGTAATATAGTATTAATTATAATATTAAAATAATATAATTAATATAATATTAATTATATAATGGGACCTCGTCGAAACGTTGCCTAGATACTCTCAATCTTACACAGGAAAAGACCCAAATATGCCAAGACTATAATATTATATATATATATATATTTTTACCGAGACACCTGGTCTACCCCAACATGCGGGAGGGGGCATTCTGCTCCCTTTCGCCTTTCAGCTCCAATCCAGGAGCCCTCAAGCAGTCGCATTCACGACAAACCATTTTATACCAAATTTACATTTTGCTGATAAAGAAATAAAGGGAGACTAGTACAGATCTATTTCAAGCATTTTAGCTTTCATCAGCTAG
The DNA here is from genome assembly GCA_022577455.1 of Arizona elegans. Classification (NCBI taxonomy): domain Eukaryota; kingdom Metazoa; phylum Chordata; class Lepidosauria; order Squamata; family Colubridae; genus Arizona; species Arizona elegans. The sequence goes on along the minus strand of JAKOOJ010000007.1, from coordinate 5,975,710 downwards.
CCATACCCTTACTCGGATTCGAACTTGGGCTTCCTGCATGTTAGGCAGTTGAATTCGCCCAAGTTCGAATCCAAGTATGGGTATGGCTAGCTGATGAAATCTAAAAAGCTTGAAATAGATCTATAGTAGTCTCCCTTTATTTCTTTATCAGCAAAATATAAATTTGGTATATATATGTGTGTGTGTGTGTGTGCGCGCATATATATATATATGTATGTATATACATATATATATATGTAGGTCTTTGGTTATTCGGGTCTTCTCCCACGTAAAATTGGAAGTGTCTTGGCGACGTTTCGACGAAGTCTCATTCGTCATCTTCAGGCTGGTGTTCTCGGCTTCGTGCTTCCAGGAGCAAATTGCTCCTGGAAGCAAATTGCTCCTGGAAGCACGAAGCCGAGAACACCAGCCTGAAGATGACGAATGAGACTTCGTCGAAACGTCGCCAAGACACTTCCAATTTTACGTGGGAGAAGACCCGAATAACCAAAGACCTACATACAAACACCCGCGAAAACCTGAGAAAACATATATATATATATGTGTGTGTGTGTGTGTGTGTGTGTGTGTGTGTGTATAAATTTATAAATATAAATATATATATAAATATATATAATTTATATTATATTATATTTATATTATATTATATTAAATATATTAATTGTTTTATATTATAATTAATATAATAATATATTATTTTATATATATTTATTACTATATTTACTATTATTTTGTGCCACTGTTGTTAAATTTTAGTTTCTGATCCTGGTGTAACTCCCAGCCACTCCTCCTGTCTGCCTTTGCCATCCTTTCTCCTTTTATGTAGGTGAGGACACGAGATGAGGAAAAACAGTCCCCGTCTTCTCATTTGGCCTTACTGCATAATGCCCAGTAGCCGTGCTGAAAATAATATTTCCTGTCCCTGCCCTGTTATTCTGAGGCTAGAAAGAAAAGACCATCATACTGTATGAATAAAGAATATAGTTTTTATAGTCTAGTAAGTGGAACTAATCTTTGGCTGATGTTCATAATTTGTCCAATTGGTTTTTACAGCAGAAATATTTCAGTATAAAGACCGTGTTCAGAGAACCTCTGAAAAAGTGTTTTAAAGAAAGATGGAAACTGGAAGTCTAATGTTATCGAGAACAATTGTTTTCAGTTTCCAAAATTAACCCAGTCTTCAGAATGAGTTTAAATGAACTTGAGGGCCTTTTCCTGCAAAACAACCATTGACATTTTAGGGATTAGAGCAGGAGTGAAATGCTACCGGTTCGCTCCGGTTTGGGCAAACAAGTAGTGAGAAAAACTTACTAGCTCCTCCGAACCGGTATTTCCGACGATCAGCTGTGGCGCGGGGTTTACCTTTGCTAGAAAGCAGGATTTCCTCCTTTCTAGCGAAGCTAAATTGCGGGCCACAGCTGATCCCCCCCTGCTGTTCTACTTTCTACCACTGGATTAGAGGCAACATTTTGGATACTGAACTGCTGAAATGTTCGCATTTAGATTCTCGCTGACCCTCGTTATTTGATGCTGCAGGTGGAAAAAGAGGATCTGCAGGCTGCCATCCTAGCAGCAGTAACAGCCGAAAGGGAAAACATGAAAAAGCTCCATGACCAAGAAAAAGAATTATGGCAAGCAGAGAGAAACAAAGATCGCGAGAAGATTGCTCAAGCGGTAGAAGAAGCAGCCGAACGACAAAAGCAGAGTTCAGAAGTTAGTGAATTTTATGTTCTCTGGGTTATCAATCGCTGTACATCGTATGTAGCGTGTTTCAGGTTTGTTCAAATTCATATGCGGAGGGAGGGAGGGAGTAACATAAATGGGCAGGTACCGTATTTTTCGAAGTATAAGACGCACCGGAGTATAAGACGCACCTATCTTTTTGGGTGAGGAAAAGAAGAAAAAGAAATCTCCCTCTGCCTCTGCCTCTAAGCAATTTTGCCTCTTTGCAGCAAACAGCCTGCTTTACTTTCATTTTCGTTTTCAGCATAGCTTGATTAGCACAAGGGAAAAAAAATCTGCTCCAGCAATTTATCTCTTTGCAACAAGCAGCAGAGCCCTGCACAAAGCAGCTGAGAGCAAATCAGCTGAGAGTCGGGAGGCGGATCCAATCAACTTGTGCTAATTAGGATGTCCTGAAGCTGAAAGGAGCTGTTTTCTTTTTTGCTGTTTGCTTGCAAGGAGATAACTGCTGCGAGGCAGAGGCCAAAGGGTGGGGGCCAGTGGGTCGGCGGGGCTACATTCGGTGTATAAAACGCACCTAAATTTTTAGAGGGGAAAAAGGTGCATCTTATACTCCGAAAAATATGGTAAATCCCAGAACTGTTTGGTGCTCCTGAGCCATCCTTGGAGCTGGTTCTCTGTGGTGCCAAGACATTGAGAGAGAGAGAGAGAGAGAGGATTGATATCTTGAGTGCATTCGGGTTTTGGCAGTGAGCTAAGTTTCTCTGGTGCTGGAGGTGTTGGACTGGATCAGGGTGGACAGATAGCAGTAGCACTTGGATTTACATACCGCTTCACAGTGCTTTAAAGCCCTCTCTAAGCAGTTTACAAAGTCAGCATATTGCCCCCCAACAATCTGGGTCCTCATTTTACTGACCTCGGAATGATGGAAGGCTGAGTCAACCTTGAGCCTGGTGAGATTCGATCTGCCAAACTGCTGCTGGCAGCCGGTGATCAGTAGAAGTAGCCTGCAGTACTGTACTCTAACCACTGCGCCACTGCGGTTCAGGTAGTGCCTTAGTCCCTATGGATTGCTTAGGGCAGGGGTGTCAAACTTGATTTCATCAGGGTTGTATTTGACCTCCGTGGGGTGGGGGCTGGGGCATGACCATAGTGGGCGTGGCCAGCTCGACATCACTTGTGTCAGGGGCACTTGTGGTGGCCTAGTGCTAAGGCAGGATTTCTCTCAGACCCTCACTCACTCATAATCCTCCTTCCTTCCTTCCTTCCTTCCTTCCTTCCTTCCTTCCTTCCTTCCTTCCTTCCCTCCCTCCCTCCCTCCCTCCCTCCCTCCCTCCTCCTTCTCCTTTCTTCTTCCTTCCTCTCTTTCCTTATTTTTTTCCTTCCTTGCTCTCTTCCCATCTTCCCTTCTTTTTCTTTGTCTTTCCTCCTTCTCCTTTCCTGTCTCTTCTTGGATGCTCAAATGCAAAAGGGGAAACATTTCTCCTTTTGTTTTGTTTTTAGTTTGCTTTGCTAGCCCTCTGCCAGTGAAAATGGAGCTCAAGAGGCCACGATGGCCTCCTGCGGCCCTCCCAAGCTCCATTTTCGCTGGCAGGGGGCTGCCGGAGGCCATCATGGCTGAAAATGGAGCCTGTTTTTGCTGGCAGAGGCACTGCAGGCTGGTCCTTCACTGTTTCCAGGGCAGCCCCATGGGCCAGATCTAAGCACCCTGTGGGCCAGAATTGACCCATGGACCTTGAGTTTGACACCCCTGGCATAGGGGGTTGAGGGAGTGATATATGGAATGTGGAACATACAGACCAATGTGTAGGCTACTTATGACTAGATCCAACCTGAGTGTTCTGTCCCCGTCTCACACACGCACACAAACAGACAGCCGTGGGTTAAATAAACTGGCAGACAACCAATTCTTCCGATAAGAAGCTTGGCAGCAACCCAGTAGCTGCTTGCCAAGAACTTTACTCATAAACCAAAATACACACAGTCAAGAATTGTCCAGTTCGTAAAATAAATCCAAGGCCGATAATGTTGTTTCCAAAGATGCAATGTGACTCGATAGTAGTTAGTTTTGTCCGTCACAGAGTCTGAATGGCCACCTCAACCCCTTTTATACCATGTGGGGTATGGTCCAGTGACTCAGCCTAATCTCGGGCACACCTTTTCTTCTGTTGCGCGCGCTTATCTATGCGACGCTGTCGAGGATCCAGCCAAGACTCATTACTCTCATCACTGTCCACCTGTGGCTGCGTGGACGTGCTTGGCCCCGGCCCTATCTCTTGCCCTTCGGCGGACACCGAAGACATTGCCAGAGAGGAGGGTCCTGGAGATTGAGGCCTTGCCAACTCCTCTCCTTCACTCTCGGAGTCCTCTCCTGCCGATGACACAGGCTCAGGTAACGGAGCCACAACACTGAGATTCTGCTAGACTCGTGGCCAGAAATATTTGCCACACATCTTGGTATCAAGAGGCTGCAAAATAAACCAAGTTATAGATTGAGGGGTTCCTTGATGGTCTCTGAGCTTTGTTGTTTCCTTGCAGACCCAAACTAGGTACCAACATCAGTGCTAGTAAGGCCTGGGGTTTATTTATAAACTGAGAGCAAGCCCTATTCCCTTACTAGCACTGAATGATGTTACCTAGTTTGGTAATGAAATGGCTGCATGAAAACAACCAAGCTCAGAGAACACCAAGGAGCCCTCATTTCAACCCTGAGCTACAAATATTCCACTTTCATCCGATCTAGATTTTTCTGCAAATGCCAAAGTCTTTTGTTCACTGCTACATTTTGTTTGGAATAGGATTAGCATCCTAGAATATAGTTTGGTAGCAAGCCAACTGTTTCTAAATTCTTGGAACAACAGTAATAATAAAAGGATATTTCTTCTGCAGTTCAAGAGCTTGAATCTCCACTGCCTAATTGCCAGTTGTTTGTTTATTTTATTCACTCATCAAATTTACGTATATGGCCGCCCCTCTCACGGAAAGTGATTTTAATCTAAGGTTCTGTAAACTCGGTATAAAAAAAGTAACTTGTCATGTTATGAGATAATCTCTTCATTTCGGGGGAAGATGAAGAGCTTAGTTCAAACAGTTGTTGAAAAGTGGCTGAGATCTTTCATTATGAAGGCTTCGGGCTCCTACTGTCAACGCTGCTGATGGCGAACAGACCTTCTAATATTTGAAACCCTCTGAGTTTGGATGTCAACAACTTAGAGTCTTAGAAAGACTCCATTAATCCATTGTGGATTTTCTAACATTGAGGGGGTGGGGGTTAAGACAGTGAGAAGACCCCTCTTTTGTAATGAACTGTTTATAATGAATGATGAACGGTTTATCGTGAGGTAACTACTTCGGTTTGGAATAGATCAAACAGAGTCTCCTGCAGAAGGAGGAAGAGAACAAGTGCAAAATGACGTCCCCACTCTCAGTCCTAAAAGCAGTTGAGGAAACTGTTATTAAAAGCTGCTGAGAGATGGAGAAGGACCTGAAAAGCTGATTACTTCATGTCATCCGTAATAGCAGTCAGCTTGGTCCAGGGGTGAAATCCAAAATTTTTCCCTACTGGTTCTGTGGGCGTAGCTTGGTGGGCATGGCAGGGGAAGGGTACTGCAAAATCTCCATTCTCATCCCACTCCAGGGGAAGGATACTGCAAAATCTCCATTCCCTCCCCTCCTGGGGGAAGGATATTGCAAAATCTCCATTCCCACTCCACTCTGGGGCCAGCCAGAGGTGGTATTTGCCGGTTCTCCGAACTACTCAAAATTTCCGCTACCGGTTCTCCAGAACCTGTCAGAACCTGCTGGATTTCACACCTGGCTTGGTCTCAGTTTTACACCCAGGCCTGAATTGGGAAGTCTGGGTAATCTGTTTTAAGGAGATCTCTGTGCAACTATCTATCCCTAAAGATAAAGGTTCCCCTCGCAAATATGTGCTAGTCGTTCCCGACTCTAGGGGGCGGTGCTCATCTCCGTTTCGAAGCTGAAGAGCCAGCGCTGTCCGAAATCTCCGTAGTCATGTGGCCGGCATGACTCAACGCCAAAGGCACACGGAACGCTATTATCTTTCCACCAAAGTGGTCCCTATTTTTCTACTTGTATTTTTAATTGCTTTCAAACTGCTAGGTTGGCAGAAGCTGGGACAAGTAACGGGAGCTCACCCCGTTATGTGGCACTAGGTATTCGAACCACTGAACTGCCAATCTTTTGATCGACAAGCTCAGCGTCTTAGACACCAAGCCACCTTCATCCAAAAAAAAGCTGTTGAGGCTGTTCCACTGCCTCTTTCAAGAAAAGTAGAACCACCTGCTCACTTAAGAATACCTTCATCATCCATTGGATCTAGGCTCCTATCACCTGCCTCAGACTTTCCCCAACCAGGAAGAGCAGAGATCCAGTTCTCAGGAAAAAAAGCTGGGATCCTCTCTGTTTGCGCAGGACCAACCAACAGATCCAAACTCTCTTGCTATGAATAAACGTAGTTGTTATGGCAGTTAACTGTTATTGTTAAAAAGTTTGACATTTGTAATGGCAAAACATATAAAATCACATCAATTCTTCAAACTTCTGCATTAATTTTTCCCTATTGAACCAAAAAAAACCCAACCATCCACTTTACTTTCTCTAAAGATAAAATAATCCCTTTTAGATCTCTTCTGGGAGGAGGTTTCAAAGTATTTATAGCAGGACTATCTGATTCTGTAGTTTTTCTCGCCATAAATATGTATGCATCCAAACTAGACTGTGTTGTTTCTCCGTGTCATATAATATATGTGGGTATATACATAATATTTATCTATCTATCTATCTATCTATCTATCTATCTATCTATCTATCTATCTATCTATCTACCTATCTTCCTACCTACCTACCTATCTACCTACCTACATACATACATACCTAAATACCTACCAGAGGTGGGTTTCAGCGGGTTCTGACCAGTTCTGGAGAACTGGTAGTGAAAATTTCGAGTAGTTCAGAGAACCGGTAGTAAAAATTCTGACTGGCCCCGCCCCCATCAATTCTCTGCCTCCCGAATTGGGAGGAAATGGGGATTTTGCAGTAACCTTCCCCTGGATTGGTGAGGGAATGGAGATTTTACAGTATCCTTCCCCTGCCATGCCCACCAAGCCACACCCACCAACCCATACTACGCCCACCAAGCCACACCCACAGAACCGGTAGTAAAAAAATTTGAAACCCACCACTGCTACCTATCTACCTATCTACCTACCTTGTCATGTTTATTTAGTGAAAAATTGGAGTTGGTGACCCTTTAAGAGCTGTATGCAGCGAAATTTCATTTTTAATGTATGGCAATTAGTATACATTCAAAGTGACAATAAAGTCTATTCTACTCTACTCTACTCTACTCTACTCTACCCTACCCTACCCTACCCTACCCGACCCGACCCGACCCGACCCGACCCCATTAGCCTCCTATGCCACTCAGGCTTCTATTCTATTCTATTCTATTCTATTCTATTCTATTCTATTCTATTCTATTCTATTCTATTCTATTCTATTCTATTCTATTCTATTCCATTCCATTCCATTCCATTCCATTCCATTCCATTCCATTCCATTCCATTCCATTCCATTCCACTCCATGTAAATATTTGCTAGCTATCTTAATAAACTAAAAATACTCTTTCTGGAGAAATAAAGATGACAAAGATAAATTATATTAGATTGCCGTAGGGCAGGGCAAGGCAGAGGATGGATAGGGTAGGGTAGGGTAGGGTAGGGTAGGACAGGACAGGACAGGACAGGACAGGACAGGACAGGACAGGACATTGGAGGTCTTCTAGTCCAAACCCCTGTTTATGCAGGAGAACCTATACCATTTTAGATAAGTGATTATCTAATCTCTTCTTAAAAACCTCCAGTGATGGAGATGAAAATAGAAGATGCCGGAGAGCAGTATCTGCAGCAGCGGAATGGTTTTAAGTAAATCCCAAAGTCTTGTCTGTTTCTTTTGCTGCCATTTCCATTTTTTGAAACATATGTTATCCAGGTGGATCAAAAGCCAACGATGAAACGAAGCCTCTTTCATTTGAAAGAAAGCCTTTGATAGTTCTCCTTAGCCTTTCTGGAATGCAATAAAGTTGAAAGAAAACTTCACTTCCTAAAAATAAGAAGCGTTCTGATTGCAACAATATGACGGCACTTCCTCTACCGTGTCGTGATTTTTATACCAGATGCAGGAAAAGTCTTCGCAATGACCTGTTTCCTGCCGTGCAATCAGGATGGGTGAAGTTCTACCGTTTCGGTTCTATTTTTAGCACCTTGCTTAGATTCGACACGGTCCTTTTAAAGGCAAAGGCCAATATTTTGCACCGTTGGAACAAATCATTTGTGGATTCTTCCTTCAACTCCGGTTGTTTTTAATTCAGACCATTTGTCTGCTACTCCCTGGAAAGGATACAGTGGAGCACCGAAAAACCATAATCCCTTTTCTTATTGTTTGTATATATTAAATGTTTACTCCCATCTGTACGGTATAAAATTACATAAGATGCAGATGTTGGAAACCGTCTACCAGCCTAATTCAGCAAGAAAAACAATACTCCCTAAAAACAAAACAAAAGAAAGTAAATTGGCAGTTATATTTAGACCAGTACAATTTCTCAGAAAATATAAACTGGGATTGTTTTTATAATTTAACTTTTTGAAGAAGGATCTACGATTGTTGTGGCCCATCAGCGGCCTGTGCAGCTAGTAGCTGATTCCGACAGCGAGGAGGCTGGTGTGGTGCTGCGCCAGCAACCTATGCAGCTGGCACTCGAGTCAGACAATGAGGAGGCTGGAGAAGATGTGGTGCCAGAGGCGGGGATTCAGCCAGGGCCTTCAGAATCTCCAGAAGCTCCCTTAAGTGAAGAGGATGAAGAGAAGGAGCCTCTTCTCAATGCACGGGCGTGCAGAGCTGCCAAAAGGCAGGAGTGGCTCCTCAGGAGGAGGTCTCCTCGAGAGTAAGGCTTGGGGCTAATTGGCCACTCCCTTAGCCTATTTAAGGAAGGACGACGACTCAGGCAATTTGCAGGGAACAACTTCGTTTACTCTCCTTCGTGTCTTGACCTCAGTTCTCTTATCAGCTTCCTGCAAATTGCTTCTGGGCTTTCTGCCAACCATAGTAAGATTACGATTATTTAAATTATTATTTATTACGATTAGTAAATTAAGGTTTGTACAGACTTTGTGTGTGCTGCCCCAGCTACGGACCCCAAAGAACACAGCACACACAAAGTCTGTACAAACCTTAATTTACTAATCGTAATAAATAATAATTTAAATAATCAGTAATTTTGAACGGTCGCTAAACAGGCTCTTGTAGGTCAGGGACTGCCTGTACATCCTTTTTCTTCTTCTGGACACTGATGGAAGGATGTGGAGCAATTTCCCCAGGAAATTTTGGTAGCCCTCAACGTACGACCACAAATGAGCCCAAAATTTATGTCGTTAAGTTGAGACATTGGTTCTGTTGTGACCCAGGCCCAAGTAGGTAGTATTCGACGCAAACAGTTCCAAAACAAACAGACTTTATTAGAACAGCTGAGAATTAACTCATTCTCAGCGTAGTCCACTGGAACTTCAAAACTTGGTTGTAAATTGCCCTGTGGAGGTCCATCAGGTTCTGACCTAGGCTTCCCCAAATCACGAAGCAGACTCCTCGTCCCGATAAAACCCCTTTTATTTAGGTTAAAGGGAATTCCTCTCCAGCAAAGTCACGGCAAACAGTCTTTCATGAGATTCACAACTACAGTCCTTTATCAGGCTTGGAGAGTTGCCAGGCCGATATCTTCCAAATGCCAGCAATTACTTGGCAAGAAGCAGGAACAAATCTTCACCTTCATGAATTGAACTAATTGTCTCCTTCAAACTCCCCTCCCCTTTTGCTCCTCTTTATTCCCTCTGGGAGGGGCCATTCACCGTCCACCTGTGCCTTTACTCCTGAGTCGGTCCTTGTTCCTTAGCTGTTCCCTTCTCCTGGTGGCTCTGCACATGCGCACATTGGGAACAGGCTCTAGCTGTTCTTCTGCCCCACTGATATCTGACTCTGAAGGCAGCTGATAACTGCCAGACGGCCCTGGCCCCATCTCTGCCTCCGACGCAGAGCTCTCATCAGAACCTTCCCCAGACTCCAGGACTGGCCCATGTTCCTCCCCAACCTCCTCACTGTCTGAGTCTGGCGTTAGCTCCGCTGGCCGCTGACGGGCCACAACACATCGTAACTTTGAACAGTCACTAAGCGACCGGTCATAAATTGAGAACTGTCTATACTCCTTCAGCAGAAGAGGTCTTCTCTCCAGGTCTGCTGGTGCTCTTCAGAAGTCAGGGCTTCGAGAAGCCCTCCCTAGAAATGGCTCTCCTTGGTATTCCTCCAATTGTTCCTTCTGTCATCAGCCTTTCAGAAAAGTGTTTAGCTTGCAGAAACGGAGATCTCCTTCTTCCTGTCACCTCCTCCTTTGCAGCTTAGAGCCCAGATTTTCAGCTTTCCCGCTGATCCCGTTTCTTCACACCGTTTCTTTTGTTTTGCAGCCTTATGACCTCACTGGTGAATTTTCCCATTTATCTTGCAAACTGCTTGCACTGCATTTAAGAAACAATCAATATGTATGCGCATGATCCTGGACTAAAAGAGCCTTTATTCTTGTGGTAATCATGGTCAAGAAATCCCAGCGATTACAGGAATTAGAACAAACCCAGGAGCTATACAAACATGGGGCAGGTGGTTGCGTGATGGTTCAACCACGACTGCATTTTCTTTGTTCCCTCTTGTGGACTGTGGTTTTGTTTTGTCTAACCTGTGCTTTGTTTTGTTATTTCCTTTAAGGGGAAATGTCTATGGAGATTCTCAACCATCCAGGTCGTCATTGTCCCAAAGAACAACTTTTCCAAAAGTTGTCCTTTGCTTTTTCCAAAAGGCAACTGGGACTTTCTTGAGTTGTTTTTTTTTTCCCCACTTTCACTTCTCATCCAAGAAGCTTTTGAAGAATGAATTCTGAAGAACCTTCTTGGGTGAGAAACAAAATCTGTTCAACGGGGAAAAAAAACAACCAAGAAACACTTGCCTTTTGAAAAAAAGAAAGATGAACTCTCATCTTTGAGAGTTCTGTAAGGGGAGTAAAGGTAAAAGGTAAAGGTTCCCCTCACACATGTGCTAGCCGTTCCCGACTCTAGAGGGCGGTGCTCATCTCCATTTCAAAGCCGAAGAGCCAGTGCTGTCCAAAGACGTCTCCGTGGTCACGTAGCAGGCATGACTAAATGCCGAAGGTGCACAGAACGCTGTTACCTTCCCACCAAAGGTGGTCCCTATTTTTCTACTTGCCTTTTTTAAGTGCTTTCGAACTGCTAGGTTGGCAGAAGCTGGGACAAGTAACTAGACCTCACCCCATTATGCGCCGCTAAGGATTCGAACCGCTGAACTGCCAACCTTTCGATCGACAAGCTCAGTGTCTTAGCCACTGAGCCACTGTGTCCCATTGTAAGGGCAGTACTCTCCTTGAATAAATGATTCTTAGACAATTCCATTTACGCTCTGCAAACTGATCTTTAGGCTTCTATAGATTTGTTTTTTCTCCTATCAGTCTCTCTTTCTATACAATGGCAGTGGCTTCCTTAAGACTCTCAAAGGCCTGAATGTTGCAAGTAGGTCTCATAGCACCCATCTGCCATGTCTCAAGTTCTCAGTAGGAGCAGTTCCATGCATGGGTATCCCTTATAAGCCATGAAGATATAACTCATACATCATCATCCCGCAAATGTCATTCTAGCATGCCCCAAATCTTTTGTCTCCTCTGTGAATGTGTCTGCTTGCAAAATACGCTAATAAAAGAGCAACAAAGATGATTAGGGAACTAAAGGCTAAAAACATAGGAAGAACAGTTGCAGGAATTGGGTATGCCTAGTTTTTTGAAAAGAAGGACTAGGGGAGACATGATAGCAGTGTTCCGATATCTCAGGGGCTGCCACAAAGAAGAAGGAGTCAAGCTGTTCTCCAAAGCACCTGAGGGCAGGACAAGAAGCAATGGATGGAAACTGGTCAAGGAGAGAAGCAACTTAGAACCAAAGAGAAATTTCCTGACAGTGAGAACAATTAATCAGTGGAAAAATTTGCAAATGCAGAAGTTGCAAATGCTCCAACACTGGAAGTTTTTAAGAAGATGTTGGATAACCATTTGTCTGAAGTGGTGTAGGGTTTCCTGCCTAAGCAGGGGGTTGGACTAGAAGACTTCCAAGGTCCCTTCAAACTCAACTCTTCTCTTCTCTTCTCTTCTCTTCTCTTCTCTTCTCTTCTCTTCTCTTCTCTTCTCTTCTCTTCTCTTCTCTTCTCTTCTCTTCTCTCTTCCCTTCCCTTCCCTTCCCTTCCCTTCCCTTATCCTATCCTATCCTATCCTATCCTATCCTATCCTATCCTATCCTATTAAGGTGGAGGAGTGTAGGAGATGACCTGGCTAAGCCCAAGAGAGGGATGAAATGCATCATCAGCCACGAGTCCCTTCACACCCACAAGACATCTAAGTCCAGCCCACTGTGAATTTCTTATTTACCACCAAATGTCTTTGACTGTTAGTAGTTCAGATTCTTGTAGGAAGCTTACAATAAATCTTTATACCTGTCTGAACTGCCTGGATCTCCTGATTTCCCTGGTGCTAAACAAGGAGGGTTTTTGTGTGTGTGATGGAATGTAGTCAGGAGTCCCAGGAGGAAGGGGCTCTTTCCAAGGGGACAAAGAGACACCGGAGCTAGGGGGCGGTGCTCATCTCTGTTTCAAAGCTGAAGAGCCAGCGCTGTCCAAAGACGTCTCCGTGGTCATGTGGCCTGCATGATTAAACGCCAAAGGCGCATGGAACGCTGTTACCTTCCCACCAAGATGGTCCCTATTTTTCTACTTGCATTTTTTACATGCTTTCGAACTGCTAGGTTGGCAGAAGCTGGGACAAGTAACGGGAGCTCACCCCGTTATGCGGCACTAGGGATTCAAACTGCTGAACTGCCGACGTTTCAATCGACAAGCTCAGTGTCTTATATAGAATCTGAAGTAGCCCTGTGTTGAAGGAGGTATTCATGGGGCGGAGAAAAACTGAGGTAGCCTGTGCGGTCCTGAAAACATTGAAGCAAAATAAGTACATTGTTATCCTAATAATACTCTTTTTCTCTAAATATATATATGTGTGTGTGTTAAAATATTAGGAAATGGTGAAAGCAGCAATCCTAGAAGAACAAAGGAAAAGCGAGAGAGCTGTAGAAGAAGCTGTGAAGCAAGCGAGGGAAGAACTGATGGACTACATCAAGGAGCAGAAAAGGGTAAGTGGCAGCTTGAAAACAAGAGTGGTCCAATTTTGGAGCTGGAGAGAAATCATGAGACGAGTTAGCTCAAAACCTGCTTAGAATTGCTGGATGGCTTGGTTGGGTAGGTGGCCTAGCATCCTTTGAATTATCTGACAAACATTGGTCAGAAGCTTACACAGATATGAAATACTATGCTAGTATTTTTTCTTAATTTGTTTATCAAACATGTACAAGATAACAAGTATATAAACATGAACAAAGGAAGTAAATACAGATAAATGGGGACAGTAGGACAGGGACGGTAGGCACACTGGTGCGCTTATGCACACCCCCTTTACAGACCTCTTAGGAATGGGGTGAGGTCCACAGTAGACAGTTTAAGGTTGAAGCTGTGAGGGTTTGAGGATGTAACAACGGAGCTGGGTAGAGCATTCCAGGCATTGACCATTCTGTTGCTGAAGTCGTATTTTCTACAATCGAGTTTGAAGTGGTTTACCTTGAGTTTCTATTGATTGTTTGCCCGTGTATTATTGTGGTTGAAGCTGAAGAAGTCGTGGACAGGTAGGACGTTGTAGCAGACAATTTTGTGTACTATGCTTAGATCAGACCGCAGGTGGCGAAGTTCCAGATTGTCCAAGCCCAAAATTTCAAGCCTGGAGGCATAGGGAATTCTATTGTGAGTAGAGAAGTGGAGGACTCTTCTCGAGAAATACCTCTGTGACCCGCTCAATCGTGTTAATGTCCGATATACAGTGTGGGTTCCAGGCAGACGAGCTGTATTCAAGAATTGGTCTGGCAAAGGTTTTGTATGCCCTAGTTAGCAATACAATGTTACCGGAGAAGAAGCTGGTATGTCGAGTTTCATCAAGGACAGAGGTCACTTGACATTTCCAACAGAATCAAAGTTTACATCCTGCAGGCTTGCATCCAGCTTCTTGCTTATAAAGGTAGTCCTCGATTTACAACAGTTCACTTAGTGATCATTCACACTTACAATGGCACTGAAAAATGTGACTTACAACCGTTTTCACACATACGACCTTTGTAGCATACCCATGATCATGTGATCAAAATTCAGATGTTTGGCAACTGGCTCACACTTACGACCGTTGCTGTGTCCCAAGGTCACGTGATCCCCTTTTGCAACCTTTGGATGAGCAAAAATCAATGGGGGAAGCTAAATTCATTTAACAACCGTGTTATTAAATTTTATCAGCTGCAGTAATTCCCTTAACTGTAGTAACTGTAGTAAAAAAAAAAAAAGGTCGTAAAATGGGGCAAAGCTCAATAAATGTGTTCCTTAACAACAGAAATTGTCTGCAGAGCCTTGATAGCTCTGCAGACAAAGGCACTGTAATTTTAACACCAGCTGTCTGCAATTAAAGTAAGTTCGAATCTTGCCAGGCTCAAGGTTGACTCAGCCTTCCATCCTTTCTAAGGTAAGTAAATTGAGGACCCAGTTTGTGGGGGCAATAAACTGACTTTGTATAAAATATACAAAAGAATGAAGGCTATTGCTTAATGCACTATAAGCCTCCCTGAGCCTCCGGAGAAGGGTGGCATATAAATCAAATTAAAAAAAAAAAAGAAAAAAAAAGAAATTTTGCGCTCAACTTTGGTCATAAGTCAAGGACTACCCGTACTTCGGTACTCATCATTAATTAATTCTGGGAGATGCAATGAGTTCCAAAAATGTTGAGTACCAAACAAATTTTTTCCATAAGAAATAATAGTGAGTCATAAGGCCGTCGACACCAATAAATTCTATCTTGTGTGTTGAGTATCAAACAAACAAGTACTGAGGCAAAAGTGTCACATTAAAATGTGTCAAGTACCAAATTTGATGAGTTTCGAAGCAGTTGAGTACCAAGGTCCTACTGTATCTTCATGTATTGTTTTGCCAAGTTGATAAAGGATATTAGTGAATACCTAACCACATAATCACAGCATTTATTACAATAGCAAGAAGTGTCTCATCAAATGATCTTTTAAGCCCTGTAAACCAGATTGATGCTTCCATATTTTCTTTGAAATTACATTCATCTCCTGCCCGACATACTATGTCACAATCAGGGGTGGGTTCTAAATTTTTTTACTACCGGTTCTGTGGGTGTGGCTTATTTTGTGGGTGTGGCTTGGAGGTCATGTGACTAGGTGGGCGTGGCTAGCTGGTCAGAGTCATTTCTGGAAGGTCTTCGCACTTACGACCAGTCCTCGCACTTACGACCCGACTCATTTGTTTGCTTTTAACACTGATCAGCTGTAGGACGGCCCTTTGAAGCCCCGCGGCAAGAGTTTAAACAGTTTTTTTCCCTCTAGTCATCAGCTGGGACTCAGGAGGCAGCAATAGATTGGGGGTGGGACCAAATAAAAGGTAAGAATGACGTGGAGGGTGGGGTGGGAGGGCGGGGGGGGGAGAACCGGTTCGGTGACGTCATATCGTCACCGCTACCGGCTCGGCCGAACCGGACCGAACTGGGAGGAACCCATCACTGGTCACAATGTCATTCATCTTTTTTAAATGATGCTTTGAACCTTTAAGTGGCTCTAAATGAAAACAGTTGCTTAAAATTGGGAGGAATAGAATAAACCAGCTTCCTAACTTGGGCTTTTAAGTACTATAATTCTCAAGCCACAAAATTCAATTGGAGAACATCTCCCCCTGCCTCTTTGGTTGGGGATTATCATAATTTTGAACAGTTATAACAGGAAATGCGTTACATAAATATAGGTCAATTTCACGAAGCAGTCTGCGAATATTAATAGAATGCAAGGAGAACTAATTTTGGGGAGGACCGAGAGCCAAATGTGTGAAACTAATTTGCACAAGGGAGCAAGACAAACTGTTTCAGGGAATTTGAGAATCTTTGGCAATCTTTGTTTCCAACCAATATTGTGACTAGTTTAAGGCATACCTAAACTATAGAGGTGTCCCTCACTTCATTAGGTAAAGGTAAAAGTTCCCCTCACACATATGTGCTAGTCGTTCCCGACTCTAGGGGGCAGTGCTCATCTCCATTTCAAAGCCGAAGAACCAGCGCTGTCCAAAGACATCTCCATGGTCATGTGGCCGGCATGACTGAATGCCAAAGGCGCACGAAACACTGTTACCTTCCCACCAAAGATGGTCCCTATTTTTTCTACTTGCATTTTTTACCTGCTTTCGAACTGCTAGGTTGGCAGAAGCTGCTAGGTGGGCGTGGTTTGGTGGGCGTGGCAGGGGAAGGATATTATAAACTCTCCATTCCCACCCCACTCCTGGGGGAAGGATATTGCAAAATCTCCATTCCCACCCCACTCTGGGGCCAGCCAGAGGTGGTATCTGCCGGTTCTCTGAACTACTCAAAATTTCCGCTACCAGTTCTCCAGAGAACCTGTTAGAAACCTGCTGGATTTCACCCCTGGCTTGGTCTCAGTTTTACACCCAGGCCTGAATTGAGAAGAGTCCGGGTAATCTGTTTTAAGGAGATCTCTGTGCAACTACCTATCCCTAAAGGTAAAGGTAAATGTTCCCCTCGCACATATGTGGTAGTCGTTCCCAACTCTAGGGGGCGGTGCGCATCTCCGTTTCAAAGTCGAAGAGCCAGTGCTGTCCAAAGACGTCTCTGTGGTCATGACTAAGTGCCAGAGGCGCACGAAGCACTGTTATTATAAAAGTGTTATTATAGTTATTATATGTTTTTGTGTTTATATGTATGTGTATATCTATCTATCATCTATCATTTACCTGTCCGTCCATCCATCCATCCATCCATCCTTCCCCCTCTATCTGTTCTATCTATCTATCTATCTATCTATCTATCTATCTATCATGAGCCGTGGTGGCGCAGTGGTTAGAATACAGTACTACAGGCTACTTCTGCTGACTGCCGGCTACTAGCAGTTCGGCAGTTCGATTCTGACCGGTTCAAGGTTGGCTCAGCCTCCCATCCTTCGGAGGTGGGTAAAATCAGGACCCAGATTGCTGGGGGCAAGATGATGGCTCAGTAAATCGCTTAGAGAGAGTTGTAAAACACTTTGAAGCAGTATATAAGTGCTATTTCTATCTATCTATCCATCCATCCCCTTTCTCTCTCTCTTTCTCTCTTTCTCTCTCTCTATATATCTATTTTATCTGTCCATCTATCTGCCTTCCTTCCTTCCTTCCTTCCTTCCTTCCTTCCTTCCTTCCTTCCTTCCTTCCTCCCTCCCTCCCTCCCTCCCTCCCTCCCTCCCTCCCTCCCTTCCTTCCTAAATCCATGAGAGTCTGCATGCACACACACACTTATAAACACAGGACAAAATATTAACGAAATAAATATTAGAACAATATTAGATCTGGCTACTTAGGCAGGTAAGGAAATACATAGAACTGAAAACCAAATTCTGAAAAATCCAATTCTGAGCCATGTATACCCTCTACAATCCCTAAAAATTATGCGTAAAATTCAAGTTACCCTGTGCTGCTTCATGCCAAGTTAACAAAAATATTTCACAGAATTTCTGGAAAAGCTTCAGACTTGGCTGTTGCCAAACCTTTGGTGTTAAGGAAATATTTTGTTGTTGGGCAGCCATTAACGATGTCTTCTTAAAACATCATTTTGCAGAAACGGTAAAGGGAAGTCATTTTGTTCCATGAAAACTATCTGGTCCCTTTCTGGTGTTTGAGTTTTTATCCATTGTAAAAGAAGATGTTGAGAAGAGTTCCCGGTTTATTTCTCAAGGTATTTTGGAGTGAATTGTGTGAAGCTTTCACTCTGTTATATAGATATTCTTTGACTTCCAATCATTTGTTTAGGGATCATTCTATGTTACAAGGGCACTGAAAATAGTAACTTACGAGTTTTTCACATGATCATTGCAGCATCCCCGTAGTCACATGATTAAAATTTGGATGCTTGGCAACTGGCACGTATTTATGACAGTTGCAGTGTCCTGAGGTCACGTGATCACTTTTTGTGACCTTCTCACAAACAAAGTCAATGGGGAAGCCAGATTCACTTTAAACCACGTTACTAACTTAACAACTGCAGTGATTTGCTTAATCATGGCAAGAAATGTCGTAAAATGGGGTAAAACTCACTTAACAGCTGTTTTGTTTAATGATGGAAATTTTGAGCTCAAATGCAGACGTAAGTCAAGGATTGACTGTATACAAAGCTTATCTTACCTGTGATAGTCCATTAATTAATCTCTAGTCCATCACTGACTCTTTCTGGATCTTACCTCTCTTTCCAGAAGAATGTTGGTTAGCTGTAGTGAGTTCGCCACAACAAGTTAGCCATAGTGGATTGGCTGCGGTGAATTGTCTCATTTCGGGTCTGACAAACGGGTTTTGTCATGCCCCTGTCAGAGTCTGAATCTGAGACAAGACGAACATCTGACAGAGAACGGGAGAGTGGCTCTGTTGGCTGTGGAGGAAATTGAGGAAGGGCAAAGTCAGGCTGGGCAGAGCAGGGGAGAGGTAGAACAAGGGAGAGGGGGTTCAGTTGAAGACGAAGTCCCATCCCCTCCTCATCCTAGGGCGCGCAGGGAAGAACGCAGAAGAGAGCAACGTGGGTTGCGTGGCTTACGAGGAAGAAAAGGGCTCCCATTCCCTTCACAAGGCACACCTGGGAATGGAGTTTAAAGGAGAGGCAGTTGGGAGGGGCATTTGTCAGGAACAAACACTGAATTCATCTAGTGTTGAGAGTGGGGCCTGCATTCCTGGCATTCCTCCTGACTGTTTGAATTATAGTCGTGCTTCTGTGTGCTTATCTTGCCTGGCTGGAATTATTACCATGAATTCTTCGCTTTTGGGATGCATTATCTTGCCTTGCTGGAGTGATTGATTTGCAGTCATTCTGCTTATAGCGTTTGGACTGGAGTATCTGCGGACAGAAGCTGCTGCAGGTTTGTGAGAGTTTTTCTCCAGGCCAGAGACTAAATGGGACGTTGGATGCAAAGTTGCTGCCAATAAAGGAACTCATATCGGTTCTCTGGCTGTGTTGCCTTCGTGCCACGCCCTGGGTCATCACAGGTTTCAAATGCTAGTATGCCCCGCCCTCATTGGTGGATGGGAAAGACTCCTTTTCAACCAAGAGAAAAATACAAAGTTTTCTTTTGGATTAAGAAAATTAACCAAGGGGTGTTGCAAAACACAGGTTATATTCTGAAATATTCGCCATTCCCTTTGTAGCAGTTAACTAAGACACACTGATTTCGCCTCGGATCAATTAAGGACGTCCATGGAAAGAGAGGCTCATTCTCTCCTGCTCCCCGTAGCCACCTACGACCTATAAAAAAATATCCCTCGACGAATGAAAGGGGAACCTCTTACCAATGCGATGCAGAACAGTCAAACCTCTTGGGGATAGGAGGAGTCCGAATTTTCCTCCTCCAAATTTATTTCGCCGAAGTTCTGACTCCAGCCATTGTTTTGCTTGCAGCATGTTCATAGCAACTAGACGATCTTATTAATAATGTTTTTGTGTGGTCATTAAAGGAATTAATTGCATCTTTTGTTGGCATAGGGCAAGCAGCTAAAAATATTTCGGAGACCTTTCTAGGATAGCCAAGTATGAGAATATTTAAGAAATGCCAACGTTATTCTGTAAAGAAAAGGCTGTTTGCAACGCAGGGAAGGAGATGTAGAATTCTGAATATACGTGGGGTAAGAATTGAGTACATAAACAGTATTCAAATTAATGCTTTTTAACAGTTCGGTAGTTTTATCCCTTCATTTGGAAGCATAAAAATGAGTTTGGATGGGTAGCAGAAATATAAAATCGCTTATTTTTTTAATGCATTTGTGGATGTGGATTCTCTTGGAACATTTCTTCCACTATATTCACATGTGTTTGTTTGTTTGTTTGTTTGTTTAGTGAGTCAGTCAATCAGTCAATTTCTGTAGCTGCCCATCTCAGTCAATGACCCTGGGCAGCTTACAATTCAAAAAATACATTACAGTTAAAACATTTCAAAACAATAAAAAAAAAACCAATGAAAACATCCAAACTAAATATGTACATAGCAAACGAGATGCTTGCCCAGTTAGCAATACATCTAAGAAACCAGATCCTTGATTCATTCACGCATTCCAGAACATAACCAGGTTTGGCTAACAAGGTTGAACCGTTCCAATATGCAAGGGGAGAATATTCCACAGAGCAGGGCCCACTGCAGGAAAAGGCCATCTTTTGGTCCTCACAGCCAACACTCGTTGGCTGACGGGATCTACAGGTTGTCCATTCTGCTAGATCAAGTTGGACAGGTAGAGACTTTTGGAAAAAGGTAATCCCTCAGGTACCCTGGTAAAAGTGACAACAACACCTTGAATTGCATCCAGAAAGACACCAGTAACCAATGCAGCTCACAGAGAAGTGCTGTTATGTATGCCGTATATCTGTCACCATTTCCCACCCTGGTGACGCAATGATTGGAAGGCAGTATTGAAAGCTAATTCTGCCCACAGCCTGTTCTGTCCCCGCTTCCCCACACAGGCAAACACACAACCAGGCACACCTGCCAAGATTTTATTATGCAATCAGACTAGAATCCCTTGCAGATAAGGGTTTTGGCAGTAAACTGCGAAATGCCTGCCAAGTCAGTTTTCACTCACAGTAAGCAAGAGAGAGTTTATCCTCAGTCCGGTCCAGTAGCAAAAAGTAATCCACGAAGCAAGAGTTAGCCAAGGTCCAATCCAAATATGTACAAGACAGATTTCAGGTAACGCGATGTGACTCTCAGGTTTTTAACTTTGACCGTCACAAAGCCTGAAGAGCAATCACACCCACTTTTATTCCTTGTGGGGTGTGGCTCAGTGACTCAGCTCAATCTCTGGCCCTCCCACACCTCTTTCGTTGCTGCGCACGCTTCTCCCTCTGACGCTGCCTGGGATCAAGCCAATTCATCATCCTCGCTCCCTATCTGTTGTTGTTCCGATATGCTTTCCTCCTGGCATATCCCAGGCTGTTCCTCCTGGCCTTCGGATGGAACCTGAGGCATTGCCAGAGAGGTGGGTCCTGGAGAGGGGGGCCTTGTCAGTTCCTCCCCATCACCTTCTGAGTCCTCTTCCTCTGTTAGGACAGGCTCCGGAGTCGGGGTCACAACACAGCCAGGAGTTCGATCTTGATGTGGCTCAAAGTTGTCCCAGCCTTCCATCCTTCCGAGGTCAGTAAAATGAGGACCTGGATTATTGGAGACAATATGCTGACATTATAAACCAGAGAGCGCTGTAAAGTACTATTGGGCAGCCTAAATATTATTGCTATCCATGCAGCCTCATTCTGTACCCGTTGGAAGTTTCCAAATGCTCTTCAGGGCCAGCCCCATGTAGAATTTGTTACAGTAGTCTAAAAGTAGAGGTTACAAGGGCATGAATTAACATCTGAGGTAAACTGTTCTGACCTAGGCTTCCTGAGAAAACATAAGTCACAATTTTAGTCCCAAAAAACCTATTTTATTGAGATGTAATGATTCACAAACAGTCTGTGTAGATTCTGACAGATGTCTGCTCGAGTTGACACAGTCTGTCAGGGTAATGTTGATAAGCACCCACCTTTATTTCCCTGGAAACGCTGCCAGAGACCTAATTGCCAATTAGTTTTGCAAGGCCCAACGGAGCACAGAGTCAAACGGAGCTTCTCAGAACTTGAATTGACTATATGAACTAATTGCTTCCTGCAAAGCCTCACGTCTGTTTGCTCCTCCTTTATGTCTTATGGGAGGGGCCAATCAACTCCAAGCCTTACTCCTGAGTCACCCTTTTTTTCCTTAATTGTTCTTGCCTTCTGGCAGCTCTGCGCACGGGCACACTGGGAACAGGCTCACACTGTTCTTCTGCCTCGCTGATGTCAGATTCCGGAGACTTCGGAGGCAGCACATAACTACCAGATGGCCCTGGTTCCATCTCTGCCTCTGACTCAGAGCCCTCATCTGAGCCTTCCCCAGGCTCCAGGACTGGCCCATGTTCCTCCCCAACCTCCTCACTGTCTGACTCTGCTGCCAGCTCCTCAGGCTGCCTGCGGACCACAACAATGCTAACTCTCTACAAAAATCTGCTCTACTAACGGTCAAGGCAAATTGGCGGTAGACAAGGGTCAACACATTTCAAGATGGGCTGGACTTAGATCTCTTGTCCAACTCTGCTGCCAGCTCCGCAGGCTGCCAGTGGACCACAACATAAAGATCCCATCTGTGGCAGCATCCAACACAATTCTTGATATCTAGCTGATAGATTAATCCTACCACGGTTAATAACTAAGTCAAAATAAATACGGTAAAATAAAATATGCAACTGTAAGAACCTGGAAGTTAAACTCTTTAGAAACCTCACCCTCCAGATGTTTAAGTCACAGGATTCCAAAAACCTCAAAGCCCCTCTTCTACCTGAGTCTGAAGGCTGGGGGAACCCTCCACTGGATTGCCAAAGTTGCATCACAAACACAACCCTGTCCTTCGCCTAGTCTGGTCCCAAGCTATTTTGAGGCCGTGGAAGTCAAAACCAGATTTTTGAACAAAGTCCAGAGGAAAACCAGAAGCCAGCGGGGATCCTAATTAAGGGGTAAACTACATTTTTTTTTTTGCTTTGAAATGCGTGACCTGCTTAGATTGCTAAAGTATATATTGGGAACGTTACATGAAAATATGTCGTGATTTGAGGGGAAACCCCTATGAAAAACTTAAAAAGGGCCGCTTTTTACTGCTCAAGAGGATGTTTTGGAGAAATAGGATGAAAACGTTCCGTTGAAGATAATCTAGTCAGTTCCATAGAAAATTAGCCTTCCGTGGGAATCCGTGACTTCAAGGGTCGAGAATGCCCTCCACATTGCTTTGAAGCCACAATGACATCATATCTATTAAAATCTCATTATGCAAATCACACATGAGGTTAGTTGGCAGACCCTATGGATAGCCGGGCCTTGGGGCATAAATGTTGTCCTTGCCTATCATTCCTCAAAGCAGATGCATCTATTACTGGCTCCGTTGACCCATTTTCTCAAAACAATAACCAGTAACTAGGTTACTGATTGGTCAATATTGGAAGAGGGATGTCATGCCTACTATTGAAGAATGGACTTTGAAGATGGCCAGTTTTGCAGAAATGGCGAAGATATCAGCATACTTAAAAGACCAGACTCAAGAGACTTATGCATGGGAGTGGAAGAATTGAATAGATTATGTGCAGAATAAATATCAAACTAGGAAGTACCAGATAGCTTTTAGCTGAATGTTGTGTAGAAATGTATAGTATATAGGGGGTAGAATAGTTGAATGTCATGTAGAAATGTATACTACACAGGGGGGTAGAATAGAAGGGCGGTAAAGTAGGATATAATAATATGATTTGGATTTGGATTTCACCTTGGGGAAGTCATGGCGGGAGGGGAGGGTTAGGGAGGGAAAGGGGGGAAGGGAAAATTTGTATTTGTAAAACTTTTTCAATTAAAAAAAAAAAACAATAACCAGCCAATTTTTTTTAAAAAAAAAATCATCCCCATATTTTTGTGGAACAGATGGAGGGCTGATAAAATCTGCCATCCAGACTAAGTACAGGGAATCCGGCATTTTTGCAGAAAATATATATAGACACAACACCATCATCCCGTACAGCTAGGAATCTGAGGTTATAATGTTAGATTCATCAGTAGAGACTTTACAGAAAGTTATCAGTGCTAGCTGGGAAAACTTGTTAACGAAGATATTGCTTGAACTTGGTCTGCCCAATACTTCAGACATGCCTAATTTTCACTAATATAATAAATTTCCTCATACAAAGATTGCCTCTGTCACGCCTCTCCCAGCTTGGATGTTCAGGAAAGGAAAACCTCTCGACTCCCATTTGTAGGGAAAGGTATAACTTTTACTGAAGCCAAGTGGTTACAGCATAGTAAAGCCAGATCTGAATATTCCCATATAAACCCATTGCTTTTCCCTTCCCCTTTCGTAAATGTCCTGTGATGTTCAATAGCGATAGCACTTAGACTTATATACCGCTTCACAGTGTTTTACAGCCGTCTCTAAGCAGGTTACAGAGTCAGCATATTGCCCGCCCCCCAACAATCTGGGTCCTTATTTTATCGACCTCGGAAGGATGGAAGGCAGAGTCAACCTTGAGCCTGGTGAGATTTGAACTGCCAAATTGCAGGCAGTCGGCAGAAGTAGCCTGCAGTACTGCACTCTAACCACTGCGCCACCTCAGCTCAATGTTCAAATTAGGTATTTTGGTAATAGTCCTAAAGTTTTGCACCTCTGGTGGGTGTTTTCATTCCATTCTCCTGCTTGGGTCCTTTATCTACCAGGCGCTGTTCCAGGCTGGTACCTCTGGTTCCTTTTATCCTGTCACCTTACCCCTCCCCTATATCCCCTTACTCCTCCATCCCTCCTTTTATGGCAGGATGCCATCGAAGTGAAGCAGGACTGAAGCAATCTGACAGCAAGCCACTGTCACACTGATTTCCCTCCTACTCCCTATGCAGCAGAACTTCTCGAGATCTTGGAGCTTCTGATAAGGAAGGAAAATAGGACCTACAGAGGTCCTTCATGCCTGCAGGTGGGGGTGGGCTTCAAAAATTTTAGCAAGGGGTTCTCTGCCTGGTTGCTGGGTGGGTGTGGCTGTGGTGGGTGTGGCCTAGTTGACCTCCTGCACCACAGTGGGGGGGGGGGTTGCCCTCCCCAGGCTCCAGAGGCTTTCCTTGAGCCTCCGGGAGTGCAAAAACGGCCTCCCCAGGCTCTGGAGGCCCTTCCTGAATTTCTAGTAGGCCCATTTTTTGCCCTCTCCAAGCCTCCACACGCGCCCTGCACTTACCTGCATCCAAAATGGGCCACGTGGGGACTCCTGGGAGGGGTGGTGTGGGTGGGGCCATCAGGAGTGGGATTTGAGGGTTCTCTGAACAGAATCTTAGTTAGAGGTTCTCCCGAACCCCTGCGAACTCCCGGCAGCCCACCCCTGCCTGCAGGACAAAGACTTGAAAGAAGAGTGACACTGCAAGGAACATCTCTTTGGGGGTTGCTTTGCTCTGGAGTAGACCAGCCTTTTTGAGCCAAGGAAAATGCAGGGCAGCTGACTTTGAATAGGGCTTGGACTCTTGGATTATATAACTTGCCCATTTGGAAATAACCCACCGCTGGAAATAACATCCATACATTATGCTTCCACAATTAGCTGCCGAAAACTCTTTGGACTAGTTTTGTGGACTCTGACTTGGTTTGTACCTGACTTTGCTTTTGTTTATGCCTTTTGGCTCCGTGACTTGTATGCTTTGGCTTGACTGAAGCCCTGGCCTGTGCTTCAAACACGTTTCTTCTTAACCCTCTGCCTTCTTCTTGTATTTCAGAAGAAGTGTTGGCCACCTCGCACCCTTGGTTGCCTCCCTGCCCAGCACAGATTACTGGGACAGGAGAGTTGCTGTGTCATCAGTCCCCTTGAAAGCCTGGGGAGTGGGGTCTTTTTTTGTGGACAAAAAGATAGTCCACCAGCAGCCTCTCAAGAGCAGTTGTTTCAACCATGATAACAAGCATGGGGGTTCACAGGGGTTCGGGCGAACCTCTTGCTAAGATTCTGTGCAGTTTGGAGAACCCCCAAATCCCACTCCTGGCTGGCCCTGCCCGCCCCTCCCCTCTCAGGAGTCTCCACGTGGCCCGTTTTGGATGCAGGTAAGTGCAGGGTATGCATGGAGGCTTGGGGAGGGCAAAAAAATGGGCCTTCTGGAAGTTCGGGAAGGCCAGAAACAGGCCCATTTCTGGCCTCCAGAGGGCCTCTGGAGCCTGGGGAGGCCATTTTCGCCCTCCTGGAAGCTCAAAGAAGGCCTCCGGAGCTCAGGGAAGGCAAAAACGCCCCCCCTCCCATGGTGCAGGAAGCCAACTAGGCCATACCCACCATGGCCACGCCATATACACACCCTGTTTCCCCCAAAATAAAACATTGCCTGATAATAAGTCCAATTGGGCTTCTGAGCACATGGCAATAAGGCCAAGCACTTATTTCAGGGTTCAAAAAATATAAGACAGGGTCTTATTTTTGGAGAAACACGGTATATATATCTTCTAATGGGTACCAATAGAAGAGAATATAGGTAACTCAGGACTGAACTGTGGAGTCCTTGGTGGTCTCTGAGTTTGGTTGTTTGCTTACAGATGTTTCATTACCTGATTAGAAAATATCTTCAGTGACATTTGTGAACCAATTTGATTGGCTTCATAATGCAATCCATATAATCCAGAGGTGGGGGAACTAGGGACCTAGTATGACTTGTGGACTTCAATTCCCAGAATTCCTGCCATGCTGGCTCAGGAATCCTGGGAGTTGAAGTCCACAGGTCATAAAAAGGCCCTGGTCCCTCACCCCTGAATTGAAGAACTCCAGGAGTTAAACAAAATCTCTTTGTTACCAGTTTGACAGGAAGTTCCATTTATTTTATTTTTTTTATCAAAACTCTATTCCGTCCATCTAACCAGAGGCGACTTATAGACGTTGGACAAAATACAGAATAAAACATGAAAACAAGAAAGATCTTAAGATGAAGAGGAAGGACACTAAATGCACACAGAGACAAAGTGGGGTCTTCTCTACTCCATTGTTGTTGTTGTTGTTAGTCGTAAAGTTGTGTCCGACCCATCGCAACCCCATGGACCATGTTCCTCCAGGCATTCCTGTCATCTACCATTCCCCGGAGACCATTTAATCTCACGCCAACTGCTTCAGGGACTCCATCCAGCCACCTCTACTCCATTAGCCGCCTCCATTAGGGCCCTATTTTCCCCCAACCTTTAAATGCTACTGTTGTTTTATATGTTTTGTCTTTACTACAACTTGCAAGTTTCCCAGAGCAATCGAAGAGGAATTTCAGTTCTTTAAAGAAGCAAAGCAAATTAAATTACGTTCATGTAAGGGGAGGCATCCAGAAAAGCAAAGAGACAGTTTAGTGGTTAAGGCACCACAGTAGAAACTGGGAGGCCGTGATTTCTAGCCAGGGCCTACCGGTTCGCAAATGTGAGCACGCCCGTGTGCGTTCGCTTCGCTCTCACACGCCACTTCCGTGCATGTGCATGGCCTTTCGTGCATGCGCTTTGCTTGCACATGCTCCTTCCACGCATGCACCCAGCCTCAAAAACATGCCTAAATATTTATTTACTTATTTACTTATTTACTTATTTACTTATTTACTTATTTATTTATTTATTTTTCAGATTTCTATACCGCCCTTCTCCTTTCGGACTCAGGGCGGTGAACAGCCAAAGTAAAACACTTTATACACAAAAGTTAAAATAGATTTAAAATAATTAAATAATTTGGCCCTTAAATTTAAAACATTTCAATTTAAAACCAATTTCAAATTTTAAAAACCCATCATAAAATCAGGACAGCCCGGCTAACTGAAAGAAGTAGGTTTTAAGGGCCCGACGAAAAGTCCGGAGGTCTGGGATCACTCGTATCTCTGGGGGTAGATTGTTCCAGAGGGTAGATGCCACCACAGAGAAGGCTCTCCCCCTGGGGGTCACCAACCGACATTGTCTGGCCGACGGCACCCTGAGGAGGCCCTCTCTGTGGGAGCGAACTGGCCGGTGGGAGGCAATTGGTGGCAGAAGACAGTCCCATAAGTACCCCGGCCCTAAGCCATGGAGCGCTTTAAAGGTGATCACCAACACCTTGAAGCGCACCCCGAAGTCCACCGGAAGCCAATGCAGCTCGCGCAGGAGAGGAGTCACATGGGAGCGCCCCGTCGCTCCCATAATCCCCCGCGTGGCCGCATTCTGCACCAGTTGGAGCCTCCGGGTGCACCCCAAGGGGAGCCCCATGTAGAGAGCGTTACAATAGTCCAGACGAGAGGTGACGAGTGCTTGAGTGACTGTGCGTAGGGAGTCTAGGACAACATAGAGCCGGGGCGGGCCCATCTGCGATTTTCGCTACCGGTTTTCCTGAACTGGTCCGAACCGGCTGAAGACAACCACTTCATGAAAGCCAGCTGGGTGACTTTGGGCCAGTTACTCTCTTCAGTCCAACTTGCTTCACAGGGTTCTTATTGCTGGGAAAATAGGAGAAGGAAGGTTTTCTGGATGTGGTCACTGCCTTGAGTGATTTGTGAAAAGGAAGGAAGGAAGGAAGGAAGGAAGGAAGGAAGGAAGGAAGGAAGGAAGGAAGGAAGGAAGATCTACCTGCTGCCTTATGGAATGGACAGGGGACATGACAGTGAAGTCCTGATGCTTCTGAGATGTTCTTGGTCTTGCCTGCAGGAGGAGATGGGAGAGCCAGGCAGAGGTTCCCCCTCCCCCGCCCCCATGCTCCCTGGTCTGTGCAACCCAGTCTCATTGGCACTTTGTGCCGCCTTTGCTGCTGTCGAAGGAATGCGCAGCTGAGAACCCCCCCCCCCCTTTCTTCTGTGTTGGCAATGTCAGCAAAGGCTTGTGTGTTACGGGACAGTGAGTCCCTCTCCTGCTCTCTTTTTCTCCTTCTCCTCCTCCTCCTCCATCTCGTCCACAGGAAGGGTGTTTCCTCCAATCTGGTCCTGCCTGACAGCCATGTTCTTTTCTGGACCATCAATTTTATGGGCATAAACAGCCCCTTTTTCCCCTTTCTTTCTTTCTTTCTTTCTTTCTTTCTTTCTTTCTTTCTTTCTGTCCTTCCTTCCTTCCCTCCCTCCCACTCCATCCTTCCTTCCTTCCTTTCCTTTCTTTTTCTTTCTGTCCTCCCTCCCTTCCTTTCCTTTTTCCTTTCTTTCTTTTTCTGTCCTTCCTTCCTTTCCTCCCTCACTCTCCCTCTTTCCTTCCTTCCTTCCTTTTCTTTCTTTCTTTTTCTTTCTGTCTTCCCTCCCTTCCCTTCCTTTCCTTTCTTTCTTTCCTTTCTTTCTTTTTCTGTCCTTCCTTCCTTCCCTCCCTCCCCGCTCTCTCTCCTTTCTTTCTTTTTTTCTTTCTTTCTTTCTTTCTTTCTTTCTTTCTTTCTTTCTTTCTTTCTTTCTTTCTTTCTTTCTTTCTTTCTTTCATTCCTTTCTCCCTCCTCCCTCCCTCAAATAGAAATAATGCTTTTTTGGCAAGAGGCTCGCTAACAATATAATATTTTCATTTGGCTTCCTCTGTAAGATGTCAGAGTAAAATACAGCAATTCTAAATGTCATGGAAATCCTGATCTTTTCCTAGCAGTTCGTTATTAAAGCTTTTTCATTTCAAAGCAGTTTCTCTCTCTCTCTCTCTCCCTCTCTCCCCTTCTCTCTCTCTCTCTCGCCATTAATCAAGCTACAAGTTATTATTTGTTGATTGCTCCAATATTTCATGTCAACAGTCCCCCCCACCCCCTCTGTTGTTTGCTAAAAACTCTTTTTCAACTCAACATGCTTTTCATTAGCACGTGGTTATGCAGATCATGCTATGTTGCAACCTTATTTTAGATGTTTTCTCATCAGTTTCTCTAGATGGCCCATCCATCTCTACCTTCATTATACTTTTAAAGATCCAGGTGATCTTCAACTTACAACAATTGAGCCCAGCATTTTGGTTGCTAAGCGAGACGGTTGTTCATTGAGTTTTGCCCCATTTTATGACCTTTCTTGCAACGGACGTTAAGTCAATCATTGCAGTCTTTAAGATAGTAACATAGTTGCTAAGCGAGTCTGGCTTCCCCATTGACTTTCCTTGTCAGAAGGTCCCAAAAGGTGATCATGTGACCCCAGGACACAGCAATGGTCATAACTATGAGCCAGTTCCCAGGTTTCGAAATGTTGACCATGGGGAAGCTACAACAGTCGTAAGTGTGAAAAACAATCATAAGTCACTTGTTTCGTTGGCGTTGTAACTTTGAACGGTCACTAAAGGAACTGTGGTAAGTTGAGCGCTACCTGTACATCTTAGTCTTTCTACAACTATTCCATACATTCTCCCTAGACCAAAGATACAAATAACTAATAAAGGAGAATATTTGAAGATCAGGGTTGAAACCAAGGACCCTTCACAGTCTTCTTCCTCCTCCTCCTCCTCCTCCTCCTCCTCCTCCTCCTCCTCCTCTCCACAAAACCCCTTCCCTACCAGCTCTGATGATGTTACCTAGTTTGGTAATGAAATGTCTACAAGAAAACAATCAAGCTTCTTTAAAGAACTGAAATTCCTCTTCGATTGCTGTGGGAAACTTGCAAGTTGTAGTAAAGACAAAACATATAAAACAACAGTAGCATTTAAAGGTTGGGGGAAAATAGGGCCCTAATAGGGGGTGGCTCAGATAGCACCAAGGACCCCACAGTCGTTCTCCTCCTCCACCTCCTCCTCCTCCTCCTCTTCCTCCATTCCACAAACCCTACTCCCTTCTAGCACCGATGATATCACCTAGTTAGGATATCTGCAAGAGGGACCTAGAGGCCCTGGGAATGGACATTAACAACTGGGAAACCTTGACCTCCGATCATTCAGCCTTTGAAGGCTAAAGACACAGCATGGCCTTCTCCAATTCGGAGGGACACTTGTTCGGCAGGCTGAGGCAAAGAGGCAGTCCCGGAACCAGCGAAATCTGCGGGCTGGGCAGGGGACAGAATGCATCTGCCCTCAGTGTGGAAGGGATTGCCACTCTCGAATTGGCCTTTTTAGTCACACTAGATGCTGTTTGAGGACCTCTTTCCAGAGCACGATACCATAGTCTCTTGAGACTGAAGGATGCCAAGAGAGTAATGAAATATCTATAAGAAAACAAGCAAGCTGAGAGAGCACCACCAACCCTTCATACAGATAACTGTAATAACAGCTCTAACGGAGAGTAGGCACATGTCTCCAAGATTGAGTTTGGCCCCTATAAGGAACAGTCACACCCAGAGGTGGCTGTTCCTTCTGACTGTCCGAAGACATCCAATGAATGCCACAAATGAATGCCGGTCCCAGATGGTCACTATCCCGAACCATTCCCTAGCTGCATCTCCATCCATCAAGCTTTCATCAGCCTCAGGCCACTTGGAATGGGCTGGTACATTTCATGAGTAATCCATGTCCTTCCTTTTAGGACAGCTGACTTGAGTGAGGAAATAAGTCAAAAATGTGGGCATCGACCCCATGAATAAAGATGTCCATTAAAAAAAAAAAATAGCATGAAATGTTTCTTGGATGATCGGGATAATTTCCCTTCTTGTGTTTTGTGCATCGAAAAGGGAATAAGCTGGCCAACCAAATGTTTAAAAGAACCAATTGCGGAACAGCACGTAGGATCTTCTCAGCTAACTAATTATCCAAAGAAAACATTCTAATTGGTGAAACCTTCAGAATGGAGTGGAGTGGAGTGGAGTGGAGTGGAGACTGGAGACTGGAGTGGAGTAGAGAGTGGAATGGAGTGGAGTGGAGAGTGGAGTGGAGTAGAGTGGAGTGGAGTAGAGAGTGGAATAGAATGGAATGGAGTGGAATGGAGTGGAGAGTGGAATGGAATGGAGTGGAGTGGAGTGAAGTGGCGAGTGGAGTGGAGTAGAGAGTGGAATGGAATGCAATGGAATGGAGTGGAGAGTGGAGTGGAGTGGAGTAGAGTGGAATGGAGTGAAGTGGAGTGGAGAGTGGAGTGGAGTAGAGAAGAATGGAATGGAGTGGAGAGTGGAGTGGAGTAGAGAGTGGAATGGAATGGAGTGGAATGGAATGGAGTGGAGAGTGGAGTGGAGTGGAGTAGAGAGTGGAATGGAATGGAGTGGAGTGGAGTGAAGTGGCGAGTGGAGTGGAGTAGAGAGTGGAATGGAATGCAATGGAATGGAATGGAGTGGAGAGTGAAGTGGAGTGGAGAGTGGAGTGGAGTAGAGTGGAATGGAGTGAAGGGGAGTGGAGTAGAGAAGAATGGAATGGAGTGGAGAGTGGGGTGGAATAGAGAGTGGAATGGAATGGAGTGGAGAGTGGAGTGGAGTGGAGTAGAGAGTGGAATGGAATGGAGTGGAGTGGAGTGGAGTGGCGAGTGGAGTGGAGTAGAGAGTGGAATGGAATGCAATGGAATGGAGTGGAGAGTGGAGTGGAGTGAAGTGGAGTGGAGAGTGGAGTGGAGTAGAGAAGAATGGAATGGAGTGGAGAGTGGAGTGGAGTAGAGAGTGGAATGGAATGGAGTGGAATGGAATGGAATGGAGTGGAGAGTGGAGTGGAGTGGAGTAGAGTGTGGAATGGAATGGAGTGGAGTGGAGTGAAGTGGCGAGTGGAGTGGAGTAGAGAGTGGAATGGAATGCAATGGAATGGAATGGAGTGGAGAGTGAAGTGGAGTGGAGAGTGGAGTGGAGTAGAGTGGAATGGAGTGAAGTGGAGTGGAGTAGAGAAGAATGGAATGGAGTGGAGAGTGGAGTGGAATAGAGAGTGGAATGGAATGGAGTGGAGAGTGGAGTGGAGTAGAGAATGGAATGGAATGGAATGGAGTGGAGTAGAGAATGGAATGGAATGGAGTGGAGTGGAGAGTGGAGAGTTCACCTGTGTTAGTGAAGCTCTGCCATTTTTTTTTTAACATGCGTCAGAAGCAGTGGTGAGTTTCACTTAACCTTTGCTACCGGTTTGCGAAGTGAGCGCATGTGCCATTTCTGCACATGTGCAGAAGCTTCTGCGCATGAGCAGATCGTATTGGATGACATCCGGGTGGGTGGGCGGAGCCTCCCGCAGCCGCTGCTACCGGTTCGCGAGAACTGGTAGCAACCCACCACTGGTCAGAAGATTCATACTGTACGTATAGCTGCCATCTTCTTTGACACCTTACGCATTGACACCTTAAGCCCAGTTGCCTCTCCTTAAATTCATCCGTCAAAATCCAGGTAGGAACGCCGAGGACCACGGGGAGCTCCTAAATCAGTTCAAATTTGGGGGAAAGAATTGCAGGCAGGTAAGTTGTGACTTGACAAGCTCCAAAACAGCAGCCTTTGGAATCAAAGCTGAACTAAGACAACCCTGCCCCCTCAAAAGGGCTGCCTGAATTTTAAAGGCTTTGCCGTTAAGCTAAGGAGAATCCATTGTCAAAAGACCTCCGTTTTCTAAATAACGCTGCATTAACAAAATTTTCTTTCTGCATTGTAGCAGGGGTGGTGTAGAAGGCTGCGGTCAGAAAAATGGCTGCAGTTTTTGTTTTTTGCTCGTCAGCAATTTGGGGTGAAGCCCATTCTTTGGGGCTTCACTTCTGAACCCTGAACCAGTTTTTACCCTCTCTTTGTGGCCTTTAATCGGGTTTCCTGAGATCCATCCTTGAGATTACTGGCTTTTCTTCAAGTATTATTTTTAAGGCTTCTGCTATCATTATTTCTACAAGAAGTTTGTTGAGATAGAACATTGAGTTGTTAGGGAAGGAAAGAGCTGCTAACCATAGATGCAAAAAGGAGCGATAGCAAAATGTTCCTAGAGGGCAAAGAAAGGAATTAACTGGGAATATTTGCCAGTCAGCATAAAGAAACGTGTCAGAAATATTATATTAAGCAAAAAAAAGAAATGAAAAAAGGGAGGGCATGGAACCGTTTCTGAAATTTAGCAGATTTTTTTAAAGTGGGTTTATTAATTTAGCGTAGGTTCATAGCTGGAGTGAGGCTGCCTAGGAAAACATACTTTGAGAAATAATTTTCCATTTGTCCATCGTGTAATTGGAGACTTATCACATTATTATAATGATTTGGAAAACCGAATGAAACTCGATCCAGATTTCTTTTTTTTTTTAAAGAAAAAGAAAAAAAAAATCCACTCTGAAATAAAGCTGTCACTCTTCACAGCGGCAGAAAAATAACATTGAGAATAAAACGTTGTTTGGTTCATAAATATCCCCAAATTCATTTGTTGGATTTTTTTTTTCTCCCCTTTAAGTTCTACCGGGTGCTAAAAATCTACCAAATCTCACGGCAAATTCAAGAAGATTGCAATCGAGGGTATTTTGCTTTTAATATTCCCCCCCCTTTTTTTGTAGCATTGCCCAAAGCACAATAGATGGCCAAAACCCAAATGGTCCCACAGCTTGGCTTTCTTTGGCTAAAGGAAACAGAGACCCAATCTCATCCTGCTTTTTAGATTATTTTGGATGGCTCTCTGGATACAGTATGAGCTGGGCTAAATCCATGGGCTGATTCTGCACAGAACATGGATTTACAGGCAGCCATGTACCTGAACGACTTTTAACATCTTGGCAAACAACTTCTAGAGCAGCGGTCACCAACTGGTGGTCCGCGAGAAAATTTTGGTGGTCCGCAGAAAAATTATTTGCATTTTTTATATTGCACTAAATCAGGAGTCCTCAAACTGCGGCCCCTGGGCTGGATACGTGCAATGAGCGTTTGTGTTGCTGCAGAGAGTCTCCCCCTTTGGGGCTTTTTTGGGCGGGTCAGAGGGGGGCAGAAAGTCCAACTTGGGGTCTGCTTTGGCCTCCTGGTGCAGGGCTTTGGTATTGTGGCTCCGTTACCTGAGCCTGTGTCATCGGCAGGAGAGGACTCCGAGAGTGAAGGAGAGGAGTTGGCAAGGCCTCTTTCTCCAGGACCCTCCTCTCTGGCAATGCCTTCGGTGTCCGCCGAAGGGCAAGATATAGGGCCGGGGCCAAGCACGTCCACGCAGCCACAGGTGGACAGTGATGAGGGTAATGAGTCTTGGCTGGATCTTCGGCAGCATCGCAGAGATAAGTGCGCGCAACAGAAGAAAAGGTGTGCCAGAGATTAGGGTGAGTCACTGGACCACACCCCACAGGGTATAAAAGGGGGTGAGGTGGCCATTCAGACTCTGTGACGAACAAAACTAACTACTAACGAGTCACATTGCATCTTTGGAAACAACATTATCGGCCTTGGATTTATTTTACGAACTGGACAATTCTTGACTGTGGGTATTTTGTTTATTGAGTAAAAGTTCTTGGCAAGAGATTGGTGGCCCCTGTTCTAGAGCACGCTCTTAAACGTAGCCTCCAGATTTATCTACCTAAAGGCATGGCTTGTAACGGTGAACCTAGGAGGGAAAACATTTAATCAGATAACTAAATCTAGAGATCTTTCCTTTGCAAATCCCGTAACAGAGTTTTATTATTAATAAGTTACCTACTCTGGTTATAGAAATAGAATAACAGAATTGGAAGGGACCTTGGAGGTCTTCTAGTCCAACCCCCTACTCGGGCAGGAAACCCTACACCACTTCAGACAAATGGTTATCCAATCTCTTCTTAAAAACTTCCAGTGTTGGAGAATTCAGAACTTCTGGAGGCAAGTTGTTCCACTGGTTAATTGTTCTAAATGTCGGGAAATTTCTCCTTAGTTGCTTCTCTCTTTGATTAGTTTCCACCCATTGCTTCTTGCCCTGCCCTCAGGTGCTTTGGAGAATAGCTTGACTCCCTCTTCTTTGTGGCAGCCCCTGAGATATTGGAACACTGCTATTGTATCTCTCTAGTCCTTCTTGTCACTAAACTAGACATACCTAATTCCAGCAAGCGTTCTTTATATTTTTAAGCCTGCAGTCCCCTAATCATTTTTGTTGCTCTTCTCTGCACTCTTTCTAGACTCTCAACATCTTTTTTGCATCGTGGCGACCAAAACTGAATGCAGGATTCCAAGTGTGGCCTTACCAAGGCATGATAAAGTGGTATTAACACTTCACGTGATCTTGATTCTTTCTTTCTGTTGATGCAGCCTAGAGCTGTGTTGGCTTTTTTGGCAGCTGCTGCCCACTGCTGGCTCCTATTTAAATGGTTGTCCACTAGGACTCCAAGATCCCTCTCACAGTTACTACTATTGAGCAAGGTACCACCTATACTGTACCTGTGCAATATGTTTTTCTTGCCTAAATGTAAATCTTATCTAAGACTTGTAATTGGAAAGCATGGGCTCTTAGTGCAGAGAGTTTTCATATTGTACCTACTTTCAAAGGAGAAGAATCTCTATCCATTTCAAATCTTTCAAGCTGTATTTGAGCGACTGTCATGGTTGCATGGCGACACAGACAATGCCAGTACGGGGTCAACTCCAAATCTAACCCCATTTATTGAGTGCTGCAGGGACTTGAAATTTAAATGGCAGAATTTTGCAGCTTTCTACAAAGGGGCTCTATTGGTGCCTCTCTATATGATAGCCATGTGACTTTTAACTGTGGTTCCTGCACCAAAGAGAAAACTGAGTAATGGTTTAGGTAGAACATAGGGCAAATTGTTATGGTTTTGATGTTTTCATAGCTGGGTGGTTTTCCTGAAGAATGTTTTATGACCCAGCTAGGCAGCAGCATCGATGTGGGGTTCGCTGGCTATTTATATATATATATATATTAAAAAACTTGTCCTGTGTGATGGAATGTAGTCTGGATTCCCAGCAGAGGGAGTGCATTCCAGAGGAGCGACAGACAATTCAGTTCAGATAGTTTGTGGGAGAGAAAGAGGATGAATATGGCTCCTCCTTAATAGTTTTCAGAATACATGCTTTATGTGGCTGGTAGGTAGCTTAGTTTGGCAAGATTCTGTCTATAGGTCAGAAATGATTTTCAAAAAAAATCCGCTTGCAAGAATTACAATTTCCCTTTCTTGATTTTGGGAGGTGTCTTCCTTCTTGATGATTTCTTGAGTAATATAACGTTTCTTACCCACTCTCCAAATACTTTCAAATAATAACAATAAACAACTGGGAAATTGGCCTCTTAGTGTGCAAAACGTTTGGGGCTTAAATTCCTGCAAAGAGCTGTGTAATCTATCTTCACCCCTGGAGATCTGTAGCAATTCCTAGCGATCAGAGCACTGCAAACATTCAATGCCGCAGAATACAAATAGGTCCAACTGATACATCTGAACACGTTTGTGTTTGTCACTTAACCCATTTTAAGGGTGACCTTATGACCAGCCAATCGGTGCCAAGAGTGACTGCGCAGACGAGGTCATGGAAAGTTCTGGAGCTCAGTTTCCTACTTGTTCAGCCAAGCCTGTTTTGTGGTGGTTTTTCTTTTTCTTTTTAATAGGATTAAAGAAACATTTACGCGGAGATTCTAGGAGCGTTTTCACGCCACTGCTTGCTCTCGCTTGAAAAAAAACCAAGTCAGCTCCGAAGATGAAAGACGGGATTTAAAGGAAACCATTGTGTGGGATGAACTGATGCGGCTTTCTCTTTGGCCAGAGCGGGTGCATCATGTCACATAGTGATAAAGGGATGATCTTTAGGTGTTTCATAGCTAGTAAAATGTGGGAAGCGGCGTCAATGATGTTAGAATAGCATTGTCCCAATCGGAGGTGGGATTCACTTACATTCCCTACCGGTTCGCAAATGTGTGTCCGTACACTCTCTCGATTCGCTCGGATGCACCACCTTCAGCGCATGCTCTGCCTTCCGTGCATATTCTTTGCTTGCGTGCACGCCTTCCGCACATGCACTCGGCCTCAAAAACCTGGCTAAATAGGACGGCATTACATCCGGGCTGGTGGGCGGGGCCTACCGCAATCGCCGCTACCGGTTCATCAGAACCGACTGAATCTCATAACTGGTCCCAATGCGACATGAATTCTGCATTCCCCAGCATGTCATATTCCTCTCGGAGGAATTGTGAACTGGAGGCAAAGCTACATGTTACTCTTTGGGTGAACGATCCAGTGTAATTACCCTCCCCCTTGCACTGAAGGCTGCATGCACTGATCCTGTGTTTTGTGGTCACCTTGAAAATACAGCCAAATATTTTACTCGCAATAGCAGTGCCCAGCCTGCGTGATATTGGCAACCAACCTTCACACAGTGTCAATGAATTTACTGGGATTGTAGGAGTCCCAGCGAAGAGAATGGTACGGTGGCCTAGAGGTAGAGCTCTCGCCTTACAATCAGGAGGCTGTCAGTTCGATCCTAGGTAGATCTACTAGATCTCTCAAAGGTACATCTAATAATTGGGAAGGGGGAATTAATGCCCCCTATGCAAACTGTAGAGAATTGTCTTAAATATTTCTTGAATGAAGTTGGGTCTACAAGTGAAGTTAATACCTACTATTTCCTTCCCTTCACTGATGCTCTGGTCTCTCACTGAACATCCAGAAGCAGGATACTTACAGTATCATAATGTTTTTTTTTTTTAAAAAAACCAAAAGATACATAAATCCATTAGCTGGAAATCTGCAAAGGAAATGAGAAGGACAGCTACAAGTTCTTCCTCCACTAGAAAAGGTACCAGAATGATGAAAGCACAGATACTGTACCAAGCTTTTCTACTGGCATGTAAAAAAAGACATTTACCTTTTTCTTCAAAAATAAAATAACCTGTAACTTCCAAGTCTGCAACCAGTTCGACGGAGGTCCATGGGAACAGATTAGAAGATGTTGCCTTTTCACTGAAGTATGTGGCTAATTCATAACAGTTCATTTGCTTTGATGGTTCCTTTCTACTTGTCAACTAATCTATGAAAGGCATTCCGGTTATACAGATTTTTCAGATTCGTCTATGAATGAATGATCTGCTATTAAGCAGAGGAATGAGCTAGGAGCTTTCTGGCGAAGGGCCCTTGAAAGGTTCGGTACAAATTATGAAAGGTGACCTCATTAAACTCCTAAAAGGCACACAGTTCTTAAAGCTTTCTAGTCGGTTACTTGCAATAGTTCTCTGTAGTTGATCAGCACAAAAGAGTATAAAGTGAGATACTTGCCCAGGTCATACTGTGGGATTGTCATCTTCCATCCTAAACCCCAAAACATCAGCGGAAGTTGTTTAGCAGAGAAGTTGTGATGGCAGGACTTCCTGGAGGAGAACATTTGAAAAATATCACTCTTTGGGAATATGAAGGAGTATTTTAAGTTGTGAGGAAATGGCAGAGGTTGTGCTGCCCCACTCATTCACACACACACACACACACACACAAATGTGGTTTTAGAGAGTTTATTAATGCTCTCCAGCAATTCCCTTCATTTGGAACTGTCCCAAATAAATCCAGCCACAAGCAGGCCAGGTTTAGTCCACAAGGCAGTGTCCAATAGTCCATAAAACAATGAAAAGTTGCTCCAACAAATAAGTCCACCAAACTAACTGAACTCCACCCGGCCACACTGAAACCCGCTCACAAGAGCTCACTTGGCAAGAGACGTTCAGAGTCTCCCAGGCACAAAGTCAAGCTGGAAGCACAGCCATAAACCAAAAATGTGGTTCCCACCAACGTCTCCCTCTGCCTGCCATGATAAATAGCTTTCTGGTGCAGCCCATCAAGATGGGTGGGGCCTTCTCCCGAGTAATCTAGCAGATCTCCGCTGCTCCTGTCTTTTCTCTGCCCTGTGTGCTTTCGGATTTACCATGGAAGGCAGCTTCTCCTCCTCTTCACTGACCATTCACCCCTGCAAGCTGTCCCCAGCCGAAGCCTCCTGTAAATCTCTTTTGGTTGTCCACTCAGAATCATTAACCCAGTTCCTGACGTGCCAGGAATGAGTTCATTCTCCCTCCTAGAAATAATCAGAGGAGTCATCCAAGAGAGACATCACAGGGGCTCTGTCAAGTACAAGGAACCAGAATGAGACCATGAGCTGCTCAAGGTTATTATTTTTATTGCTGCATGCCTATGTACAAGAATCTTGCCAGGCTGATTCCATTTTCTTTGGAACAGCCAGACAAGGGTTTCAGGGATTCTGGGAGAGGAAGTTTCTGAGCCACTTCCTACAGTGCAAGGACTCTAAGCGCATCCCCCTGTCACATTCCGGCGTCCCGGGTAAGAAAAGCCAGCAACACAAGTTGATGTTAGATTATTTATCTGGAAACGGGACCCGGCACAAAACAACCACCCAAAAGGAATCAAAGTTTATGTACTGTGGTTAGTTCACCCGCCCCTTATATATGCTCCACCTCCCTTGTGTGTACACCTCGCCCCTCCCAAGACTGCTTGCCGCTAATACAGCCGCTGCAGTCTGGCCACGCCCCTAGCTGCCCATCCCGGCCCATCCTGCTTGGTTCCCTGCTTCTTCCCACGTTCCGACGATCAGCTGTTTCCATGAGACGACAATCAGCTGTTTTGCAAGTAGCCGGTTACAGTCAGAGCCCCGTTGGGCAGGCAGCAGCCCCGCGGATGCCGGAGCGATCAGCCAGGCAAAATCTGGGCCCCTCTAGCCAGATGGCAGCCCCATGGATGGAGGAGCGAGGCAATGCAGGCTGTAGGTGTGTGTCTTGGGCAGCGACTCCTCCCTGCCAGGACACCATGGTGGCGTGGCCGTTGATGCCCATGCACGCGCAGCCACTCCTCCCCCGCCCAGATGGCAGCCTCGGGACATCTGGCGGTCCGGGGTTGACACCCCTTTTTCTTACCTTCCCCCATTCTAGCTGGAGATTCCATCACAGGCCCCAAGAGAAAATGGCTGTCACAGAGCAGGACATTAGCAAAATCACTCCCGTATTTAAAGAAGTAGAAAACAAAACAACTATTAAATTGCGCAAATGTGCAGCATTCCGATAAACTGTAATAAAATACTGGTATTTCAAACTGTTTTAAGAGCATCTTTTATTTCAGCCTTAAACGGCATAACATATTTTAAGAAATTCCTTTTTAGGGAAAGCAAAAGAAACATTGAGGTGAGGTGTTTCCTTGCAAATTAACTTGATTGGATGCTTTGTGTAAAGCAAAATAAACCTCCTTTATAAAGGATGTATTGTGCAATGTGGGCCTTTGTTTTTACTTTGAAAAGAAAACTGATTCTGTACGTGTGCCTGTATGTTGTCATACATTCCATCTCCCCATAAAATAATCCATTTTTTGGGGGGACGGGACAAGGAGGAGAACCGTTCTCCTGCCTTGCAAATAGTTATTGCTCTTTGACCAGAGCTGTCAGGCCCAAAGAATCAAGAACAATATATGGGTTACTTACTTCTGAATTCTTTCTTTCTTTCTTTCTCTTTCTTTCTCTTTCTTTCTTTCTTTCTTTCTTTCTTTCTTTCTTTCTTTCTTTCTTTCTTTTTATTTTTAAACAAAACATAAAAACATCCATCATCCAATCCAATTGCAAGTAGTGTGTTGGTCGGTTACAATTTTTTTGTGCTTCATCTCATATTCATCATTTACTAATTCTCTAATTTTTCATATTATCAATCTAACTATAAGGTACAACTATATATCTTTATATCATGATTCTCATTTATCATTCATCTAACAATGGCATTTCCATCCCATTCAAATCATTTCCATATATTGTATTGTAGCATCTATTTCATATTTCATTTCCGTGTTTTATTATCTAGCCATTGATAAAACAAATCCCATATCTTATAATATTGTTTGTCCTTCCTGTTCTCTAATTTCAAATGTCAATTTGCTCATTTCAGCACATTCCATAATTTTCCTAATGACTTCATCTTGTTTAGATATTTCCTCATTTTTCCAATTTTTAGCAAACACAATTCTAGCCGCTTGAATCTAGTTACTTGATTCACCATCAAGTAACTCAGTTCTCTATTGTATTTTCTGGTAAGATCCCTAACGACCTTTGCTCGTTCCACCATGATTTGAAGATCTGGCTGTTTCACAGCCTGGACTGATGTGGGAGGGGGGGTTCTTAATAGATTTTAAATTGATTTTAAATTGTTTTAATTTGGACTTTTAATTTTATATTGTTTTAAGGTGCAATTGTGCATTTTATTGTTGTGAGCCGCCCTGAGTCCATTGGAGATAGAGCGGCATATAAATCGCATTAAACTAAACAAACTAAACTAATAAAAAAAAAAATATCTGGTTTAAAGTCAATGTGCTTTTTAATCATTTTCTCCAACCATGTGTGGATTTTAGTCCAGTATCTTTGAATTCTTTCTTTCTTGTTAGTATCCTATAGACAGAATCTTGCCAGACTAAAGCAATTATCTACTTACTTAACTTCGAACTCCTAGAATCCAAGCTGGAAGGTTGTGTACAAGGGTTCTACAGATGTCAGCCCAGTATTTTTATATATTCCAGCAAAATCAGATTAAAGGATTTGGAGCAATCAATTATATCCAAAATGTTAATGAAAAGACTCTGTGACTATGTTCCAAACAACTTGGGGGGGGGGAGTTTTTGAGAGAAAAGAAAGTCATTTTATTAATGATTGTCATTATGTATTTTTCTATTACGTATAATTATGAATGAAACCAAAGAAAAAGGCCTTCTAGAATCCTTGAAATGGTTTGAAAATCCCTAAGAAACTGTTTTATTAGTTCCGAGATTCCTCAATTGTGGGAATTAAGTAGAAAAAAGATGAGTGAAAAAAAAGGCAGAGGAAAGAGAAGGAAAAGTCAGAATAGAATAGAATAGAATAGAATAGAATAGAATAGAATAGAATAGAATAGAATAGAATAGAATAGAATAGAATAGAATAGAATAGAATAGAATAGAATAGAATTGAATTCTTTATTGGCCAAGTGTGATTGGACACACAAGGAATTTGTCTTGGTGCATACCCAATACACTGAGCCGAGGTGGCGCAGTGGTTAGAGTGCTGTACTGCAGCTACTTCAGCTGACTGCTAGTTCAGCAGATCAGCGGATCAAATCTCACCGGCTCAAGGTTGACTCAGCCTTCCATCCTTCCGAGATGGGTAAAATGAGGACCCAGATTGTTGGGGGCAATATGCTATTTAGTATACTGTCGATTGTTGTAAGTCGCCCAGAGTCCTCGGAGAGTGGGCGGCTAGAAATATGATTTAATAATAATAATAATAATAATAATAATAATAATAATAATAATAATAATAATAGCCTCTCAGTGTACATAAAAGAAAAGATACATTCGTCAAGAATTATAAGGTACAACACTTAATGATAGTCATAGGGAACAAATAAGTAACCAAATCATACTAGGAAACAGTCAATATAAATCGTAAGGATACCCACAACAAGGTTACAGTCATACAGTCATAAGTGGGTGATAGGAATGATGAGAAGATTTTTTTTTAAATTTGATTTATATGCCGTCCTTCTCCGGAGACTCAGGGCGGCTTACAATGCGTTAACCAATAGCCTTCATACTTTTGTATATTTATACAAAGTCAGCCTATTGCCCCCACAAACCGGGTCCTCATTTTACCCGCCTTAGAAAGGATGGAAGGCTGAGTCGACCTTGAACCTGGTGAGAATTGAACTCGGAGTAATTGCAGGCAGCTGGATGTTAAATGCTGCCTTAGGAGGCATTAGCCTCCTACGCCATTTAGGCTCCCATTAATAGTAATGCAGAGTTAGTAAATAATCTTAGTAATCTAAGTCTGTATTACTAAGTAATACAGACTTAGTAATGCAGACTTATTACTTAGTAATAGTAAATTTCCCCCAATATTTTATTAAACTATCTTACAGTTCTGCCCAAGAAACTTGATACTATGCGACGTGTCAAATCTTTGGTGATGAGGAATAGGGAATTCTGCGTGTTGAAGTCCACACATCTTAAAAGTTGCTGAGGTTGAAAAACCACTAATCTAGAGATTATCTGAGACTTCTTCCTTGTAATAATGAAGCTGGGGAATATAACAGCCTCAGTTTTTGGTTTAGCTTTGAACGACTGGAGCTAGAAGCAATTACG
The DNA here is from genome assembly GCA_022577455.1 of Arizona elegans. Taxonomy (NCBI): domain Eukaryota; kingdom Metazoa; phylum Chordata; class Lepidosauria; order Squamata; family Colubridae; genus Arizona; species Arizona elegans. The sequence goes on along the minus strand of JAKOOJ010000007.1, from coordinate 5,932,386 downwards.
CCAATTATGATAGGTTACATTAAGCCCCTGTGCATTACCCGAGTCCTATGCCTTCCCGTCTCACGAGTTTAAATCAAGGGGTGTGTTTTTCTTTGGAATTCCCTTGCATTTTGCTTCATGTGTGCTTTTTCTTGTCCTGACAGCTGGATCAAGTGATCCGTCAGCGTAGCCTTTCCAGTTTGGAATTGTTCCTCTCTTGCGCCCAGAAGCAGCTGAACTGTTTGCTGCGGGAAGAAGTCACAGCACCGGAGACAGAAGGAAAGGATTCCGTACCGTTGATCACTTCTCTCAAAGATGCTGGAGACTAGACGGAGAACTGGGATCCATCAGCCGGTCTCGTATTGTTTTGGTTAGATGTTCAGAATCATACTGCCATCCTTGTAAAGCTAAGGGATGTTTTCAGTACCAGCTCCTCAAACATGACAAAACCTCTGAAGTTAACGCAAAGATTCCTTTAATAGGAGCGCCAGCAGCCCCGGCAAAAAGTTTCTCTCTCACCGCAGGCTAACAAGTCTGTCCAGCAGGGAGATGAATAGTTGTCTGCCACATCTATTCGTCTCTGCTCCCTGCCTTTTATCCCCAGAGCTAGGGTAGGGTTCCTTTAGCAGCAGTGGCTCATCTGTCCCAAGGACCAGCCCATAGATTTCCACTGCTCTCCTCTCCTCTGCCTTCTGTGCATCCGCGCATCAGGCACTGGACCCAGCTGTTCCTCCTCTTCCTCATCAGCCACCTGCAGACCTGGGGGCTGTTACCTCTCCATCTAAGGGCTGACGGACGTCACAGGCTCCACCTTTGTCTCTGTCTATCTCTCTGCCAGCTCCATTCCCTCTTCCCCCTCGGAGCTCTCAGGTTGCCTTGATGCTATCCTGACTCCCACGCCTCCTCCTCATCTGATTCGTCTGTTGGAGGGGCTGGCGGCCAACAGGCCACAACAGGTTGTGTGAAATCTTGGCAAAGCTAATGAGTGCCAATGGCTCCCGCATAGTTTTAACAAGAAATGCAATCATTTGCAAATCTGAATAAAGCCACATATTCCCAGCAACAGAGTAGGTACATTTGTCCTTTACAAACCTAAGCTTACAAACTTAAGTATGGAGGCAGCACAGCTTTTGCTCTTTATGTCATACTTAACCGGCATTCATCAAATGGAATAAAAGATTTTTTAATGTCAGAAATAAAACGAACTCTCATCCGAATTGAAAACACTAATTGGAGATGTTCGAAGAACAACTGGAATTGAAACACATTATTTATTTGCATCTGTTCCAAAATGGCCTATTGCATTCTCTATGTTTGTGTCTTTTCATGGAAAAAAAAACCCCATGTCTTTTCAGTTTCATGGTTTGCCTTAAGATTCCCTACTAGCTGGGAAGCCAAATCAGTTCTGTTATTACTTCTATTGGTCTTATAAGTTAGGATTATATCACCTTAATTCATGCAAGGGAATAACAATACTTGAAAGCAGCAACAGATTGGGAGATTGTTTAGTAACTGTAAAGCAAAATTACCCAACCTTGGGAACGTGAAGATGTGTGGACTTCAACTCCCAGAATTCATTCACTCCCAGAACCCATGCTGTCTGGGGAATTCTGGGAGTTGAAGTCCACGCACCTGAAAGTTTCCATGAGTGAGAAACCTTGCTCTAAAATACATTATGATCTGTAAGGACAATGGTGTCCCTTAAACCAGAGGACTCCAACCTTGGCAACTTTAAGACTTGTGGACTTCAACTCCCAGAACTCTGGGAGTTGAAGTCCACAAGTCTTAAAGTTGCCAAGGTTGGAGACCCCTTCCTTAGACTATAAAATAAGTTCCATGAAATCTTTTCAGATTTCTGATGGCACTGTGATTTGTTGGGGTTTCGGAGAAGATGTTGAATGTTTTATTCTCTTTTATGTTTCAAAGGGTTTGGAGAAATGTAATATTTGGGGTGGCTTTTGGACGTATACATTCTTAATTTGGGCTGTTCCACACACTGCTGAGAATTGGCCATGTTTTGGGCAAATTCCAGTGGCAACATCTCAGAAGGCATTGGAGCTGTAGAAGGGCGAATTGGTCTCTACGTGGCATGTCCACCCCGGCTTTCAATGATGCAGTCAAGTTATAGAAATGTAAGAGCCTCTGACATTTCCATGGCTTTTTGCAGATGTATAAAAGGAACAGAGGAGCTAATACTAATGTAATTGTTCACTTTGGGATATAAATTTTAATTTTTTCCCCTTGCGTTTCTCAATATATTATATATGTGTGTGTGTGTGTTAATGATTTACAGAATGAAATAATTGAGCAGCTTAGTGCTTTTAATGCTTGTTACTGTGAAAATTATTCTTTACCAAATAATCCCGTGTTCAGTATATTTCTTCTTCGGTGAGTCTTTTTAAATGTATGTATGAAGTGTGCTTGTGTGGGTCAGTGGTGAAATCTAAAATTTGTTACTACCGGTTCTGTGGGTGTGGCTTGATGGGGGGCATAATATGACTGGGTGGGCGTGGCCAATTTTTTTTTTTTTTTTTTTACTTTTAAAACCATTTTTTCTACAATCTCTTCGGAGAAGAGGTTGTAAAAAAATGCTTTCAAAAGGCTCTGACGATCCCAGCTGAGTTGCCTGATCGGCAGAGGCTTTGCCAATCTGGCAACTCAGCTTGGATCTTCAGAGGCATTTAAAAGAAAAAAAAGGGTTTGACAATCCCAGCTGAGCCACACGATCATCAGAGGCTTTTTTTTTAACTTTTAAAAGCATTTTTTGGCCAAAGAAATTGTAGAAAAAATGCTTTTAAAAGTTAAAAAAAAGCCTCTGATGATTGTGCAGCTCAGCTGGGCATTGGGGCGGGGGGGGAGGAGGCAGGGATTTTTGCTACCAGTTCTCCGAACCACCCGCCTCCATCGCTACAGGATCGGGCGACTGGGACTGAAATAAATCTGACAGAGGCGTCTTGTGTAAAAATATAATTTACTTTAAAACATTTAAAAAGCACTATGTCTTTAAAAAAGCACATTAGTAACGAAGTCTTATCTTGGTTATGTGAAGCCAGGCTATCTCCCTAGATTCCTCTCCACGATACCGAAACAGTTCACAAGAGAAAAAAACTAATATAACAATAAGCAGCTTCGGTGTCGATACATCATCGAGGTAGTAGAAGGGCGGCAGCATAAACTTCACAGCTAAAAAGTCACCTGAAGAAAAAACAATTTCAATCAGCAAACGTAGCTTGAAGCTTGTGGGAGGAAGAATGTCCAGCAGCAGCAGTTCTGATGATAGCTTGTGTGCTTCAAAACAGCAAAAAGCAAGCATCCGTAAGAGTATCTCGGCAACAGCGTCTGGAGTCCTTAACTGTGTTCTCCTCCCTTCTGTAACGTTGCATTGAGCTCTGATCCAGCTTCCAGCAGGAGCTTCTGCATCTAGGCCTAAACAGCGTTTAGGCCCGAGTAGCAAGCGAAAAGGTCCTTGCTTATATAGGGAGTTAACCTGCAATTAACTAGGGCGGGGAAGGCTTGCAGGTAATTGCAAACAGGAGATGGCTTGATTGAAACCATACTGTTTGTGACTGATCAAGTAGCCACAGCAATCCTGAAAACACTCGTGACAGGCCCTCAATGAAATCGAGTTTGACACCCCTTTTCTACATGCTTTGAGTGTATGGATATTGATGCCTTCACGAACATTTTGGCCTCCTCTCTTGAAATAATCCCATTTGGATTTAATTCCAGATTAATTAGTCAGAAATTCAAATTCACTTGTTGAACACCAAGCATCCAAATTGTTACAATTCATCCACGGATTGGATATAATTTTTACTTTTGGTCGCAGTCGGCCAGATGTTTAGACCATAAGAAGAAGGAACATGCAGGAAGTACAGACAGATGTTTTTGCAGCGGTACGTACTGTGCGTGCAAGTTCCAATTATGAGCTAAAGATGTCCCCTTTGCTGCTTCTTTAAAAAAAATCATGCAGTGACCTATAAAACCATATCATAAAATAGCAAAATGTTATGGGTAGTTTAGAACGTTTTCTTTTATGAGGGATCCAAACTTTTGATAGTTCCGATCTGTATTTTTGAAATTCCTTTTAGAAAATAAAATTATGTGGCTCTCTTGGAGCCCTATTTATTTCACAGGGAGTGTTTTACATTCATGACATTGTTTTGAGGTGAATAATTTTCTGCAATAACAGAAACCACTTTCCTAATTTTTTTTTTCTGACTTGCAAACTGTCTCTAAAGAAATAGACATTTTAATACATGCCAGTTTGGGGGGGGGGGTATTATTATTTTTTTCCCTCATCTGTAATTCTGCACATTTCCAGCTTCCTTATGAACCCAGCATTTTTTCCATTTTTTCCATTGTGCTTTGTGACTAATGAGGCACAAGAATGTTGAAGCATAAATACTTCGGCTACTCTATCTTCCCCCTGTGATATTTTAACTGCCAAGTTGACAGTTGGCTCTAAGAAAGGTAAGAACTGTAGCAGCAACAAAACTGTGGGATGAATTTGTCTCATGACCACACGCAACTCTAGCGCTGCACACAAATACATATGGAAAATTCTCGCTAATATCTCCTGAACTGGGGCATGGACCTGGACCCTGCCAAAATATATTAAACGCTTGTCTTTAGAGAAATCCAGAGACGCCCCATTGGAAGGTCGCTTTTTGAAACTGCAAAATGACAACAATCGAAACAAGTATGCAAGGTATAGATTGCCAAACAATTTTATATAGAGAAGAGACAACACTGAGATTTCCAGTTTTAGTCTCTGATCAGGGGTGAAATGCTACCAGTTCGGGCCAGTTCGGGCGAACCAGTAGTAAAAAAAAATGCTACCAGTTTGGGCGAACCAGTATTTCCGACAATCAGCTGTGCCACGCAATTTATCAGGAAATCCTGCTTTCTAGCAAATCTAAATCACGCGGCACAGCTGTTCCTGCCCCATCGCTATTCTACTTACCTGAAAAGGCTTCTTAATCCTCCTTTTTCAGCGCTGCGTGGTAGCGCCTGCATTGCGCCTGCACACAAAGTGCATGTTTGGCATACACTGCACACTGTGCGTGCGCAAAGCCAACTGGTAGCGAAGCGAACTGGTAGACTTCAGAGCATTTCACCGCTGTCTTTGATGTTTGTTGGTTTACATCAGGGGTGTTAAACTCACAGCCCGCGGGCCGGATGTGTCACGCACTGGCCATCCCCACCCCCATTTTAGCGAAGAGGGGAAAAAGTTGTGATATGTCACTTGACGACAACGTGACGAAGCAAGTTTGACACCCCTGGTTTACATAGAATCAGCCCTCCATTTTGAATACACGGAGAGGGCTCGCAACTTAGGCGTCCTCCTGGACGCACGGTTGTCTTTAGAAGAGCACATGAAAGCCGTAGCCAGGGGGGCTTTTTATCAGGTTCGCCTGATACACCAGTTGCACCCCTTTCTGGATCGGGACTCCCTACGCACAGTCACTCAAGCACTCGTCACTTCCTGCCTGGACTACTGCAATGCTCTCTACATGGGGCTCCCCTTGGGGTGTACCCGGAGGCTGCAATTAGTCCAGAATGCGGCCGCACGGGGGATTATGGGAGCGACAGGGCGCTCACATATGACACCTCTCCTGCGCGAGCTGCACTGGCTTCCTGTGGTCTTCCGGGTGCGCTTCAAGGTGTTGGTAACCATCTTTAAAGCACTCCATGGCTTAGGGCCGGAGTATCTGCGAGACCGCCTTCTGCCACCAATAGCCTCCCACTGACCGGTTCGCTTGCACAGAGAGGGCCTCCTCAGGATGCCGTCGGCCAGACAGTGCCGGCTGGCGACCCCCAGGGGGAGAGCCTTCTCTGTTGCAGCGCCTGCCCTCTGGAATGACCTACCCCCTGAGATACGCATGATATCAGACCTCCGGACTTTTCATCGGGCCCTGAAAACACACCTATTCCATCTAGCCGGGCTGGCTTGATCCCATCCTCTCAGTTTTAATTGAATTTGGTTTTAATTGGGTTGTTTTAAATCTTGGGCCGAAATTATTTAATTGTTTTTAAACTGTTTTTAAATTTTATATGCAATGTTTTATCTCGGCTGTACACCACCCTGAGTCCCGCAGGAGAAGGGCGGTATAGAAATAAAATGAAATAAATAAATAAATAAATAAATACAATAGTTATAAGGACCTGCTTCAGCTACTCCCTCGGGAAAGCATGACTCTTGAAACAGTTATCGAAAGCAACTTTTACTGAGCGAAAGGGATTGCAGAGGAGTCAGGCGGTATCTGAAGTTCCCGCGCAAAGCATTAAGCTATTCTTCCCAATTCAAACTCCACCCCACTTTGCCAGTCTATCGGTAGCCAATGCAGTGTCATATAGGTGTTTTGAGAACTCTGAGGTGTTAGCTTGATAGCAGTTCATTCCCAGGACTCAGCGACCTTGGTGTCAGGCTAGAACCGGCTGGGAGGAAGCCCATCTATCTTCAAGATAGCCCCCCTCCCTAAATCCCACACGGTTACAGCAAAAAGTGAAAACATGCAAAGAACACAACCCCAATAGCCTCCTCCCTCCTCCTCCATCATAATGGCCGCGTCCCAGCAGGTGACCTCACAATAGCACACACTCTGCTAGAAAGTAAGATGGGCTCCAGCACAAATCCGAAAGCTTGGAAGACAAAACCTCTGATCCCAGTAATTGACCCAGATTGGATCCTGCAATAAAACAGTCCAGTCGCCTTTTGAAAAAGCACCTTTGAGATTTTTGCAGGTTGATTTATGCATCTGTCAGTCCAATTCATATTTATTATTTAGCATGTGGCATATCTCGCATGAGCTTGCAATATATATTAACATTACACCTAGATTTTTAAAAAATACATAATAAAATACATAATAAAATAAAATAAGATGGATAACCATTTGTCTGAAGTGGTGTAGGGTTTCCTGCCTAAGCAGGGGGTTGGACTAGAAGACCTCCAAGGTCCCTTCCAATTCTGTTATTCTATTCTATTCTATTCTATTCTATTCTATTCTATTCTATTCTATTCTATTCTATTCTATTCCATTCCATTCCATTCCATTCCATTCCACTCTATTCTATTCTATTCTATTCTACCAATGTTAAAAAGATCTATATTCAGATAACAATGTCTAGGCCATCTAACCATTGAAGTGCAGTATTGTTTATATTAAAAATAAATAAATAAGATACTAGACCGATATATGCACTCAGCTAACTGCCAATCATGATGTGATCTACAGTTTGACGTGGGACCCCACAGTCCCTGAGGGGAGGATACTATGCCCAATTTATAGAATGGAGTTGCTGAGTCCTACAGAGGAATTATTGAGTCTGTCATCTGCACCTCTATCACTGTCTGGTTTGTCTCTGCAACCCAGCAAGGCAGACACAGACTTCAGAGGATAATTAGAACTGCAGAAAAAAACAATGGCTACCAACCTGCCTTCCACTGAGGACCTGTATACTGCACGTGTCAAAAAGAGGGCTGTGAAAATATCTACAGACCCCTCGCATCCTGGACATAAATTGTTTCAACTCCTACCCTCAAAATGACACTATAGGGCACTGCACACCAGAACAACTAGACACAAGAACAGTTTTTTCCCCCATGCCATCACTCTCAGCATCTCTGGAACCGCCAGTCCAAACTGGTAAACAACTAATTCCCACAACACTGTCAAACTACTTAGAAAGTTTGTATTACTACTACTCTTCTCATCTTTCCTATTACCTATCTCCTTTTCTACTTATGGCTATAACTTTGTTGCTTGTATCTTTACGATTTATATTGTTGTATTTAGTTCCCTAGTCCGATTTATGTTGATTGCTTATTTAGTATCCTATGACTATCACTAAGTTCTTATGATTTATGATGAATTTATTTTTATGACTATGATCATGATTTATCACTTATAGCTTTTATGTACACTGAGAACTTATGCACCGAAGACAAATTCCTTGTGTGTCCAATCACACTTGGCCAATAAAGTATTCTAATTCTAATTCTAGAGAATCCCGGCAGACTTTATGTGAGGTGCGAATCCTATTCAGGATTGTCTATTGCTGGCATGATAGTTCAAACCTAGCACCTTTTGCGTAGGGTCATTTTAATTGTTCTGATCTAGGCATCCCAAGAGCATGAAGCAGACTCCTCATCCTGTTATCCTCTTTTATTTAGGATAAAGGGAAATTCATCTCCAGCAAAGTCCCAGCAAACACTCTTTCATGATATTTCACAACTACAGACCTTTATCAGGCTTGGAGAGTTGCCAGGCCGATATCTTCCAAATGCTACGCCGGAGCAACAATTATTTGGCAAGAAGTCAGGAACAGATCTTCACCCTCATGTACTGAACTAATTGTTTCCTGCAAACTCCCCTCCCCTTTCGCTCCTCTTTATTCCCTCTGGGAGGGGCCATTCAACATCCACCTGTGCCTTTACTCCTGAGTCGGTCCTTGTTCCTTAGCTCTTCCCTTCTCCTGGCAGCTCTGCACATGTGCACATTGGGAACAGGCTCCAGCTGTTTTTCTGCCCCACTGATATCCGACTCTGAAGGCAGCTGATAACTGCCAGACGGCCCTGGCCCCCTGTCTGCCTCTGACGCAGAGCTCTCATCAGAGCCTTCCCCAGACTCCAGGACTGGCCCATGTTCCTCCCCAACCTCCTCACTGTCTGAGTCTGCCACCAGCTCTCCTGGCCACTGGCGGATCACAACATTAATGTCTTTCTATGACTGGGCATCCGGAGACCCATTTGACTTTCTTTGGGAATCGATGTTAAAAGTTGTCAAATTCATATAACTCAATACTGCCCAGGTCCGCAGCCTCACACAGAAAACCTTTGGAAAAGTCTCTCTAATACAGATATTGAGTCCAATTGCACGCAGCTAAGATCACTCAAATGCTTGGGCTAGTCTGATACAAGAGAGAATCAGGATATTTTAAAGACAGTAAACCCATGGGGAGAAAACAGGCTTTCCAATTGCGGTATTAAAAAGACAAAGAAAATCATTTAAAAAAAAAAAAACACCCGACACGTTGAAATATTATTTCTCTCAAATGTTTGGTCATTATTACATCGTTTTGGAATTTGGTTTACAGTCTTTTGTTTGGCACCTGAACTCTTGAGTGTCACGAATGACTTCATTACAGCTGCTTCCAGTTTAAGAGTCAGAAAAGTTAATTAAAAGAACTTTTAAAATAGATTTCTGACGGCATTTGTGGTAAGAAATGAGCACTAACGAGTGAAGAATTGCTCAGAGTTAAGCTGCATAAAATGGGGGAGATTTTTTTAAAAAGGGCAGGATAGTTATACTCTTTATTATGTCTACTGGAGATTGTTGTTTTACTACTCATTAGCAGATTTAAGAATCTATTGAATAAGCACCTTCTTGACTTTGGAAGTCATGTCTCTCAACCAGGGTGGGCTTCAAAAATTATAGCAAGGGGTTCTCTGCCTTGTTGCTGGGTGGGCATGGCCATGGTGGCTGTCGCCTAGTCAGCCTCCTGCACCGTGGCGTTTTTGCCCTCCCTGGACTCCAGGGGCTTTCCGAGAGCCACCGGGTAGGCGAAAATGGCCTCCCCAGGCTCCGGAGGCCCTCTGGAGGCCCTGTTTCCGGCCTTCTGGTAGGTCTGTTTTTTGCCCTCTCCAAGCCTCTGCATGCACCCTGCACTTACCTACATCCAAAACAGTCCGCGTGGGGACTCCTGGAAGGGGAGGGGAGGGGTAGGGGGGGCCAGCCAGGAGTGGGATTTGCGGGTTCTCTGAACTACTCAAAATTTCCACTACTGGTTCTCCAGAACTTGTCAGAACCTGCTGGATTTCACCCCTGGTTTGGGGATGAAACCACAGAGTCAGGTAGAGCATTCCAGGCATTGACCACTCTGTTACTAAAGTCATATTTTCTGCAGTCAAGTTTGGAATGATTTACCTTGAGTTTGCATCTATTGTGTGCTCATGTATTGTTGTAGTGGAAGCTGAAGTAGTCATTGACAGGTAGGACATTATAGCAGATAATTTTATCTACTACGCTTAGGTCGGACTGAAGGAGGCGAAGTTTTAAGTTGTCTAAGCCCAAAATTTCAAACCTGGTGGCATAAGGTATTCTGTTGCAAGTAGAGGAGTGGAGGACTCTTCTTGTGAAATATCTCTGGACTCGTTCAATGTCCGATATACAGTGCGGGTTCCAGACAGATGAGCTGTATTCGAGAATTGGTCTAGCAAAGGTTTTGTATGCGCTGGTTAGTAGAACAATATTACCAGAGAAGAAGCTACGCAAGATTCGGTTAACAACTCTTAATGCCTTTTTAGCAATCACCCCAATCACCACCTTCTCTGTGGTGGCACCTACCCTTTGGAACCATCTACCCCCAGAGATACGAGTGATCTCCGACCTCCGGACTTTTCGTCGGGCCCTAAAAACTCATCTCTTTCAGTTAGCCGGTCTCTCTTGATTTTATGATTTTATGGTTGGTTTTAAATTTTGATATGGATTTTAAATTGATAAATTTTAAACTATGGGCCAAATTTAATTATTTTAAATCTATTTTTAATCGTATTTTATGTATAAATGTTTTTATTTTGGCTGTTCACCGTCCTGAGTCCGAAAGGAGAAGGGCGGTATAGAAATTCGAATAATAAATAAATAATAAATAAATATTTTTATTTTTTTAAAAAGGCAGTTTCAGTTGTATCGTTGTGGCTGCCATCTTCACTTTTATGCCATATTCTGCACATATCACTGGGCCATTTAAGTTCAAAACAGTTCTCAGAGAAAATGGCCACCAAGAAAAATTGGTTCAGCTGACTGCCTCATAACTGGCTGAGGAATTCTGAGAGTTGAAGTCTACAAGTCTTAAAGTTGCCAGATTTGCAGGCACCTGGCTTAGACCAATACCTACTGAATGCTAGGTGGTGGGAAGGGCACCTTAGAAAGATGATCAATCCAAGTACATTTAATTATGTGCGTATTTCCCCTGTACTTGGAAAAAATACTTAGGCTGCTTTGCAATACATTTCCATTAAATAACATGTACTGGAAGAAGAGGACTCTATATACCAGTGATGGCTAACCTTTTTGCCGTCGTGTGCCAAAAGTGTGGGGGGGGGGGCAGCGCGGGAGGGTTGCATGCGTGTATGCCCACACCCATAATTTAATGTGCCTTGCCTCTTGTCCGCGTACATGTGATTCCCCCCCCCCCCGCTTTTGGCACGCAATGGCACGGTGGGCCTGGTAGGCCTGCTTTTTGCCCTCCCCAGGCTCCAGAGGCTTTCTAGGAGCCTGGGGAGGGCAAAAACAGCCTTCCCCATCCCACCCTCCACCCCCCGGAGGGCCTCCGGAGGCCGGAAATGGCTCATTTCCTGACTTCTGGTGGGCCCAAAAAGACCCGAAAAATGCAGAGAAGAGAAAATTTATGAGAGGTCTGGAGGCTAAAACATATGAAGGACGGTTGCAGGAATTGGGTATGTCTAGTTTAATAAAAAGAAGGACTAGGGCTAACATGATGGCAGTGTTGCAGTATTTGAGGGGCTGCCACAAAGAAGAGGGGGTCAAGCTATTTTCAGAAGCACCAGAAGGCAAGACAAGAAACAATAGATGGAAGCTAATCAAGGAGAGAAGCAACCTAGAACTAAAGACAAAATTTCCTAACAGTGAGGGCAATTAACTTTCAAAACTCCTTTCAGAACTTGTGGGTGTTCCATCATTGGAGATTTCTAAAAAAAGATTTTTCCAGAATTGTATGGCATCTCCTGCTTGTGCAGAGGTTTGGAACAGAACAGGGGTGGGCTTCAAAACTTTTAGCAAGGGGTTTTCTGCCCAGTTGCTGGCTGGGCATGGCCTAGTCGGCCTCCTGCACCATGGTGGAGGGGTGTTTTTGCCCTCCCCAGGCTCCGGAGGCTTTCCTTGAGCATCTGGGTGAGTGAAAACTGCCTCCCCCATGCTCCGGAGGCCCTTCCTGAACTTCCAGTAGGCCTGTTTTTCGCCCTCCCCAAGCCTCTGTGAGCTCCCTGCACTTATCTGCATCCAAAACAGGCCATGTGGGGACTCCAGGGAGGGGAGGGGCGGGGTAGAATGGGCCAGCCAAGGGTGGGATTTGGGGGTTCTCCAAATTGCATAGAATCTTAGCTAGAAGTTCTCCCGAACCCCTGCGAACTCCCAGCAGCCCATCCCTAGAATAGAAGATATCCAAGTCCCCCCTAACTTTGTTATTCTGTTATTCTGTTCCTCTGTTTAGGTAAGTAAATATATCTGAAATGACCCAATGGGTCACAAATTGTCCAGCAGCGTTTGACTCTAGATTCACCACGTTTATGTTGCTGTCATATTGGGATTCCAGTTGATAAAAATAATGTCTACATCCACTATCACTTTCTCATCAATTATACCATCCCTTGAATAAAGATGTGGACCCCGGAATATATTCTATCCTGCCTTGGAAGCATCTGTTATCCTAATACTAAAGCTTTGAAATAATTGTTTGTGACAAAGTTTGGAGCAAATCAAAGCTTGTGGGAAGGAAAGACAACATAAAAAAAAGAAAGAAACAACAATATCCAAAGCCACATCTGGAATTCACATCATCATCATCTAGCCAACCACTGCACACAAGGACATGAGATAAAAAGGAACAAGTGTGAGTGGTACATTTGTTACACGTAAGTCCCTGCATTTTTTCTCTTTCAGCTTCGGAGCCATACAAAGGCTTGCAAAACAAGACATGGCCTTGACTGCATATTTGTGGTTGCCATCTTGACTTTGTTGACCCCTTTTCTGAGGACATTTGTGCTTCATCCTCCATAGCAGTGGTAGTCAGAAAATCTCTTTCAAGGTTTCACTAAGATGCTTTTGGGGATGAAAGTGAGAGGGTAATACCTCCAAACAATCATAAAAACAACAATCTTGTTTTAAAAAGCACAAGAAACTAACCCCTTTTTTCTCTTCTTCTTCTTGTTGTTAGTTGCAAAGTCATGTCCAACCCATCCTGACTCCATGGACAATGTTCCTCCAGGCCTTCCTGTCCTCCACCATCCTCTGGAGTCCATTTAAGCTCCTACCAACTGCTTCAGTGACTCCATCCAGCCATCTTGTTCTCTGCCGTCCCCTTCTTCTTTTGCCCTCAGTCGTTCCCACCATTAGTGTTATGTATTGATACTTTTGAGCGGGAGATTCAAACCTGCATTCGTTTCTGATTGGCTGACAGTCCCTCCTGGATTGTATATAAGGAGGACTGCAGCCCCTGAGTTTTTGCTGAAGTCTCACTGTATATTAAAGAGCTGTTGTCACTTGCTTGCTTGTGCCTCTCGTTATTCCCGAACCACTTCATTGGCGACGAAGGTGGGATAGAGGCTACAAGAAGCCAACCAGTGAGACCACGAGCTTCAGCTAGGCGACGAGGCGAACCACAGGAGACATACCGGACATGTCTGCCTACGTTCCGCCCAAGCCTTTTGATCCGACCCGCGAAAAATGGGTCTCGTACCTAACGAGGTTTGAATGCTCGCTAGAAGCCAGCGACATGCAGGGCCTCTCGGCTAATCGAAAGAGAGCCCTATTCCTAAGCCACTGCGGACCGGACGTGTTCGAGATGGCCGAGTCACTGTGTGAGCCAACGCCGGTTCAAACAGTCTCATGGGACACCCTGATGGCAACTCTCCGGGCTCACTACGCTCCCGTCCCCTCCAAGTTCGTGCAGCGATACCAACTGAGGCAGCGCATTCAACGAGAGGGAGAGCCGGTCAGCGCGTACATGGCCAGCCTGAGAAAAGCCGCAACTCATTGCAACTACAGAGACTTGGACGATGCGTTGCTTGAGCAACTGATCTGTGGTGTTCGGGACATTAGGCTGCAACGGCGTCTGCTCGCCAAGCCTGATCTGACGCTTGCCGGAGCCCTTGACGAGGCCAGGGCTCACGAAGCCTCCACAAAGGCCGCTGAAACGCTACAGCGTCCGCTGACCAGCAAAGACAGCCCCAAGTCTGCCCCGGTGCACAGAGAAGACGCCAGATCCAGCTCGGAGTCCGAGTCGGATGAGGACGTCTTCCGAACAGAGCACCAGAGAAAAGACACTGGCAGCCCCCGGCAAAGCTGTCCCAGCTGTGGCGGGCACCATGATAGACTGTCCTGCAAATACAGAGAGGCTATTTGCAGGCATTGCGAGAAGAAAGGGTACTTGGCGCGAGTCTGCAGAGCCATTCTGCCCAGAAGACACAAACCACATGAGCGCCGCAGCCAACCGGAATCAGCGCGCCAGAAGCAGCCAACGAGAGAAGGCGGCGCGAAAAAATGGCGCGAATTTGAACCGCGAGATGGCCGCAGCATACACATCGACCAGGCCAGCACGACGGTCAAGGACAAAGTCAGCACGGTGGTCGAGATCAACGGAAGGCCGTGCTCGATGGAGATCGACACCGGATCAGCTCTCTCCATCATGTCGTGGACGACCCTAAAGACCCTCCTGCCGTCGTTCCGGAAGGATCAACTCTCCAGACAGAGACTACGCATCCTAGACTACCAGGGGAACCGAGTCCCCCTCGAAGGCATGGGCACGTTCCGGGTCACCTACGGAGACTACGAAAGAGACCTGCCGCTGACCATCGTCACGAAGCAGCTTCCGAGCCTCCTGGGCATGGGGTGGTTCCGAGCCCTTGGCATGGGCTTCACCGGCGTCCACCTGATGTCCAAGTCAACCCTGAAAGACAGCCTCCTGTCCGAGTTCCAGGACGTTTTCGGGGACACGTTGGGCAAGTATGTGGGGACCCCTATTTCACTAAACTTAGACCCCAATGTAGCCCAAGTAAGAGTGAAGGCCAGACGAGTGCCGTTCGCATTGAAACCAAAGATCAATGCAGAACTGGACAAACTGATTAAGCAAGGGGTGTTGGTTCCCGTTGACCATGCTAAGTGGGAGACCCCCATAGTCACCCCAGTTAAGTCCGACGGCTCAATCAGAATTTGCGCCAATTACAAGTGCACGATCAACAAGGCTTTGCAGCCGAGCGCCTATCCGGTGCCGATCGTGCACCATCTACTACACTCCCTGGGCCCCGGAAAATTTTTTGCCAAATTAGACCTGGCCCAAGCCTACCAACAGTTACCGGTCGACGACGCCACGGCAGAGGCGCAAACGATCGTGACTCATAGGGGTGCATTTAAATGCACCAGGCTCCAATTTGGGGTGAGCGTCGCACCCGGCTTATTTCAAAGCACCATGGAGCGCCTGTTGCAAGGACTCCCGGGAGTAGTGCCCTATTTCGATGACGTCTTAGTCAGCGCCCAAGACGAACACCAGCTAGGGGACAGGGTACGGAACGTCCTGTCCAGATTCAGAGAAGCGGGACTAAGACTTAAAAAGAACAAGTGCAGGATAGCGGTCCCCTCGGTAGAATTTCTGGGGTACAGGGTGGACGGCACAGGCATCCACCCTACCGAAAGCAAGGTGAGAGCCATCAAGAGCGCACCAGCCCCCAAATCCAAAGCTGAGCTCCAAGCCTTCCTTGGACTGCTCAATTTCTACTCAATGTTCCTAAGAGATAAGGCCACGGTCGCTGATCCCCTTCACAAACTCTTAGGGAAGAATGTACCATGGGTCTGGGGGAAACCGCAAGCAGCCGCTTTCGAGGCAGTAAAAAAACTCCTATCTGAGGACAGTTTCCTGATCCAGTACAATGCAGAGCTGCCGCTCGTCTTAGTTTGCGACGCCTCCCCCGTAGGAGTTGGTGCCGTCCTAGGCCATAGACTGCCGAACGGCCTAGAGGCGCCCATCGCTTTCTACTCCCGAACTCTGTCCAGCACAGAACGAAACTATAGCCAATTGGACAGAGAGGCTCTGGCTGCGATTGCGGGGGTTAAGAAGTTCCACGAATACCTCTACGGCCGAAAATTCGAACTTGTGACTGACCATAGACCGTTGCTAGGACTGCTAGCAGGCGACAGGCCAACCCCCGCTGCCCTCTCCCCCCGTTTAACTAGATGGGCGATTTTCTTATCGGCCTACTCGTACCAGCTCGTCCATCGGCCTGGGCGAACCCTGGGTCATGCGGATGCCCTTAGCCGTTGCCCCCTTCCTGACCTGCTGGACAACCCAACACCGGAAACCTCTGTCCTGTTGTTGGACACATTAACTTTGGGGCCCATCTCCTCCGGCGAGGTGGCGAAGGCATCAAATAGAGACCCTGTTATCCGGACAGTTATGGGTTGGGTTTTGAAAGGGTGGCCGGACAAGGTGGTCGGGGAGGAGTACCAAGGTTTTGCCAACAAACGAAATGAACTGTTTATGCAAGGGGGGTGCTTACTGTGGGGCGACAGAGTGGTAATTCCAACAAAACTACGAGATAGAGTTTTAGGGTTATTGCACGAAGGGCACCCTGGCATCGTTAGGATGAAGTGCTTAGCCCGCAGCTATGTCTGGTGGCCCAACATGGACCAGGTCATTTCCGAGTGGGTGGGGAAGTGCAGACCCTGCCAGGAGTCTCGCCCCGATCCCCCAGTAGCGCCCATCCGAGAGTGGGAGAAACCAAAAGGCCCATGGGGGAGGATCCACATTGATTTTGCCGGCCCGTTCCATGGCCAAACGTTTTTAATAGTAGTGGATGCCTTTTCAAAATGGCTCGAAATTGTATTAATGCCATCCACAACGGCCGAAGCTGTTATCAAGGCCCTAAGAAAGTTGTTTGCCACCCACGGCCTGCCGGATACCTTGGTATCGGACAACGGGCCTCAATTTACAGCAACCCTTTTCGAAGGTTACTTGGCCGGCCTGGGAATCCGCCATGCCCTATCAGCCCCATTTCACCCGGCTTCCAACGGATTGGCTGAACGATTTGTCAGGACAGCCAAGGAAGCACTGTCCAGATTAGACAATGGGGACTGGCAGGCCAGGATAGATCAATTCCTTGCGGTTCAGCATGCATCACCATGCACAGCAACAGGGAGAAGCCCAGCAGAGCTCCTCATGGGGAGAAAGCTCCGGTGCATGTTGGACAGGCTTCACCCTAACTACTCGCACGAAAACTTTAAGGGAGAGACCTGTGGCTTAAGGCAGTTTCAGGTCGGGTCCCCGGTGTTCGCTCGCAATTATGCCAGCGGTCCTCTGTGGGTTGCAGGAACCATCGTGGGGATAACAGGCCCAAAATCATACACGGTGGACGTGGGGGTAGATAGACTCTGGAAGTGCCACATAGACCAACTTAGGAAACGGGTGGTTGGCGAGGCAAACATCAACTCAGACATGTCCGAGCCTAACTATGACCACTTCTCCAAAACAGCTAACTCAAGCCCGGGGCCGCGAGAATACTTAGCTGACAAGCCCTGGTTCCAGCGACGCCCCAGCGAGTCGCCACTCCCAGCCGGGGATAACCACGCCCCGGACAAAATCCAGGAGGTTCCATTGGCGGAGCCGGGAGAGACAAAGAGTCCCTCCGACCAGCTCGACGCCCCACCAGACTCTGAACTGCGCAGGTCAACTAGGGCGAGAACTCGTCCTAAGCACCTGCGAGATTTTGTCTGTACATATGTTAATTGTTGAGTGTTAGTGCCTTCTGGGAAGGGAGGGGTGTTATGTATTGATACTTTTGAGCGGGAGATTCAAACCTGCATTCGTTTCTGATTGGCTGACAGTCCCTCCTGGATTGTATATAAGGAGGACTGCAGCCCCTGAGTTTTTGCTGAAGTCTCACTGTATATTAAAGAGCTGTTGTCACTTGCTTGCTTGTGCCTCTCGTTATTCCCGAACCACTTCAATTAGGCTCTTCTCCAGTGAGTCCTTCCTTCTCATTAGGTGGCCAAAATATTTGAGTTTCCTCTTCAGGATGTGGCCTTCTAAAGAGCAGTCAGGGTTGATCTCCTCTAGGATTGACCGGTTTGATCGTCTTGCAGTCCAAGGGACTCACAGGAGTCTTCTCCAGCACCAGAGTTCAAAGGCCTCAATTCTTTGGCTCTCAGTCTTTGGCTTTTCTCTCTAGTGCCTTCTTTCACAGATCTTCATGAGTGGAAACAGCGCGTGGAAGGCATCAAACATTGCCCAGGGGACCTCGAATTCTACCCTATAAATAAAACAATAATAATATTAAATAAAGTCCCATGTAAAATCAGGCACTTTTGTGACTAGTTTCAAGAGTTTAAAACTGTACAGATAATAAGAATGTCCCAGTCAATCCCATCTATCACAGTGAGAGGGATCTTGGAGTCCTAGTGAATAATTATTTAGATATGAGCCAGCCGTGTGCTGCACCTGCTGAAAAAGCCAACACAATTCTAGACTGCATGAAGAGAGGGATAGAATCAAGATCACATGAAGTGTTAATACCACTTTATAATGCCTTGGTAAGGCCACACTTGGAATCCTGCATCCAGTTTTGGTCGCCACGATGTAAAAAAAAAAAGATGTGGAGACTCTAGAAAGAGTGCAGAGAAGAGCAACAAAGATGATTAGGGGAGGATGGGAGGCTAAAACATATAAAGAACAGTTGCTGGAATTGATTATGTCTAGTTTAATGAAAAGAATGTTGAGATGAAATACCAGAGTGTTTTAATCTGGAATAAATATCACCAATATAACATGTTCTATTTAAACTACATGTCCCATAATGCAATGTTCCACTTTCTCCTCCCACCTGATATAAAAGGTACTCACCTTCTCTTTGTGCTTTAGTCTCGTTTGTGTTCCAGTGATATATTGTACCTAGAAAGAAGATCAAAGGATAGACTTATTAGTTTAGAAAAAAATAAAACATATATTTTGATTCTATTTATATGGAGTTGTTTGTCTTGATCCTTTTTAACTTAACTAAGAAGGACTAGGGGAGACATGATAGCAGTCTTCCAGTATCTCAGGGGCTGCCACAAAGAAGAGGGAGTCAAGCTATTCTCCAAAGCACTAGAAGGCAGGACAAGAAGCGATGGGTAGAAACTCATCAAGGAGAGAAGCAACTTAGAACTAAGGAGAAATTTCCTGACAGAACAATTAATCAGTGGAACAACTTGCCTCCAGAAGTTGTAAATGCTCCAACACTGGAAGTTTTTTTTAAATAAGAGATTGAATAACCATTTGTCTGAAGTGGTGTAGGGTTTCCTGCCTAAGCAGTGGGTTGGACTAGAAGACCTCCAAGGTCCCTTCCAACTCTGTTACCCCATTCTATCCTATTCTAGATTCAATGGATGACTGTTTGACATTCAAAAACCATGTCTGCTCTTGCTAGATGGGTATCAAAGTGTGGTTGATGCGTATCAACCTGGTTGCGATGTGTGCCTTTCCTATTAAGGCAATAGTCCTAATACGCCAATTGGCTTGTGTTTCTCCCCTTGTTTTAAGCACCAGAAAGCTGGGAAGTCTGTGTGAGGAAAACAAATCCTTAGAACCTCCTTTGAACCTTCGCAGGGCCTGAGATGATATGTACACACAACACTTCAGAGTTGGATGAGGAGCAGAAGAAAGGTCTCTCCAGCATCCTTGAACTCCGCGAGGTCAACCGGTATTTCATGTCAGAAGCCTAAGAGGAAGCCGAGCCAAGAGATTAAACTGCCCTCCATTATATTGCGTGTAAGAATAATTCATCAGGTGCTTTGACACCCCGGTTATTTTCCATCTGTTGGAGCAAGGCATCTGTTAAGGCTCAACGCACCAGGCTGTTGATTCTGGATCAGAAACTACTACTAGCTGGCACGCCCAACGTTTGAGTGACTTAGCTGTGCAAGATAGATGAAATGGCTTCCAACGTACACCTAAAGGGCCCCTCAACAAAGCAAACATTGATTTTGGAGGAAGGTTTTCTCCCCACACCCGCCATTTTTCTTTCTACGCCCCAGGCCAAAAGCCTGTAAATTGGATTCCTATACTCCCTCTTTTAATAGCTGTCCGTTCTGGAGGTTGAAGGGAACTGCGAAGGAGTGGAACTTGCAAGGAATCTGCCCATACCAGGAGTGCCAGGACCGGCCTCAACTTGCTAGTGGTTGTACACCACTTAGAATGAGGTAAGGGATAGGAGGCCGCCCAGCGCTCATGGGTGGCCTTTGACAGCTGATTCACTAAGTTGGTTCTATGCTCAGCAGACCAAGCACAGGCTCATAAATCAAGGAGCTGTGATTTTTTTTTTTCCTGAAGTAACTTGTTTGCTTTATTTATTTGGAAAAATTCAGTAACTGCCCTCTCCACAGCTCACACTAATGGAGGCTTAGTGGAGAATGTTTAGTCTTAACAGCATGTGGTTTCCTCCGCTGGCTTATGAACCGCACTCTGAAGAGAGACACGCTGATCCTAAAGTGTGATAAATACACACTTTGAGATAAGCCATCTCTTCCCTCAGAATGAGCCTCTTCGCAGGGCGAAGCGTGGCTACAAGCCGGGGGGAGTGGGGTGGTGAGGTCTGCATGGCCCACTTTCCTCCTGTGGAAGCTTAAGTATCTGGATGGCAGCAGGCTTCGAACAGTCAACCACCTTTTTGTAAAGGGTTGTACAATTTATCGACAACTTTAGCCTCTTCAAGGCAAGCCGGTTCCCTGTAAAGGACTAGCGCTGATGATGTTACTTAATTTGGGTAATGAAACGTTTGCAAGGAAACAAGCAAGCTCAGAGCGCACCAAGGACCCCTCAGTCCTTGTCATCCTCATCCTCCTCCATTCCTCAGACCCTCCTCCCTTCTAACACTGATGATGTTACCTAGTTTGGTAATGAAACATCTGCAAGAAAATAAGCAAGCTCAGAGACCGAGCACCTAGGACCCCTCAGTCTTCCTCTTCCTCCTCTTCCTCCTCCTCTTCCACCTTCTTCTTCCTTCTCCTGTCCTCTTCCTCCTGCTCCTGCTCCTCCTCCTTCCCCTTCCATTCCCTTCCTCCTCCTTTTCCTCTTCCTTCTCCTCCTAGTCCTCCTTTTCCACCTTCTCTACCTCCTCCTCCCTCTCCTCTTCTTCCTCTTCCACTTTCTCCTTTTCCTCCTCTTTCTTCTTCTCTTCCACCTCCTCTTCTTCCTTCTCCTGCTCCTTTTCCTCTCCTTCCTCCTCCTCTTCCACCTCCTCCTCTTCCTCTCCTTCCTCCTCTTCCTCCTGCTCCTCCTCCCCCTTTTCCTCTTCCTCCCCTTCCTTCCTGCCCTTCCTTCTCTTCTTCCACCTTCTCTTCCTCTCCCTCCCCTTCCTCTCCCTCTCCTCCTCCTCCTTCTCCTCCTCCTCCTCCTCCTCCTCCTCCTCCTCCTCCTCCTCCTCCTCTCCACAAACCCTCCTCTCTTCTAGCACTGATGATATTACCTAGTTTGGTAATGAAACATCTACAAGAAAACAAGCAAGCTCAGAGAGCACCAAGGACCCCAGAGTCGTCCTCCTCCTCCTCCTCCTCCTCCTCCTCCTCCTCCTCCTCCTCCTCCATCATCGCCACCACCATTCCACAAACCCTACTACATTCTAGCACTGATGAAGTGCATAAGTGCACCAGTGTGCCTACCGTCCCTGTCCTAATGTTCCCTTTTATTCGTCTCCATTTCATGTATTCATAATTATGTTTATACTTGTATCTGTTATCTAATACATGCTTGATGAAATGAATGAATGAATGAATAAAGTTACCTAGTTAGAATAATGAAACATCTGCAAGGAAACAACCCAGCTCAGAGACCACCAAGGACCTCACAGTTGTCGTCGTCTTCGTCCTCCTCCTCCTCCATTCCACAAACCCTCCTCCCTTCTAACCAATGGTGAGCTTCAACCAGTTTAACAACTGGTTTGGTGAGTGCGCGCATGCAGCGTTGAAAAACTGCCCATTTTAAGCGCAAAACATGACAATCTATTGATGCCGGTGAGTAAAACAGCTGAGGCACGGGAATCCGCTGGGTCACTCAAATCAGCTGAGTTGAAAAACACAGAAATAAAGGACAGAATAGAGCAGGGGCGGGTGGGTGGGGCCAACTTATCACCGGAACTACCGGTTTGCCTGAACCGGTCCAAACCGGCTGAATCCCACCACTGCTTCTAGCAATGACAATGTCACCTAGTTTGGGTAACGCAACATTTGCAAGTAAATAAGCAAGCTCAGAGAGCACCAAGGACCCCACAGTCCTCCTCCTCTTCCTTCCCCTTTCCACAAACACTCCCTTCTAGCACTGATGATGTTATCTGGTTTGGTAATGAAACGTCTGCAAGAAAACAAGAAAGCTCAGAGAGCCTCGAGGACGTCTCATTTCAACCCCTGAGCTACAAATATTCTTCTTTATTGATTAAAGAACTATCAGCTTATACAACTTCTGAAGAAGAAAAGAGAATCCACTTGGACAGTGCATTAAGCAATGTCCTAAGGTTAATCTTTAAGAGTTCTGCAAAAACAGTGGGTGGTGATTTTAATGGATAGTCTAATTCACTTCAAGGATGTCTTTACTTTTCATAACTGGGAAGGAAGTATCCTCCTTTCTTCCAGGCAGAATCCTTGGTGGCCCCTTTGCTTTGGCTTTACTACGGCTGCCAACTGAAGACACAACAGCTCAAGTGACTGTCCACCAGTTGCTACTCAGCAACTAAGAAGCCTTTACTCAGCTGCTCCCATCTCTGCTATGTAGAGGATCCTATGTTAGAATTTCCAAACAGGAGCTGAACTGAAATAGCTTAGTCTGGTTTTAGAAGCATTTGGATATGGCAATTCACGAAGGATAAGTTCTAGGCTGCATAAACAGCGGGATAGAATCAAGATCATGTGACGTGTTGATACCACTTTATAATGCCTTGGTAAGGCCACACTTGGAATTGCTGCATTCAGTTTTGGTCGCCATGATGTAAAAAAAACCTGTTGAGACTCTAGAAAGAGTGCAGAGAAGAGCAACCAAGATGATTAGAGGACTGAAGGCTAAAGTATATGAAGAATGGTTGCAGGAACTGGGTATGTCTAGTTTAATAAAAAGAAGGACTGGGGTGACATGATAGCAATGTTCCATATCTCAGGGGTTGCCACAAAGAAGAGGGAGTCAAGCTATTCTCCAAAGCATCTGAGGGCGGGACAAGAAGCAATGGGTGGAAACTAATCAAGGAGAGAAGCAACCTAGAACTAAGGAGAAATTTCCTGGCAGTTAGAACAATTTATCAGTGGAACAACTTGCCTCCAGAAGTTGTGAACGCTCTAACACTGGAAGTTTTTAAGAAGAGATTGGACAACCATTTGTCTGAAATAGTATAGGGTTTCCTGTTTAAGCAGGGGGTTGGACTAGAAGACCTCCAAGGTCCCTTCCAACTCTGTTATTCTATTCTATTCTATTCTATTCTATTCTATTCTATTCTATTCTATTCTATTCTAAATTCTATGATATGTGCGTTCTGGAGATTAGGTAGATGACTTTCTTCACTGCAACAGGGAGTTTGCAAGAGTGGCTTTCATTTATTTCATAAACTCTGTCTTTTTTCCCCCCACGTGTATATTGTGGTTCCCACAAGGCTTGAAATGGAGTGGAATAGTGGTGTTCCTAGGAAGGGCAAGTGACATTTTGCCCAAATGGCATAATTAAGATTATTTCTAACATAGGAGAATATTTGTAGCTCAGGGTTGAAATAAGGGATCCTTGGTGTATTCTGAGCTTGGTTGTTTTCGGGCAACACTGATGATGTTATCTACAGAGGTGGGTTTCACAAACTTTTACCACTGGTTTGCCCAGCACCGGAAATGTGAGCGTGTGTGAGAGAATGTTAGAGAAAATTTATTTCTCTATAGCTGTGCCTATTAATGGCTTTTGGAACGGACAGATACATAAGCCAATCAGAGGGCAGCTAATATGTTTGAATCTCCAGGGTCCTACCCTAACTGTCATAGTTAGCAGTATAAAAGGAGATTCTTGTCAGAAACTCTTTGCTCTTCGATCTTCTCTCGTCTTAGCTATTTGGTCTTAGGTATTAGCTCTTAACTCTTCTATAATCTTCCGTTAAACAACTGTGAGCAGTTTGGAAGTCTGTTAGAAGAGCAGACTTATAATTTATAAGTCTATAATAATAGACTTATAAATTATAATAATGGTTGTTTATAATAATACTTCTTCTGAGGAAGAATAATCATAGATAACATAGCTTAGAGAGAATAGATATAGATATCTATTTATAATAGATATCTATTGGTTTATAATAATACTTCTTCTGAGGAAGAATAATCATAGATAACATAGCTTAGAGAGAATAGATATAGATATCTATTTATAATAGATATCTATTGGTTTATAATAATACTTCTTCTGAGGAAGAATAATCATAGATAACATAGCTTAGAGAGAATAGATATAGATATACTGTAGATATATAGCTGACAGGATAATTAATCATAGTAACTAAGTGCTGTTTATTAATTGTATAGATATTGTTATGTTTTTATTATGTAAATAAAAACATTTACCGTTAAATGATTCAAAGGCTCATTTGTTAAAGTAGAAATTCATAGAGACAAAGGTTCCCGGTTCATTGATTTTATTAACCTCCAAAACAGAGAAGAACTCCATGCATGTGTGCAGTGTCACAAAACACAGCAATTCTCTTGTGTGCACCATCCGCACATGCGTGCGACGTCAAACAACATGGCAATTCGCTTGTGTAGACTGGCCACACATGCATGTGGTGTCAAAAACACAGCGATACAGGACGGGATTGCACCCAGGAGGGTGGATGAGCCATTACCGGTTCACCAGAACTGGTCTGAACTGGCTGAATACCACCTCTGGTTACTTAGTTTGGGTAATGAAATATGTACAAGAAAACAACCAAGCTCAGAGAGCAGCAAGGACCCAACAGTCCTCCTCCTTCTCCTCCTCCTCCCCCACAAATTCTACTCCTTTCTAGTACTGTTGATGTTACCTAATTTGGATAATGAAACATCTGCCTGAAAACAACCAACCCCCGAGAGCACTAAGCCACCTCCACCCCCCCCAATAAGATTATTTCTGTTTGATGATGTCATGGTGAGTGTGACATCATGGCTTTACCTCGATTCCGAGGGTGGGGCCCAATGAAACCCCCGACCTCATTTCCAGGGAGGTTGCAGATTTCAGAAAACCTCTTCCATCACATCTCCAGACAGTAACTTTGCTTACAAGTCAAAGTGGATCTGTCAGTGTAATGCAGATTTAAAGCTGGACAGCTTTAAATGGATGTGGCCTTTTAAGACAGAGGATGAGTCAGCAGAGTTATTGCCCTTTAAGAAGCTGTCTATATAAGGGAGGCCATTAGAGGGCGTTTCTCTCTCTCTCCTCATGTAGCCGCATTGTAGTTCTCCGTGTAGAGTTGAAGAAGAATGATTGCTTGTCTGATATGTGCTTACCACGCTCTCTCTCTCTCTCTCTCTGTGTGTGTATATATATACCCGTGAAAACTTACTATATATATATATATATTGTATATAAACCACTGTTTGTAAGACAAACCTGCATGTCCTGTATTTTGCTCCTAGGCTGTCTCAAAATAGTAGTCAACTGTAAACACTCTGACAGGTTATGGGCCCAGTCCAGAGAGAAGGCCAGAGTGACTAGAGACACCAGAGAGAAGAGAAACCGAATGAGAGCTTGCACCAGAGCCAAAAAGGTTCTGCAACGTGGTTTGATAGTGGTTAGTGGCTGTAAACATGCTGTAAACCTTTGACAGGATCACATGCATTCTAGAGCTGTTTCAGCTCATCTCAGTGGCTTGCTTTACGAAAATCACTTTAAGGAAGAATTTACCAAACCTGTGTTCTTCAGGTTAGCCTCAAATCAGGACACTTTTCTGCACAAAAAAAGAAAAAAAGTTGAGGATGTGGGTAATAATGCGTTTCATTAAGAAAAGTGTTGGAAGTATTAAATATATTTGGGGAAATGTGACCAAAACTAGTCAGTTGCTTTTTGGATGTACTTTTTTTAAAAAAAAAAATACACTCAAGTGAAAATGGTATGGAAAGGACTTTGTGAAGAAAGTTGGGAATAGAAAATCTGTGAAAAAAATAAATCTTTGAAAGGAAAGGTAAAGAAGTTTCCCCTTGCACATATGTGAAAATGGGCCGAAAAAAGCCTCAAAAACAGGCTGAAAAAAGCTCCGAAAACGGGCCGAAAAAAGGCCTGAAAAAGGCAAAAAAAAGAGGCCCCAAAACAGAGTGTTTGGAGTCATAAAACGTCCAGCAGGTGGGCGCAGCTTTGGCAATATTCGATCTATAAGACGCACAGACATTTTTACCCCTTTTGGGAGACAAGAAAGTGCGCCTTATACTCCGGAAAATACGGTATGTTAAGTATGATTCTGATAAACTGCGCAGAATGGCAGATGATTTTCTGCTACAAGGGTACAAACACAATCGCTAGTTCCGCCGAAGAGAGTACAAGGAAATAAAGGGGATATTGGCATAAGAAGAAAACAAAAAGTTCCCGTCGCATTGAACTTCTGACTGGAAATAAAAATGTCTAACTATCTCCCAAACCTTATCCTCCCATGAATAAAGAGCTGGACTCCAGAATCTGCCTCACCCTGCAAGCATCTGCTATCCTCATACTAACCTTTGAAATAATTGTGACAATTAAAATTTGGAGTAAATCAAAGTTTGTGGGAAGGAAAGACAATATATTGAAATATATATATATTCAAAGCCACCTCTGGAATTCAAAGCATCTAACCAACCATTGCACACAAGGACATGAGTTCAAAAGGAACAAGTGTGAGTGGTACATTTGTTACACGTACATCTCTTGGGCCTTGCATTTTTCTCTTCCTCCATGTGAGCAACAACACAAAGGCATGCAAAAAAAATAAATAACATGGCCTTGATCGCATGTTGTGGTTGGTTGCCATCTTGACTTTGTTCACCCCTTTCCTGAGGACATCTGTCTTCACAAAATGGCACCAAATTCATTCTTGTTTTCTTCATAGTGGTGTTTGTCAAGCAGGTGGCTAAGTGTAGAGAGTTTCTCTGTCTAGATAACATGTTTATTCAGTGCTGGATGAAGATGGGCTCTCCCATAATGCTGAAATGCAATTTCAAGCAAGCATATAGCAATAGCAATAGCACTTAGACTTATATATCGCTTCACAGTGCTTTACAGCTCTCTCTAAGTGGTTTACAGAGTCAGCATATTTATTTTACCCATCTCGGAAGAATGGAAGGCTGAGTCAACTTTGAGCCTGGTGAGATTCGAACTGCCAAATTGCAGGCAGCAGGCAGTCAGCAGAAGTAGCCTGCAGTACTGCATTCTAACCACTGCACCACCACAGTTTTGTATATGTTTTGTAGTTACCATATTTTTCGGAGTATAAGACACACTTCCCCACCCCCAAAAAAGAGGGTGAAAATTTGGGTGCATTTTTATACACCGAATGTAGCCCCCGACCACCCACTGGTCCCCACCCTTTGGCCTCTGCCTCCCAGCAAGTTGCCTCCTTGCAGCAAACGGCAAATAGTCCATTTCAGTTTCAGCTTCAGCACAGTCTGATTAGCACAAGCAGCTGATTGTCGGTTGGATCGGCCTCCCGACCATCAGCTGTTCAGGCTGCAGGGATTGCCTAGCCTATTGCCGCCTCCGTGTGCCCCATTTTTGGCCTCTGCATCCCATTTTCAGCCTCCGCATGTCCCGTTTTTGGCCTCCGCGCACCAAAAACATGTGAGGATCGGAATGGGTGGAAAATGGGGCAGGAAGAGGCCAAAAACAGGGCACGCAGAGGCCAAAAATGGGATGTGGTGGTCAAAAATGGGGCACGCAGAGGCAGCAATAGGCAATGGCAATCCCTGCAGCCTGAAACAGCTGATGGTCAGGAGGCTGATCCAACCAACAATCAGCTGCTTGTGCAAATCAGGCTGTGTTGAAGCTGAAACTGAAACAGACTGTTTGCTGTTTGCTGCAAGGAGGCAAATTGATGGGAGGCAGAGGCAGATTTTATTTTCTTGTTTTCCTCCCCAAAAAGATAGGTGCGTTTTATAGTCTGGAGCATCTTATACTCCGAACAATAAGGTATATAAACAGGAATATGGTCATGCTAGGTAAGATATAACAGTTCAAAAATACTTCTGCACATACACATATATTTTTCAGCCTTCCCCCACTAGATTTTTAGCCTTGCTAGCAATTTCTTGTCAGGATTTCCAGGTCCCTTAAAAGCTGGCCTTCCTTTCATTTCCATCATTTTGACCCAAGGACCTTGTGACCAACTATCAGAGTAGTCAGAATCCCGATCAACATATTGAACCAATAATGCAAAATGTGTATTGGTGGAGCTGAGAAGTAACTATATTTAGAGCTGCAACTGTGGAGCATGGCAGCTGGCGAGGCAAAATGGTTGGGTTGAATTTGGCCACCCCCAAAAAGGGGTGAATTAGGCCAGAAAACTGAGGAGTCAAAATGGCTGACGATTATTCACCAAGTGAATCCAAACCATGACAGGATGTCACCCTTTCCATCTTCCAAATCACGTCCGTGTTGTGTCAGCCTTAGGAATTCATGTAGCATGCTTGTAATTCATGGCATTTGAGTCTAGAGAAAAATAAACCCTTGGGATTAAATATTATGTTCAAATGACTTGAACCGGTAGCAGCCAAAGAAGGAAACAAACACACACTGTTTAAAAATACACATTTTTTTTTCACAATGGAAGAATCCGGAACATCTGACGCATTTATACCCTTTAATAAAATTATTAACTAGGAAATGAAGTCATCTGTTTTTCTTCTAAGGTCCACTATTTTTGTTTACATACCCAGGTGACAGTTAAAATGTCTTCATCAATCTCTCCAAATATTTCTTTTCTCACCTCTGATAGGGTTACATTCCATGTTCAGCTTGAACTAATAGCAAAGCTTCATTGCCCGCTTTGTCTAGAACGTTAGAAATATTTTTGCAATTCTATTGAACATCTTTTGAAGCTTCTAAAATGATAAACAAAGCATCTGTTTTCCCTATGTGTCTCTCAGTCATACTATGTCAGGGGTGTCCAACCTTGGCAACTTTAAGGCCTGTGGATTTCAATGCCCAGAATTCCCCAGCCAGCCCCGTTCTTATTGGTATCATTATTGTGGCCATCATTACTTGGTTGTTATAATCATTATTACGGTGTTGTTTTCATGTACGCTGAGAACTTATGCTTCGGAGACAAATTCCTTGTGTATCTAATCCTCTTCTCTTCTCTTCTCTTCTCTTCTCTTCTCTTCTCTTCTCTTCTCTTCTCTTCTCTTCTCTTCTCTTCTCTTCCTTTCCCTTTCCTTCCCTTCCCTCCCCTTCCCTCCCATCCCGTCCTGTCCCGTCCCCTTCTCCATTTTATTTTCCAAATTCCATTTTCTATTTTTCATTCCATTTTCCATTTCCATTCCATTTTCCATTCCGTTTTCCATTTTTTTCTATATTCCATTTTCCACTCCATTCTCCAATCCAATCCAATCCAGTCCAGTCCAGTCCAGTCCAGTCCAGTCCAGTCCAGTCCAGTCCAGTCCAGTCCAATCCAATCCAATCCAATCCAATCCAATCCAATTGGTGAAGTGCTTTAATTTAAGGGCAGCCTATATGATGCATCCTTTTCTAGCCACTGTTTTAGACACTCCCCCCTCCCCACCCTCCAAGCCTCCATGATGTTGCTGGAATTGGAGAGTCAATCTTTTGGGACCATCTTTGCATTTTTTGGGTGTTGGGAAAGTTTTAATGGGCAGAGGAGGTGACTTAATGTATCCAAAGAATATTTTCCATTTGCCGTATCTCGGTAGAAAAAACCCTATGCATGGCCTCTGTGGATATGGATGTTGATCTTCACAGAGAAGATATTCTATTCTATTCTATTCTATTCTATTCTATTCTATTCTATTCTATTCTATTCTATTCTATTCTATTCTATTCTACTCTACTCTACTCTACCCTACCCTACCCTACCCTACTCCATTCCATTCCATTCCACTCCATTCTACTCCACTCCATTCCACTCCACTCCACCGCACTCTACTCCACTCCATTCTATTCTATTCTACCCTACCCTACCCTACCCTACCCTACTCTACCCTACCCTACTCTACCCTACACCATTCCATTCCATTCCACTCTACCCTACCCTACCCTACTCCATTCCACTCCACTCCACTCCACTCCACTCCATTCCATTCCATTCCATTCTAATCTATTCTATCTGTTATGGGGCACGCAGAGCTACCAAGAGCAATGCTGTTGAAATCGGAATCCTCGATTAAATTTTCTACTTTCCCATCAAAATTAATGATATTTCATGAGCAGAGTGTAGTTTTTGAAGGCGGATAGTTTGCCATGTGAAGGCACAATCCCATGGAAAATGTTCCCAATTAAAAAATGAGACAGACAGGAGTCTCCTTCATTTCGGTGGGGCAGGAATCACAATTTCCTGATGGTGTAAATTCACTTTCTTATTTTCCTTTTAGGCAAGTACAAGGTTTTTTTTTTTTGAGCATTAATACTTCTGGTTTTCTGCCTAGTTAGTAAATGTTGATGTACTTTGGTGGTACAAGAGTATGATTTGCCTTTCAAATAGTAAGTTTAATCACCATCACCACCATTTGCAAACAGAGCTAGTTCCCAAAACGCTGGTTCCTTGTTTAAAACACTACTATATTTTGAATTCCTGCATACCTCCGAATGCTGAATGAATAAGCAATGAAATTTAATGTTCAAGCTTCTTTTCTTTCCCCAAGCTGGCTCCTTCAGATGATAGTGAAACTTCCTTGCACAAGATCACAGAAGGATGAAGACAAGCTTAATACTTTGCTTGTGTGTGCTGCAACAAACTCTGACAAGGATGGAAGGCTGAGTCAACCTTCAGCCGGTCAGGATCGAACTGCTGGCAGTCGGCAGAATTTACCTGCAAGACTGCATTCTAACCACTGCGCCAGCACGGCTGTATGTTAGATGAGTTAGAAGCACATCTTATGAAAAGGCCATGTCCATTATTTAGTATAAAGATATTCAAAAGCTTTAAAACAGTTGAAGCCAAGCCATCAGCTCTCAAACTTTGGAATCTACCACATAACGGAGAGAGTTTCCTGTTTGCTGTAGGTTTTCTAGGAATGATATCAGGTTAGTTACTTTCTTTTAGAACCAGCCAGGGAAGATCAAGCTTTGTTTTCCATTCCCAAAAGGTGACAGTTTTCCTTCCATCCCAATCATCTGCCAAAACGTACAAAGAAAGCCAGCATTCCTTAGAAATCCTTACAGCTTTCTTTCTGCGGCAGCTCACTTGAACCCAAAAAGCTTTACCAAGGAGAAGGGCTAGGGCTGCGATACGGAAATGCTTTAAGCCTTAACTAATTTGGGTAAAATACGACTCTGTGCATAGCTGAAAGAAGAGCTGGATTAATGATGCTGAGAAAAGTGACCTCATGGGCAGTTTTGAGCCAAATGGTTGCTTAGAATGAGAAGCTCTGATCTGCCTGTTTAGCTTCTCCATTACACAGCTCATTTTGCTGCCCTACACTCAACAACCAGGTTGCCGTGAATACATTTGTTTGTTTGTTTTTTAAAAAGGACAGAACGTGTAATACAGCAAGCATTGTGTGTGTTGCCGTCAAACCAGCCGGTTCCGACCAATTCAGTGAACCGGTAGCTCCAACGATCAGCTGAGAGCGAACTGGTTCACTCCAACAATCAGCTGTGCCTGCCCGCCCACCCCTGCACTATACCGACCTATATTTCCTTTGTTTGAAGCACAACTGATAGGCGCAGCAGAGCGGATTGCTGCGCCTCAGTTTTATTCACCGGGGCTGCTGTAGAAGGTAAGTTTTAGAGCTGTTTTCAAATACATTGTGCACACGCAGAGCACGTGTTTGGCGTGTGTTTGAGAAAAGTGAGCATGCAGGCACGAAGTGCATCCTCAGCAAACGGGTTGTTACCCCAGTTGAATCCCACCACTGCATCAAACCCAAATATTGTAGATGCATGGAGAACTCCAGGAATTTCACACCATTTTTAAATCTCTCTCTAGTCCAGGTGAGCCTGTGCTGATGGATGGCACAGAGAGATCCTTAACAGTAGCATTAGCTTCCGATAGGCTCCTCTGTTTCCATATTTTAGCCTTTCACAGTAAAGGCAAAAGTGGATCTCCATCCATTCACAGGAACCACCATATCAGAAGTGGTATTCAGCCGGTTCGTACCGGTTTAGGCGAACCGGTAGTAGAAATCACGGATGGGCCCGTTCATCCGCCCCAGCTCTATGCTGTCCTATTTAGGCACATTTTTGACACCGGGCGCATGCGTGGAAGGCATGTGAGCAAGCAAAGCACATGCATGAAATGCCGGGTGCATGCTTGGAAGATGCGCGCACGAAGCAAGCATGCACACGTGCGGCAAACCGGTGGTAAGAATATTGGAAAACCACCGCTGCACCATATGTCCCATTAATTCATCAGGTAGCGTTCAAGAGCCAGAAGAGCAGATAAAGTCGAAGGAGGGCCAACATAAGTGGGCTTCTTTCTTCTCATCTGAAAGCATGTGAGACTTCTGTAGGCATGGGGAGGAGAAATCCACCACACGCCCATGAAACTCATACTTCTGGTTGGGTTGAGCATTTCTGTATAATAGTTAAGAGGTCAAGGGGGAGAGCTTTTCTCCTTTGAGTTTGTCAGGCCTGTTTTGAGAAGGTGTTAAGAAGGTATCACTTCTAAATTACTTGGCCGCTGTCAAAAGTGTTCTTGGATAGCTTGGCCTGGCGTCTAAGAAAAAGAGAGAGGGGGGGGAGGGGGTTATTCTGTGTAGGTAAGCATGGAAAAATAAATGAAAAACTTACCCGTGATACCACAGCGTATATCTCTGTGACCACATCAGAGCTCTGAGCGACCTACTAAGGTGAAGGGGTTGAGGGAATCTACTGTGGAGTTGTAATGGATTTGAATGGCTTCGGGGATAGAGAACAAGGCAACAGTTGTCAAAATCTGAGACCTGGCTCTTTCAGAGGTGTCAAATTATTGCTCCTCAGCGGGATGAAGCCACACTTCAGGGCCAGGAGCCTGTAAGTTTTGGCACAGGCCTTATCCATTCCTGGCGCACAGGACCTGCTGGTTGAAAGCGAATCTTGGTCTCCAAAGCTTAAAAAACAAACAAACCAGCACCTCAATTTGGATTATAATAGGAGCCTATTTGGAGCGTTCTTCTCAAAAGGGATGGGAGGGAAGGGAGAGTCTGATGACCGATCAGACCAAGATCTGACGATCAGGTGGAACATGGTGACCATCCAGGGGTGGGGTTGAAAAATTTCAGCAACCGGTTCACTGCCCGGTTGCTGGATGGGTGTGGCCATGGGGCTTGGGCTACTCAGCCTCCTGCACCATGGCAGGGGAAGGGGTTGCCCGCCCCAGGCTCCGGAAGCTTTCCTTGGTTCTGTGGGTGTGGCTTGGTGGGCAGGGCTTGGTGGGCGTGGCAGGGGAAGGATACTGCAAAATCCCCATTCTCATCCCACTCCAGGGGAAGGATACTGCAAAATCCCCATTCCCACCCCACTCCAGGTGGAAGATATTGCAAAATCTCCATTCCCACCCCACTCCAGGGGGAAGGATACTGCAAAATCCCCTTTCCCTCCTCACTCCAGGGGAAGGTTACTGCAGAATCCCCATTTCCTCCTGATCAGCTGGGACTCGGGAGGCAAAGAATAGATGGGGGTGGGGCCAGTCAGAATTTTTACTACCGGTTCTCTGAACTACTCAAAATTTCCGCTACCAGTTCTCCAGAACTGGTCAGAACCTGTTCTGTCCCCTCCCACGAGTGGCAAAATCCCCATTCCCTCCCCATTCCTAGGGGAAGGATATTGCAAAATCTCCATTCCCACCTCACTCTGGGAATATCACTCTGGGAGGTGATATTTGCCAGTTCTCCAAACTAGTCAAAACTTCCGCTATCGGTTCTCCAGAACCTGTCAGAACCTGCTGAATAGCACCTTTGACTAGCACTTATATACCACTTCCCAGTGCTTTTTAGCCCCCTCTAAGCAGTTTACAGAATCAGCATCTTGCCCCCTAAGAATCTGGGTCCCCATTTTACCCAGCTCGGAAGGATGGAAGGCTGAGTTCAACCTGGAGTCGGACAGGATTGAACTCCTGGCAGTCGGCAGAATTAGCCTGCCATACTGCATTCTAACCACCACGGCTCCTCCATTTGCTAAGTGAATAGTTGTTAAATTGTGGCCTTCCTGTATAGCTGATATCCCAGAAATGAAAGAAATGTTGTTTGATGGGTTCAAAGCTTCGTCTCCAAAGAATATGAGAATAATGGACTTCCTGGAGCCAAAGTGTCCATAAAACATAGACAAGAAAAAGCCCATTAAACTGATATTTAGACATGGAGGATGTTGTTTTTAACAGAATATACGGCGTGCCCACGTAGATAGCTTATAAAGTGAAATATAGAAATAATGAATGAACATGTCCTCTCTGATTGCAGAAATATGGTCTGATTTATATCTTGGCTGCGGGTTTCAAGCATGGCATGCCAGGACCAAGGACATCTAAGATGCAAATATATTTGTCTCTCATCTGATTCCTTTCTATTCAGGCCAAACTGTAACTGACAGTAGTTTTGAGGGTTCACGTATCCTTCTGGAAGTTTCCAAGAAGAGAATTTATAGCTCATAAACCTGAGCCCTGGAGTCTGATTCTCAAGACTCACGAAAGGGTTTTTTTGTTTTTTTTTAGGGTACTTCTGAGAAATACATTTGCGAACAGGATTGAATTTAAAGCATTTCTCGTTCTGTCAAGCTGAAATTAGAAAGGCCTAGTTCCAAAGAATCCTTTTTATTTGTTTGAAAGTTGTTCTTCGGGTACCATAAAACCTGGAATGATAACACAGAGGAAGTTTTGGTTGCCATTTTTTTTTTAATTTGCTATAATTCAGTCAGCAGCAGCATCTATGAAGGTGCGCAGAGAATTTGCTTTGACTGTACGGACCAGAATTAGGGCTGAGAGAAGCCAGAATCAAGCAATAAAATTCAGCCAGTAGGATCATACAGAGTGGTGGGTGATATGAATTCCTGAAGGCAATTATCTGTATAGTCCATCGTTTGCTTATGCATAAACTAAGCTGGACTGAGAAATAAAAACATTTTATCCAATTTGAAGTTTCTTTTTTCCTTCCTTCCTTCCTTCCTTCCTTCCTTCCTTCCTTCCTTCCGTCCGTCCGTCTTTCATTAAACTAGACATACCTAATTCTACCAACTGTTCTTTATATTGAAGATTGAGTAGAACATTCGGCACTTTCTAACAAAATGAAATTCAGTGGTGAAAAAAGTAAGGTTCTACATTTAGGCTAGAAAAACAAAATTCACAGGTACAGTATAGGTGGTACCTTGCTCAACAGTAGTAACTGTGAGTGGGATCTTGGAGTCCTAGCAGACAATCATTTAAATATGAGCCAGCTGTGTGCAGCAGCTGCCAAAAAGCCAACACAGTTCTAGGCTGCATAAACAGAGGGATTGAATCAAGATCACGTGAAGTGTTAATACCACTTTATAAGGCCTTGGTAAGGCCACACTTGGAATACGGCATTCAGTTTTGGTCACCACGATGTAAAAAAGATGTGGAGACTCTAAAAGAGTGCAGAGAAGAGCAACAAAGATGATTAGGAAAATGGAGGATAAAACATATAAAACACAGTTGATGGAATTGATAATGTCTAGTTTAATGAAAAGAAGGACCAGGGGAGACATGATAGCAGTGTTCCGATATCTCAGGGGCTGCCACAAAGAAGAGGGAGTCCAGCTATTCTCCAAAGCACCTGAGGGCAGGACAAGAAGCAATGGGTGGAAACTGGTCAAGGAGAGAAGCAACTAGAACTAAGGAGAAATTTCCTATCAGTGAGAACAATTAATCAGTGGAACAACTTGCCTCCAGAAGTTGTGAATGCTCCAACACTGGAAGTTTTTAAGAAGATGTTGGATAACCATTTGTCTGAAGTGGTGTAGGGTTTCCTGCCTAAGTAGGGGGTTGGACTAGAAGACCTCCAAGGTCCCTTCCAGCTCTGTTATTCTATATCTTCTAGCCTCCAGTCCCCTAATCATCTTTGTTGAGAGGGTGGAGAGGATGTTGGGAGGGTGTTGCGTTAATTGTCAAAATTCTAATACATGGAGAAATGATCAGGAAAATACAGAATGATAGATCGATAGATTTTAAACTTCCAAATATCAACAATGATTGAGAGTCAGAAATCATACAATCCTCTCCACTTCCAATTATTAAACCAATACATTTTTAATTGTTCTTAAATCAGCCCAAACCATTTCTATTTTTAGCCGACTGTTTCTCGGTATATATATATATATATTTTTCTTCAAATATTTTTTAATACTGAAAATTGGAATTCTGGTCTTTTTCCATCACTAAAACTATTCTGCGGCTGACAGCTGTAAACTCTATTTTACAGTTTCAACATTTGAGGTCAGATTATTTTCTTCCTGCTAAGTAGGTGGGTGGAATTTAACTCTTATATCCTGCAAAAGGCAAATTTATATGTCCAGATAAATTTGTATATTGCATTCATTAATAACGTTTCTATCCATCGCTTCCTGGTCCTGGTGCTTTGGAGAATAGCTTGACTCCCTCTTCTTTCTAGCTATCCCTGAGATATTGGAACACTGCTATCATGTCACCCCTGGTCCTTATGCAAAGTGCAAAACACCCCAAAATTACTATTTCGATATGAAGATTATTATGATGATTTAATGACTGATAGATTTTCTGTTGAAAATAAGTTCAGCAAGTCAATAACTCACTTCCTTTTTATGTGTTAAAGCAGAGAACACTTTCTTTTTAAATTTTATTCTTGAGAAACATAATCAGGTTTTAAAAAATTATGAGAAGAACATTTTTATCCCCAAAGGTTCAAGGGAAGTTTTCATTCTTCTTCTCATCTACCAATCTCAATTTTATGGTTCTAATAATTTGAAAATATGAGTAGATGTTTGGAGGAATACTATATAATACTAGCAATTCTATGTTTTTCCTCTTATTCAGCATGAATCAAAAATCCTATCCTATTCCTTAATCATTCGTTGGTTTTATTTTTTTTCCCTGTCTAGTATAACTGGAATTATCCCAACTTCAAACTCATCTGTAATTACAATTAGCCCAGATATAATACATCTCTTCCTATATAGCAATAGCACTTAGGTAGATATACTGCTTCATAATTTCCATAATTTAATAATTATATGATTAAACTATTATATAATTTTTACTATATAAATTATTATATAATTTAATAAAAGGTTACATACTTTACATACTTTACATAAATGACCTTTGTGATCATATTAAAAGCAACTGCGTTCTCTTCGCTGATGATGTAAAACTATTTAACACCATCGACAATGATGCTACCCTTCAAAAAGACCTTGACTATGTGTCAAAATGGTCAAATAATTGGCAACTCCAAATCTCAACCAACAAATAGTCTGTCTTACACGTTGACAACAAAAATCAGAACACCAAATACAAGATGGGCGGATACGACCTCGTAGACGACCCTCACACTGTCAAGGACTTTGGAGTACTCATCTCTAATGATCTAAATGCCAGAGTTCCCTGTAACAGCATTGCCAAAAAGGCATTAAGAGTTGTTAACCTAATCTTGCAAAGCTTCTTCTCCGGTAATATTGTACTGCAAACTAGGGCATACAAAACCTTTGCTAGACCAATTCTTGAATACAGCTCATCTGTCTGGAATCCGCACTTCATATCGGACATTAATACAATTGAGCGAGTCCAGAGATATTTCAAAAGAAGAGTCCTCCACGCCTTTGCTCACAACAGAATACCTTATACCACCAGGCTTGAAATTTTGGGCTTAGACAATTTAGAACTATGTTGCCTTCGGTCTGACCTAAGAATAGTACACAAAATTATTTGCTACAATGTCCCTCCTGACAATGACTATTTCAGCTTCAACCACAACAACAATACACGAGCACACAATAGATACAAACTTAAGATAAACCGCTCCAAACTCAATTGCAGAAAATACAACTGCAGAGTGGTCAAGAATACCTCCAAGGTTCCTTCCAGCTCTATTCTGAACTGAATCATTTAAAATGATTGAGTCTCTCTAGGAGATTTCCAAAAGGAGGGGAATGAAAACAATAGTCAGCCTCCTGCACCATGGTGGGGAGGCATTTTTGCCCTCCCTGGACTCTGGAGGTTTAACTCGAGCCTCCGGGAGGGCAAAAACAGCCTCCCCAGGCTCTGGAGGCCCTCTGGAGGCCCTCTGGAGGCTGGAAACGGCCCCGTTTCCGGCCTTCCAGAACTTCCAGTAGGCCCGTTTTTCACCCTTCCCGAGCCTCTGTGCATGCCCTGCACTTACCTGCATCCAAATTGGGCTGCGTGGGGACTCCTAGGAGGGGCGGGATGGGGTGGGCGGGGCCAGCCAGGAGTGGGATTTGGGGATTCTCCGAACTGCACAGAATCTTAGCTAGAGGTTCTCCCGAAACCCTGCGAACAAATGGCTGTCCAATTTCTTCTTGAAAACTTCCGATGTTGGAGCACCCTCAACTTCTGGAGGGAAATCATTCCATCAATTAATTGTTTTCAGGAAATTTCTCCTTAGTTCCAAGCTGGATCTCTCTTTGATAAGCTTCCATCCATTGCTTCTTCTCCTTTCTTGGTTGTAGATGGCAAAGGATAATTGTTGTAGCCCGGAGCTTTGTGCATACTTTTCTGAAGGAAACTCTCCAAAACGTAAACCAAGCTAAGTTTTAAAAATAGAAACGCAATCACATTTTCAAAATAAATATAGACAAAACATTTACAAAAATGTAAATTGATCCTTAATCAACAGTCCCCTCAAGGGTCAACAAAACCAGAAACCTTTTCACTATACGGATTCCCCCCTTCCTTTCTTTTACTTTTCTTAACCGCAGCTTTCTACTCTGCTAAAAATAAGATTGTCAATTTTTTGTGTAAACAGAATATGGCCTAATTCCAGATCCAGTACATTTTTCTTGAAAAACAAACAAACATTAACATCAATGTAAAGCTTAAATTTTGTAAAAATAATAATAATCATCTACCTAAGGAACAAGAAACATATTGTCTGTTTTGGCAAATTCACCTAAGCTGTTTTTCTCCTTAATTGAAAAATTGAAGACTGAGCGGCCAAAGTATATACTGAAATGGTACAGACCTTTTGAGGCCTACTATTGGTGGTCAAAAGTAAGGAAACTTTTATATGTGAAATTCAAATTTAGGATTAGTTTCATAACAGCGTACAAGGTGTATAATCACAATGACCCAGTAGAGAAGCCTGATCTTGTATTGCCTAGGAAATACATATTTGAAGCCTAAGAAATGCATATTTTAAGCCTAGAAAATACATATTTTATAACAAGGTCACCACAATATAAAAAATGATATTGAGACTGTAGAAAAAGTACAGAGAAGAACAATAAAGGTGATTAGAGGACTGGAAGCTAGAACAGTTGTAGGAACTGGGTATGTCTAGTTTGATGAAAAGAAGAACTAAGGGAGACA
The DNA here is from genome assembly GCA_022577455.1 of Arizona elegans. Lineage (NCBI taxonomy): Eukaryota > Metazoa > Chordata > Lepidosauria > Squamata > Colubridae > Arizona > Arizona elegans. The sequence continues at coordinate 5,893,004 of JAKOOJ010000007.1, read as the reverse complement.
TGATAGCAGTGTTCCAATATCTCAGGAGCTGCCCCAAAGAAGAGGGAGTCCAGCTATTCTCCAAAGCACCTGAGGGCAGGACAATCAAGGAGAGAAACTAATCAAGGAGAGAAACAACCTAGAACTAAGGAGAAATTTCCTGACAGTGAGAACAATTAATCAGTGGAACAACTTGCCTCCAGAAGTTGTGAATGCTCCAACACTGAAAGTTGCTGAAAGGACTGTGTTGTAGACTGGAGATAGAGGATGTTGTATCCCTCCACCTCTGTTGAGAAAGGGCTGTTCAATTTTGAAATAGATGGTCTCTTTGACCCCTCTTTCAAAACAGTGGTTTTCTCTGCCCACAATGTGGACTTTGCTGTCTCCAGGTGGCCTCAACGACTCACTAAAAGGATGCAAATGACCAGCAAGGAGTATAAATCCTTCCATTCCCCACCATCCAGTCAGAGCTGAAGAAGCTTCTTGGATGAGAAGTGAAATGTCTTCAAAGAAGAACCAGAAAGTCCAGTTGCCTCTTGAAAAATCACCTTTGGGACAACCATGACTTGGATGACTGAGAATCTCCATTGACATAGAAATGTCTGTCCTTGCTTTGAATTTTGCTATCCTGCATCAGTGAATTGACTTGTTCAAGATGGTTCTATCAAACAGACTAAATACCTTGAGCAGGTGTTTCTAAACTCACGGACACAATTGGGATCGGAACTTCCATCAGAATTGCTGCAGTCATAAATTGAGCCAGACCTGATTTTTATGATCCTTTTTTTACAATGGTCGTTAAGTGAATGCCATGGTCGTAAGTGCGAACCCATTGTTCCGAATGAGTATTTTTGCTGGAAACCGGCAACAAAGCATGCAAATTGGGATCGCGCAACATAGGATGGTACACTGGTGGTAAGTGCGAGGACCGGTTATAATACAAGGACCAGACTTTTATTCAACACTGTCATAACCTTGAATGGTCACTAAACAAATAGTCATAAATGGAGAACTACCTGTCATCAGAATTCTGAACTTGGAGGGAAATTCTGTCAAGAAAAATTGGGCGATAAGTTCATATACAGTGTTTCCCCGAAAATAAGACCCTGTCTTATATTTTTGAAATAAGCGCTTGGCCTTATTTTCAGGGAGGTCTTATTGTTTTGGGGTGCGTGGAGCAAGATGGGGCTCCTCTTGCCGTCTTACCTGATTTCCAGCTCTGCATTTAAATATTTTCGGGGAGGGCTTATTTTCGGGGAGAGGCTTATTTTAGCGCATGCACTCAAAAGCCCAATTGGGCTTATTATCAGGGGATGTCTTATTTTCAGGGAAACAGGGTATATATATCTCTCACCAAAATATTTCCGTCATATTAAACAATGATTAATCACTTCTTCTTATTTCTGTAGCCTCTCTAACTCACTCTGTGTAATGTATGTTTATTTGAATGTGAACTGTTTAGCGCATTTTTGCTGGAAGGGGATTTATGTCCCAATCAAAATTGCATTAACATTTTGAAACAGCACAGCTTCCTATTAAACCATACCAGGGCCTTTGTTAGTCTTTACAGCAGCAAGCACAATTTTTAATTTGTACTTGTAATGTCTAAATTTACCATTTCATTGAATGAAATTGAAACTGGGCGCAAAGGCAAGGAAGGCAAATAATTTAAAACTAGAGAGTTATAGCTTACTGGCAAAAAGAAAAAAAAATTGCTTCCACAAGAACTTTTTAAAAAAGTCTTATAAAGAAGATACCGATAATGTAGTTTTTCTTCTGCCTAGACCCAATGGTACAAGGATTTTATAGGTTTCAGTTTATATAAATTGGCCTTCCAAAGTCATGGGTCGACCACTTGCTGTTCCAAAACTTCCGCAGAGGGTAAATTTTATCTCCATCGTTGTAAGAAATCCTGTGGATTTCCTGTTATTCTGCAGAATGAGTAATTAGCTTCTCTCCACTCAAGGAAGGAATAACACTGGGTCTTTGGGATGTAGGCCAAGTGTTCAGAGGGAGCTTGGTCTCCAACCAGGTGCAGGGTAGAAGACAAGTTACCCCAAGTTTGGCTGGGTTTGGAATGTCAAGAAGAATCCAAGTTCAACATGAAGATGCTTGGCTCCCCCTAGCAAGAGAAAAGAGGAAAGCTATCAAGACTCATTTATTATAGTGGAAAATAGCCAGATGCCCCACCGAGCCTAAAATATGCTCTGTGAATTTACATTTACTATGTAAAAGTGCCTAGTTAAATTTCTGTGGCTTCCTTCCTGTCTTCTAAGCTCTTAGTTCCCAGTCTATGAGTTGGACGTTGCTGCTGAGTGACAAGAACTCTTGTGCCTGAGAAGATCCAGGGGTCGATTAAAGGCTCCTACCACCCTACCTGCATCTTCAAGGTGAGTGTTCGGATCTCGGCTTCCTGAGTCAGTAAAATACACAAGTAGTCTCCAAAACCTCTTGTTTTTTTTTGTTTTTTTTTTTTTGGCAACAGCTGTGAATTCTGTTCATTCACAGATGAGTGCCAATTAGTTGTAAAGAGTCCTTCGGGAGAAGTCCTTCGGGATAATCACCAACCTTTATCTCCCTTGACACGCTGCCAAAGACCTAATTGGCAAAGCCACACGGAGTCCAGAATCAAACAGAGCTTCAGGCTTTAAATTGAACCGAATGAACAAACGTTGCTTCCTGCAAAGGCCCACGTGCCTTTGTTCCTCTTTTAAGCCTTATGGGAAGGGCCAATCATCTCCAAGCCTTACTCCTGAGTTGTCCCTTTTGTTTGAACTGTTCTTGCCTTCTGGCAGCTCTGCTCATGCACGCACTGGGAACAGGCTCCCCCTGTTCCTCTGCCTCACTGAGGTCCGACTCTGGAGGCTCCGGAGGCAGCACGTACCTCCCAGATGGCCCTTTCTCTGCCTCCATCACAGAGCCCTCATCCGAGCCTTCCCCAGACTCCAGGACTGGCCCATGGTCCTCCCCAGCCTCCTCACTTTCCGACTCTGCTGCCAGCTCTGCAGGCTGCTGGCAGACCACAACAGTGAGCTCCCTGCTGAATCTTCCCAGGTAGTCCTTGAGTTACGACCACAGCTGAGCCCAAAATTGGTGTTGCTAAGTGAAACATTTGTTAAGAGAGCTTTGCCCCCCTTTTACTACTATTCTTGCCACAGTTGTTAAGTGGATCGTTGCATTGGTTAAGTTAGTAACATCGTCATTAAGGGAATTTGGCTTCCCCATTGACTTTGCTGGTCAGGAGGTCGCAAAAGTGAATCCCGTGACCTCAGGATGCTGCAACCGTCATAAATACGAACCAGTTGCCAAGTGTCTGAATTTTGATTACGTGACCACGGGGATGCTGCAACTGTCGTAAGGTATGAAAAATAGTCCTAAGTCACTTTTTTCCAGTCCTGCTGAAACTTTGAACTTGTTTGTTTTAAACAAGCTGTTGTAAGTCAAGGACTACCTGTAAATGGCTGGGTGCTCTGATGTATCCCTCCCTCCTTCTTTCCTGATCCTGACAGATTTTTATGGGTGCATTGTCCATGCAAAATGAACCACCAAAGAAAGGAATTCAAGAAGCTTCAGATTTGCATTCTTCTTCACGCATCTATGAGAGGGACGTGGTAGCTCAGTAGGTAAGACGCTGAGCTTGTCGATCAAAAGGTCGGCAGTTCAGCCGTTCGAATCCCTAGAGCTGCATAACGGGGTGAGCCTCTGTTACTTTGTCCCAGCTTCTGCCAACCTAGCAGTTGGAAAGCCTGTAAAAAATGCAAGTAGAAAAAATAGGAACCACCTTTGGTGGGAAGGTAACAGCGTTCCGTGAACCTTTGGCGTTGAGTCATGCCGGCCACATGACCACAGAGACGTCTTCAGACAGCGCTGGCTCTTCGGCTTTGAAACAGAGATGAGCACCGTCCCCTAGAATCGGGAACGACTAGCACATATGTACGAAGAGAACCTTTACCCCTTTTAACAGCTTTATTTTTTTTATTTACTGTGTTTTTATAATGACGATTTCAATGTTTTTTAATACTGTAATTCAGGGGTGGGTTCTACTTACCTTTACTACCAGTTCACAACGGGGCCGCGTGCATGGGCTTGCTTCACTTGTGCACACATGCGCTTTTCTGTACATGTGCAAAAGCTTCCTGATGACATCCGGGTCAGTAGGCGGAGCCTCCCGTTGGTTTTACTACCGGTTCTTGCAAACCGGTCTGAACCGGGGGGCACCCCACTACTACTGTAATTCTCCTAGAATCGTTGGATGTGAGTTGGGTAGCAAATACATTTTATAAATAGATAAGTAAATAAGCAAAACTTTATACCTTAATTAAGGTAGAGATTCAGAACCGTAGACATCAAGGAGGAGACATTCAGCTTTATCTCTGGGCGTGTAAATTTTCCCTTGTATAATTTTATTTTTACTGCTGTATGATGGAGAAGCAGCTTATCGGCAAGATACACGCAGTCTGAACTGGTACAACCACAACACAGTGTTTTCCTACCTAAACAAAACTGAGCGTGCCTTGAGTTCAATTTATAGGCGCTTAATGCCAGACACAAATTAGAAACTGCAATCTTTAAACTGGCTTCTCCAGAGAACTGGTTATTAACTGAACGAATGGATTCTAAATATAGTTCTTGTTGACGAATCTCAGCATTTAAATGTGATTAGGGGCTTCAGATAATCCTTCTGATAAACCTTAGAACTATGTTTCTCAGCAACTTTAGGATGAGTGTTTAGCTATGGAATTCTGGGAATTGAAGGCCGTCCTCTTAAAGTTGCTAAGGTTGGGGAAACACTGCCTTAGAAGCTGTCCAGGAATTCATATACAGCCTTAGTTCTACAAATACAGGGACGCAGTGGCTCAGTGGCTAAGACATTGAACTCGTCGATCGAAAGGTCACCAGTTCAGCGGTTCGAATCCCTAGTGCCGCGTAACAGGGTGAGCTCCCGTTACTTGTCCCAGCTTCTGCCAACCTAGCAGTTCGAAAGCACGTTAAAAAAATGCAAGTAGAAAAATAGGGAACACCTTTGGTGGGAAGGTAACAGCGTTCCGTGCACCTTTGGAGTTTAGTTATGCCGGCCACATGACCACGGAGAAGTCTTCGGACAGCTCTGGCTCTTCAGCTTTGAAACAGAGATGAGCACCGCCCCCTAGAGTCAGGAATGACTAGCACATATGTGCGAGGGGAACCTTTACTTTTACTTACAAATGCAGATTAGACAAGACATGGGAGTCTCTCCTGGGAGCTTCATGGTCAGAGAAAGAAACTTAGGAAGGACCCACCGTAATTGGTCAGATGGTTCAAAGTGATGGTCAGAGATTCTACATTTTGGAATGGGACAACTTGCCACAGCCAATTCATCATAGCCAACTGGCCTTGGTCAACTGTCCATGGTTAACTCACCATGGCCAACTGATCACAGGACAACTCAAAGCAGGACAATTCAACAATTCAATTTCATTATTTCAAATAGTTTTTAAAAACTATTTTAATTTTTGTCATTGACATTTCGTTCTGTCCCTCCTTTGGCATCCTTTCTTTAATGATTCTATTCCACTTTTTCTTCTTCGATATTAATGTTAACTTGGTGGTGAGTTAACCATGGCAAGTTGGCTGTAGTGAGTCGTGGATCCTCTACATTCAGATTTGCAAAACTTATGCCTACCCTACTGGGTAAACTAGAAAAAAAAACATGACTAGGGCAGTGGTGAAATCCAATTTTTTTTTTACTACCGGTTCTGTGGGCGTGGGTTGGCGGGCATGGTGCGGCTTGGTGGTCGTGACAGGGGAAGGATACTGCAAAATCCTCATTCCCACTGCACTCCAGGGGAAGGATACTGCAAAATCCTCATTCCCTCCCCACTCCTGGGGGAAGGACATTGCAAAATCTCCATTCCCACCCCACTCTGGGGCCAGCCAGAGGTGGTATTTGCCAGTTCTCCGAACTACTCAAAATTTCCGCTACCGGTTCTCCAGAACCTGTCAGAACCTGCTGGATTTCATCCCTGGTGCTAACTCACAAAACGTAACTAGAAAGTTTTCAGTGTAAAGCAATCCTAAAACAGGCACAAAAATCACGTGACAGATAAAAATCCAGTAAAAGAGATGCAGATTCTTTTAAATGTCAAGAGGATGACTTTCAAGATAAGGCCACCTCTTTATAACACAGCATTCTCCAAACACTTCTACAGATGTCTCTGGAGGTTCTCAGCTATTCAGGTCATGGTTGTCCCAAAGGTGCTTTTTTTTTTCAAGAGGCAACTGGACTTTCTGGTTTTTCTTTGAAGACGTTTCGCTTCTCATCCAAGAAGCCTCTTCAGGAGGTTGGACTAGAAGTCCTCCAAGGTCCTCTCCAACTCCTATTAATTATTTATTTATTTATTTATTTATTTATTTATTTATTTAAATTTCTATACCGCCCTACTCCCGAAGGACTCAGGGCAGTGAACAGTCACAGGATAAAACACATAAATACAAAAATTTAAAATAGAATAAAAACGAATTAAATAATTTGGCTGAACAAATTTAAAATGCCCCATAATTTAAAATTTACATTTAAAAAGGGGAGAAGATTTAGGCCAGGCCAGGCCAGCTTGATGAAATAAAAAAGTCTTAAGCGCACGACGGAAGGTGCGCAGATCCGGTATCCTCCATATCTCTGGGGGGAGCTCTTTCCAGCTCGTTTCTACTTCTCTGTGCCCCCACAGAGAAGGCTCTCCCCCTAGGGGCCGCCAGTCGACATTGTTTGGCCGATGGCACCCGGAGGAGCCCCTCTCTATGGGAGCGTACTGGCCGGTGGGAGGCTATTGGTGGTAGCAGGCGGTCCCGTAGATAACCAGGTCCTAAAACATTATTATCCTGTTGTTATTATTCAGTTACTTTTTTCAGGAGTCAAAACGCCAGCGCTTGTGAGCAGAAACTACGAAGAATCTGCTGTACTTCCTCTGTGGAAGTATCTGTTGCAAATGGCTGGGCTTGAAAGCTTCTGAGGCCACGAAGACATTTAGAGAATGTTCTTGGGTAAACAAAACAACCCTTTCAAGTTGATTAAGCTTGGCCGCAGAACAATAGAAACACCCAGGAGTGACATGGTTCCATCTGAAGGAAGCTGGTTTTTGGACAACCTTGGATAATATCAGAATACCACAGATCCGGCTCAAGAAATATGGCCAAAGCTTTTCACCACATGAAAAGAGCCCTTTGGTTCCATGGTCCAAACGATATAGTAACAGAACACCTGTTAGTTATGTCTCTTTTAGGAACTTCTTAGCACTTTTCAAACAGAAGTATTTTGAGGCTCCGGGCATCGCCATTCCTTTAAAGACTTTAACTCATTTATTTCTCCCTTCAATAGTCCCGAAAAGTGTAATTGGTATTGTCTAGTTAGTATAATACTATACAGGGAGTCCTTGACTTAAGACCACAACTGAACCAGTGGTGGAATTCAATTTTTTTTTTACTACCAGTTCTGTGGGGGTGGCTTGGTGGGGGTGGCAGGGGAAGGATATTGCAAAATCACCATTCCCACCTCACTCCAGGGGAAGGTTACTGCAAAATCCCCATTCCCTTCCCACTCCTGGGGGAAGGATATTGCAAAATCTCCTTTCCCACCTCACTCCAGGGGAAGGTTACTGCAAAATCCCCATTCCCTTCCCACTCCTGGGGGAAGGATATTGCAAAATCTCCATTCCCACCCTACTCTGGGGCCAGCCAGAGGTGGTATTTGCCAGTTCTCTGAACTAATCAAAATTTCCGCTACTGGTTCCCCAGAACCTGTCAGAATCTACTAGATTTCGACCCCTGAACTGAACCCAAAATTTCTATTGCTAAGCAAAGGAGCCAAGAGAGTTTTGCCCCCTTTTTATGACCTTTCTTGCCACCGTTGTTAAGTGAAACACTGCAGTTGTTAAGTGAGTAATATGGTTTTTATTTATTTAGCAAATTTATATTGCCATCTACTCACACATGGCGACTCAAGGTGGCTTACAACTATATAAAAACATAAATATATATATATATATGTAACTGTTTCAACTTCTACCCTCAAAATGACGCTATTGAGCACTGCACACCAGAACAACTGGACACAAGAACAGTTTTTTTCCGAACGCCATCACTCTGCTAAATAAATATTTCCCTCAACACTGTCAAACTATTCACTAAGTCTGCACTACTATTAATCTTCTCATCGTTCCAACCACCCATCTCCTTCCACTTATGACTGTATGACTGTAAGTTTGTTGCTGGTATCCTTACGATTTATATTGATATTGTTTCCTGATTGCTTATTTGTTCCCTATGACTATCATTAAGTGTTGTACCTTATGATTCTTGACGAATGTATCTTTTCTTTTTATGTACACCGAGAGCGTATGCACCAAAGACAAATTCCTTGTGTGTCCAATCACACTTAGCCAATTAAAAAAAAAAAACATATCAAAAGAAAAATAATAAAACAATAACACACATACCCGGCCTGGTTGTTAAGTGAATCTGGCTTCTCCATTGACTTTGCTTGTCAGGAGGTCACAAAAGGAGGATCATGTGATTCCAGGACCCTGCAATTGTTATAAATACATACCAGTTGCCAAACATCCAAATTTTGATCCCGCATGACCGTGGGAATGCTGCCGTGGTCATAAGTGTGAAAAATGGTCGAAAGCTGCTCCCCCCCACCGTGCTGAGGTAACTTCAAGCGGTCATTAAACAAACAAATGGTTGTAAATCGAGAACTACCTGTATAAGTGAAATACTGTGCAGGAAATTGCAGGTGTAGAAAATGCTTTTCAACAGTTGATTGAACCCCTCATGACCTCTGGAAAAAACAAAATGGCAGTTTACCAACCAGGGTATATCACCAGTAGCTTAGATGATTTGAGATGATTGCTTTAATTGTAGTTTACTTCTGTTGCTAACACCTCTCTTTTTAAATTTCTCTCTTAAAATATAGGCTGTAAAGAATGTTATGTTTAACCATATTTCAATTGCTAGTGTGGTTCAAAACTGCTTAGGGTGAAGGAAAATGGGAGAAATAGGTAGGATTCCACAGGAGAACAAGTGCAGATGGCTAGATTCTTAAATCTAAATTCTACAAATACAGATATTTACTTCTGATTTTCTTCTTTTTACCCACAAGCCTATTGGGAACCAAGGTATTAAGAACTATTAATCATTCACAGAAGAATAGAATAGAATAGAATAGAATAGAATAGAATAGAATAGAATAGGGTAGGGTAGGGTAGGGTAGGGTAGGGTAGAATAAACTAGACTAGACTAGACTAGACTAGACTAGACTAGACTAGACTAGACTAGACTAGAATAGAATAGAATAGAATAGAATAGAATAGAATTCTTTATTGGCCAAGTGTGATTGAACACACAAGGAATTTGTCTTTGGTGCATACGCTCTCGGTGTACATAAAAGAAAAGATACGTTCGTCAAGAATCATAAGGTACAACAGTTAATGATAGTCATAGGATACAAATAAACAATCAAATCATATTAGGAAACAGTCAATATAAATCCTTGTATATGGATACAAGCAACAAAATTACAGTCATACAGTCATAAGTGGGAGAAGATGGGTGGTGGGAACGATGAGAAGATTAATAGTAGTGCAGCCTTAATGAATAGTTTGACAGTGTTGAGGGAATTATTTGTTTAGCAGAGTGATGGCTTTTGGGAAAAAAACTGTCCTTGTGTCTAGTTGTTCTGGTGTGCAGTGCTCTATAGCGTCGTTTTGAGGGTAGAAGTTGAAACAACTTATGTCCAGGATGTGAGGGGTCTGTAAATACTTTCCCAGCCCTCTTTTTGACTCGTGCAGTATACAGGTCCTCAATGGAAGGCAGGTTGATAGCCATTGTTACTTCTACAGTTCTAATTATCCTCCGAGGTCTGTGTCTGTCTTGTTGGGTTGCAGAACCAAACCAGACAGTTATGGAGGTGCAGATGACAGACTCAACAACAAAGTTGGGAGGAACCTTGTAGGTCTTCTAGTCCAACCAGCTGCTCAATATCATTTCAAACAAATGTCTGTACAGCCTCTTCTTAAAAGCCTCCAGTGGAGCCTCCAGCCTCCCCACAACTTCTGAAAGTAAGCTGTTCCACTGTTTTATGGACACTGTCAGGAAATTTCTCCTCAGTTCTAGATGGCTTCTCTCCTTGATTAGTTTCCATTCATTGCTTCTTGACCTGCCTTCAGGTGCTTTGGAGAAATGGATGACTCCCTCTTCTTTTGTGGCAACACCTATTTGTTTATTGTTTACCATATTATGTGAGCAATTGCAGCTTGTTCTGCAAACCCATGATTGAATGTAAAATAAGATAGCAATAGCACTTAAACTTATATACCACTTCACAGTGATGTACAACCCTCTCTAAGTGGTTTTCCAGAATCAGCCTATTGCTCCCAACAATCTGGGTCCTCATTTTACCGACCTCAGAGGGATGGAAGGCTGAGTCAACCTTGAGCCGGTGAGATTTGAACTGCCGAACTGCTGGCAGTTGGCAGTCAGCAGAAGTAGCCTGCAGTACTGCACTCTAACCACTATGCCACCATAGCTCCTTAATTCAAAGATTTTTTAATTAAGAAGATGTCGGAAGTAAGTCACAGAAGGGAACAAAAAACCTTTCTTTGCTCCTTCAAATTCCTTCTCACAATCGGTACGGCGGAGAATATGCTGGAAATCAGCCAAAATAAAATATGCTGGAAATCAGCCAAACAATAGTTGGAGGTATGGAGGAAGATATGGATTTTGGGATAAATCTGTGTAAAATGAAATGTGTAATAGATAAGTGTGAGAAAATTAAAGTTAAAGTGATAAAGTTTAAGATTTAAAGATTTGATGAAATGGGCCTACAGATTAAGAAATATGGATAGAATTTTGTTTTATACATTGAAATAAAAATAGAGTTGTATTTAATTTGAAAATAAGATTTGTGGTGATAAAATTGTAAGGTAAATAATTAGATTAAGAGGTTAGAATATTTTTTTAAGATTAATGTTTTGATATTGAGGTTAAAAGATAAAAATGAGTTAAGTTCATTTGGAAATTAAATTCGTGATGACATAATAGAATGGTTTAGATTAAGATGCTAGAATTCATGTTAAAAAAATTTATGTTTTGATTTTTAATTTTCAAAGATGTAATGGGAAATTGTGAATGGAGCTGGTTAAAGAAATGTAAGCGATTGTACCTATCTACGACCGGATCGAGACTTCGTTCTTGAAAGATATATTTTATGTTTATGTTTGAAAAAATAAAAAATATTATATAAAAAAAATTCCTTCTCGCAATCCATTTGTCATGGAACTTCAGACTTAATGCCACAGTCCTTGTATTGCATTAAAACAGAAACTGTGTCTAATGGATATTCTCACATTCATTTTTTTCATAATCTTTGTTCTTCTCTTGCCCATTTTCCTTTGTTTCCTAACCATATCAAGTCTATGATCTCACCATGAAAACCTTGAAAATGGATTCTTAGAACAGCAGGATAGAAGGAAGAAAGGTCTCTTCCAGCTTCTTAATGGAGTTGTGACAAGAGGTTTTTTTTTTTAAAGAAATAACTAAACTCATGTCCTAGAAATGTTTTAAGAGAAATTATGCATGTTAGATTCATGAGAGAGTTTATATCTAAACAATTACAATACAAAGCTTAGAATGATGTCAGTCCAAATATCTAGATGAGCATGTAAAAGGTAAAGGTTCCCCTCGCACATATGTGCTAGTCGTTCCTGACTCTAGGGGGCGGTGCTCATCTCCGTTTCAAAGCCGAAAAGCCAGTGCTGTCCGAAGACGTCTCCGTGGTCATGTGGCCGGCATGACTAAATGCCAAAGGCTCATGGAACGCTGTTACCTTCCCACCAAAGGTGTTCCCTATTTTTCTACTTGCATTTTTACGTGCTTTCGAACTGCTAGGTTGGCAGAAGCTGGGACAAGTAACGGGAGCTCACCCCACTTAAATATGAGTCAGCAGCCAAAAAAGCTAATACAATCCTTGGTTGTATAAACAGAGGCAGTCTTGTGGCCCGCCAGCGGCCCGCGCGGATCGTAGCTGATCCCGACGAGGAGACTGGTGTGGTGTCGCGCCAGCAGCTTGTGCAGCCGGCACTCGAGTCGGACTGCGAGGAGGCTGAAGAGGATGTGGTGCCAGAGGCAGAGACTCAGCCTGGGCCTTCAGAACCTCCAGAGGCTCCTTCAAGTGAAGAGAGTGAAGTGGAGGAGCCTCTTCTCAATGCTGAAGCATGCAGGGCTGCCAAAAGGCAGGAGTGGCTACTCAGGAGGAGGTGTCCTCGAGAGTAAGGCTTGGGGCTAATTGGCCGCTCCTTTAGCCTATTTAAGTTCGCTCACAGATAGCACACGCTGCTGGAAACAACGTTTAATTACTACGCAGAGCATTTTGAGAGTGAGTTTCTTGTTATATCTTGGTTTCTGGGCTGGTTGCCAACCCTTGTCGGACTTTGTTTATTCTCTGTAATTCATAGCAGGCTGATAAGGACATTTGCACTGAAAGCCTGCATTTTGGAAGGGGTCTGTTTATATTAAACGGCGTTTTTGGAGCTTGGTGTATGTCACACTCCTTGGGATCCAGAGCTGGGGCAGAACAGGCATAGAATAAAAAAACAAAACCACATGACATATTAGTATCATTTTATATAGCCTTAGTAAGACCACACCTGGAATACTACATCCAGTTTCATTCACCACATTAGAAAAAAAAAAAAGATGTTGAGACTTTGGAAAAAGTGCAAAGAAGAGCAACTAAAACGATTAAAGGCCTGGAGATTAAAACATATGAGGAACGGTTGCAGGATCTGGGTTTGGCTATTTTAGAGAAAAGAAGAACTAGAGGGGACATGATAGCCACATTATTTGAGAGGCTGCCCCAAAGAGGAGGGAATTAATTTATTTTCCAAATCACCAGAAGGCAAGACAAGAAACAACGGATGAAAACTAATCATGGAGAGAAGCAACCTGAAATTGAGGAGAAACTTCCTAACAGTGAGGACAATTAACTAGTGGAACAGTTTGCCTTCAGAAGCTGTGGGTGCTCCATCACTGGAAGTTTTTAAGAAGAGACTGGACAGTCACTTCTCTGGAATGGTGTAGGGTCTCCTGGTTGAACAGGGGTTGGACTAGAAGACCTCCAAGGTCCCTTCCAGCTCTATTCTGATTGATTGATTGATTGATTGATTATTAAGACATTTTTTCACGCAGCTGAGAGCCTTATATAAGGTTGTGTCCTGAACTGGAGGAACTGCTGGCCAGATGAGCTGGTAAAATTGGCAGGTGAGCAACTGAGAGGCAAGCACACCTGTGCTTCAAAGTTTTTACCCTAACAAGCCTGTGATATGTTAACAGCCTGTGTTTCTGGAGACCCCACACACAGGGGCTTGTACAAACCTGTTTACCTCACACGGAGTTGCGTCCTCGGGCTAGCAAGGTTGCTTAGTGAGGGGAAGAGAGGGAGGGAGGAGAAAGAGAGAGCTCATTGTAGTATCTGAGGCCATGCTGAGGAAGGTTAGGAGGGGCACTGCCATTCTACCCTCTTCATAAACAGGTTTCTTCAGAAACTGGAAAATTTCAGGTCAGCTTGGAGTTTCTTTGCTTGAAGAGACCGGGGTAGATCTCTGCCAAATGCAAAATCCCTTCACTTGAAAACAAACAATAATGAATTGGCAGAGTTGCTTAGATGAATATATTTAATTTTTTTTTTTAAAAAAAAGGGTGCTGTGGTAAATAATGGGGCGTTTGTCCTCCTCCTTGAATGGATTCCCAGATGTAACGCAACGGCAAAGTTGGAAGGGACTTTGGAGGTCTTCTAGTCCAGCCCCCTTCTCAAGCAGGAGATCCTATGCCATTTCAGACAAATGTCTGTCCAGTCTCTTCTTAAAAGCCTTCAGTGATGATGCACCCACAACTTCTGGAGGCAAGCTATTCCACTGGTTAAGGAGCCTGGTTTAGCTCAACAGACAGAAGCACTGTAATTTAACACCAGCTGTCTGCAATTAAAGTAAGTTCGAATCTTGCCAGGCTCAAGGTTGACTCAGCCTTCCATCCTTTCTAAGGTAGGTAAATTGAGGACCCAGTTTGTGGGAGCAAAAGGCTGACTTTGTATAAAATATACAAAAGTATGAAGGCTATTGCTTAACGCACTGTAAGCCACTCTGAGTCTCCGGAGAAGGGCGGCATATAAATCAAATTTAAAAAAAAAAGTTCTATCAGAAAATTTCTCCTCAGGTTGGATTTCTCTTTAATGATCTTCCACCTATTGCTTCTTACCCTGCCTAATAGTTTTAGTTTTAATCTGTATGACAGGCTGTCACTCTCCCCACCTAATTTTTGTTTATTTTATTTTGGAATCCATTATAATCCAAAAATGAGACCCCCCCCCAAAGGTCCGTAAATTGACCATTAAAGTTCACAACTTCTATGACCTCAGAGAAGAAGATAAACAGGATTAAAGGTAAAGGTAAAGGTTCCTCTCTCACAGCCTCGCATATATGTTGTCCCATTCCAAAATGTAGAATCTTCCACCACCACTTTGAATCATCTGACCAATTGGGGGGCGGGGGTCCTTCCTAAGTTTTTTTCTCTGACCATGAAGCTACCAGGAGAGCCTTCCCTATCTTGTCTGATCTGCATTTGTAAGTAAAGGTAAAGGTTTCCCTCACACATATGTGCTAGTTCTTCCTGACTCTAGGGGGCGGTGCTCATCTCTGTTTCAAAGCTGAAGAGCCAGCGCTGTCCGAGGACATCTCCGTGGTCATGTGGCTGGCATGACTGAACACCAAAGACACACGGAACGCTGTTAACTTCCCACCAAAGGTGGTCCCTATTTTTCTACTTGCATTTTTTACGCGCTTTCGAACTGCTAGGTTGACAGAAGCTGGGACAAGTCACGGGAGCTCACCCCGTTACGCGGCACTTGGGATTCGAACCGCTGAACTGCCGACCTTTTGATCGACAAGCTCAGCGTCTTAGCCACTAAGCCACCACGTCCCTTCATTAGACATACTCAATTCCAATGTATTACTTCCAACACCCCATGTATTCAGTAATGGATCTCGTCTGGTCCTTTGTCTTCTTCTCTCCTGACTAGACATTCTTCTTTATCTTATTCCTAGATCTGTTAAGTCAGGAGTCTCCAAATGCCTGGGCCACAGATAGTTTGAGTCCGGGCTGCAGGAGAGATGGACAACACACACGAAGCTCCACTCACACCAGTGGAATTTGCTTGCACTTGTGTGTGAAGCTCCGTTCATGCGAATGGAAGTTCACGCATGAGCATAAGTGCCTGCCACCTGTGTGAGCAGAAGACACATGTGCGCATTGCCCCAAAATAGAGCTGTGTGCATGTGTCTGCTACGTACATGCCCCCACACCAGGGTTGGTATGCGCAGCACCCTTTGTGCATGCATGGAGCATCGAAAACAGGACGTGATGACGTCCGGGTGGGTGGGCGGAGTCTCCCTCCACCGCTGCTACCGATTCGGCCAAATCTGATAGAACCAGCTGAATACCACCATTGCCCCCCCAACACACACACACACCAGGCCAGGCCACTGAACTGGAAAGATTGAGGACAGCTATGTTAAGTAATCTTTTCTCCAAAAACAGATCAGAACAATCTTCTTCGAGTTGGTCTCTATTTTGCTTTTATTCATTAGCAGATTTGCTCCGTTCAATTTCCGTGTGGCTATTTTTTTTAAAAAAAATGTCTTTAAAAATATGTAGAAAAGTAGCTTTTTTTTTTTACAATAGCCTTACAAAATTACTTTCTTTTCTTCTTCTCTTCCTCTTCCTCCTCTTCCTCTTCCTCCTTCTCCTCCTCCTCCCGTCCTCCTCCTCCTCCTCCTCCTCCTTCTCCTCCCGTCCTCCTCCTCCTCCTTCTCCTTCTCCTCCTCCTCCTCCTCCTCCTCCTTCTTATTCTGTTGCTTTGCATGTGTAATAAGACCTCCTGCACCGGAGATAAATTCCTTGTGTGTCTACTCACATTTGGCCAAATAAAGTATTCAATTCAATCCAATCCAATCCAAAAAGGATAAACATTCATGACGTTAGCAATATAAATATCAGCATAGATTTTCCAAAGAGGTAACTTCAAAGTAGTCTCCACCATCCTTGTCCAACCCCTTCACCATACTGGATTTAACCCCCCAAAAAATTGAACAGGAGTGAGGAGGGTATTTGGTCAGCTGAGAGCACTGGTGGGTTTCAGCAGGATCTAACCAGTTCGGGAGAACCGGTAGCGGAAATTTTGAGTAGTTCAGAGAACCGGTAAATACCACCTCTGACTGGCCCCGCCCCCATCTATTCTCTGCCTCCTGAGTCCCATCTGATCGGGAGGAAATGGGGATTTTGCAGTATCCTTCCCCTGGAGTAGGGAGGGAATGGAGATTTTACAGTATCCTTCCCCTAATCAAGCCACGCCCACCAAGCCATGCTACGCCCATCAAGCCACACCCACAGTAAAAAAAATCTGAATCCCACCACTGGCTGACAGGCACCTTGAGCTATATTTTACAGACATTCAGGAGTAACTACGGACTTGAGGCACCTTAGTGTCTTGAGTTATGTGTCCAGGAGGGATCATGGCTAAGGCTAAAACTGATGAGTGAGGGATTTTGGTTGGCAGGGATAGCACTAAGACTTATATACCGCTTCATAGTGCTTTTACAGCCCTCTAAAAGAGAATTACAGAGTCAGCATATTGCCCCCAACAATCTGGGTCCTCATTTTGCTCACTTCGGAAGGATGGAAGTCTGAGTCAATCTTGAACTGTTGAGAATCAATCTGCTGGCAGTGGTCAGAATTAGCCTGCAATACTGCATCTTAACCACTAGACCACCATGGCTCATCATCAGATAACTTTCATCTCTTCCCTTTCATGACCTCCTTCTGGAAGCCAGGTCTGTCAGAAGGACCCAATTATCTGATCATTAATCTGTGATAACAGAATATTAATTTGTTATTTATCAGTGGAATTCCAGAAACAGGGCAACAGTGCTCTTATTATGTTCGGCAAAAGTCTTCAGGCTGGAACATGGCACATTGTTTGGAAATCTTGATGAAGC
This sequence comes from Arizona elegans, assembly GCA_022577455.1. Lineage (NCBI taxonomy): Eukaryota > Metazoa > Chordata > Lepidosauria > Squamata > Colubridae > Arizona > Arizona elegans. Next base: position 5,875,947 of record JAKOOJ010000007.1, on the reverse strand, counting down.
AAAGAAGGGTGGAGCTGTTTCAAAACAGAGGGTTCTTTATGCGAAGTGGGGCAAAAAATCTCCCCCCACTACAAATTTCCCGCCCTCACTTCCAGACTGGATCATCTTCATGGCCTTTAGCACTGCAATGGAAATGAGGGCATGTTTTGAAACATGTAAAAACGAGCTTCCCACAGCTGCCATTGTCACTCATTTGTTCATCTCTTCACAGGTTTGGCTCCTGTCTAATTTCACCGTATTAAAGTGATATGAAATCAGGTGTCAAGGAAAGGAAATACGCCGGAAGCGATCTAGACAAAAAGAAGGGGCGGGCCCTCTGATTGTGTGGTCGTGGTCGCCATCTTGATTTTGTTGGTTGCCTCCTACCTTTTCACCCTTCGGGAACATAATCATCTTAGATTATGTGGTGGATATGTGTAGAAGCAAAAAAAAAATTGGACAAAAATGGCTGGAAAAGATGATAAAACAGCACATTGATTTAAAACCAGAAATATTCTTGTTGGGGATTTTACCAGAAACTTATAGTAAAGGGAACACATATTTAAGTATTCATGTATTGACCGCAGCTAGAATTGTATTTGCACAAAACTGGAAAAGTGAAGAGATCCCCACTGATGAGAAAGCGATTAGGAAAATATTAAAATGTGCAGAAATGAACAGATTAACGCTGGCAATTAAGGAGAAAGAACAAACTGAATATTATATGATAATGGGAATTATTTTATCCCTGGTTAGAGAATAAAAATGGAAGTTGGAAATAAAGAAGGAGATTAAAGAAGAGTAGAAAATATGCTAAGATAGAGACGTAAACAATATGATAATTGTTAGTATCATGATTATTATGCTTAATATTATTATATTCTTATCAGAAGATACGTTAAGAGGGGAAAACGAATAAGTTTACTATGTTCAATTGTTTAATATATAATTGTAAGATTAGAGAATTAATATCAATGTAGTGAATGATGTTGTAAATTCTGATGGTTATTGCACAAAGATATTTGTACCCAGATGATACACTGTTTAAGAGAAGATGGAATGTTTATATTTAAAAAAATAATAAAACCTTTTTTTTAAAAAATAATCATCTTAGATTCCAACATTGCAAGGTTTGGTCCTCATTATTTTACAGTGGACGGTGGGATAAATGAAAAGGTGCTACCTGTCTATGGAGATTCTCATGGTCATGGTTGTCCCAAAAGTGCTTTTTTTCCAGAGGCAACTGGATTTTCTTTAGTGGCGCAGTGGCCTAGAGGTGGAACTCTCTCCTCACAAACAGGAGGCTGTGAGTTTGATCCTAGGTAGCAGCAGATATTTTTCTCTCTGGGCACAAGTCAAAAAGAGGGCTGTGAAAATATCTACAAACCCCTCACATCCTGGATATAAATTGTTTCAACTTCTACCCTCAAAACGACGCTATAGAGCACTGCACACCAGAATAACTAGGCACAAGGACAATTTTTCCCCGAACGCCATCACTCTGCTTAACAACTAATTCCCACAACACTGTCAAATAATTTATTAAGACCGTATTACTATTATTCTTCTCTTCCTTACTAGTATCTATCTCTTCCCACTTACTACTATAACCATGTGCTTGTATCTTTCAATTGATATTGCTTTTACTTGTTTCCTAGTATGATTTGATAGCTTATTAATAACCTTGACTATCACTAAGTGTTGTATCTTTTTATTCTGGATGAATGTATTTTATTCTCCTTATGTACACTGAGAGCATATACATCGAAGACAAATTCCTTGTATGTCCAATCACACACTTAGCCAATAAAGAATTCTATTCTATTCTATTCTAATAAGTAAATACCTGCTGTGAACTCTGCATTGGTGACAGGAAGGGAATCTGGCCAGTAAACAATCAACTTCATTCAGTTGCCCCAATTCCACCCTGAGGCAAGGGATTACGGGATTATTAAAAGACAAAAAACAGCAACAACTGGACTTCCTTTGTTTTTCCTTGAAGACGACTGGCTTCTCACCCAAGAAGCTCCTTTAATTCTCCCAAAGGTGCTTTTTCAAGAGGCAACTTGGACTTTCTTGGTTTTTCCTTGAAGACTATTGGCTTCTTATCCAAGAAGCTTCTTCAATGCTCTAATGATTCAGAGGTGTTAGGGAGAAATCTTTATCAGAGCAGGGGAATTCTGTAGCTTTTATTTGTAGATGAGACAGGCAGACAGAGGTACTTATGTTGGTGAGGACAGCAAGTTAGCAGACTTCCAACCTCCATTGCTTCCGGACATTCATGAATCAGAGATCTGTTGCCTGCAACTCATGACTAAAATAAAGCTGAGTTAAGCCTTTGGAACTGAATGTGCCCTAGACTTCTTAGTCAATGACAATTTTGTAGACTTAGTTCTGTGTGGTCCAATGTTACACACAGAGACGTCTTACTGGAAGCGGGTGAACTTGTGCAGCATGATTTACGGGGCTTAAAGCGTGGTGAGAATGTAATTGTACAGGGCATTTCCCTGCAAGGGCATACAATGAAGCTTTGGAAGAGGAAGAAGAGGAGGAAGAGGAGAAGAAGATGGGTGGATGGGAGAGAACAAGTAGAAAAGGGTAGAATGCACGATGAAAGCTGGAAAGGTTTCTGCCCACCCATGCAGAATTGAATTTTGGCATGATAAATCACAGTCCAGTCAAAATGCGATGCTTACCTGTTCTATTTATATATCTGAAGAACCTCATTGTACAAAGTAATTGTATAATTTTTCAGAATTCTATAATGACCTTCACCGTTTCCTCTTCACATAATAGCTCTTCTGTGCTTGCAGCCCATTCAAGTGCCTCTTTCAAGGTTGTTTTGCCACTTCAGCAGATTCTAATTTATTGGAGACGTTCTGAAAAGTAGTAGGTCAACAATCTTACAGGACAAAACTGATTTATAAGTTGTGGGAGTTTTTTGGGGAGGTGATGAGATGAGTGTTAACAAGGAGCAACACTGTGCTTCCCCCCCCCCAAAACCCTCTTTCTGCACATGCTTGGCAAAAAGATTGAGTGGGATTAGAGGGCCAAGGCAGAGTATAAGCACAAATCTCCCAAGGTTTTGGAGTCCATGACGTGGCCCTCTCTGAACAAGCTTAGAAGTAGAATTGGGACATAAAGCATCTCAGGTATATACCCTGTTTCCCCGAAAATAAGACCCAACCGACAAATAAGTCCTAGCATGATTTTTCAGGATGTTCGTAATATAAGCTCTACCCCAGTGGTGAAATCCCCTTTTTTTTACTACCAGTTCTGTGGGCGTGGCTTGGTAGGCACGGCAGTGGGAGGATACTGCAAAATCCCCATTCCCTTCCCCTCTCCTGGGGCCAGCCAGAGGTGGTATTTGCCAGTTCTCTAAACTACTCAAAATTGCCGCTACCGGTTCTCTGAACTACTCAAAATTTCTGCTACCAGTTCTCCAGAACCTGTTGGATTTCACCCCTGCCCTACCCCAAAAATAAGCCCCAGTTAAGATTGTCAGCCAGATGGATGCATTTAGTACTATATTTCCCCCACAATAAAACCTAACCAGAAAAATGCATCTTTTGGAGCAAAAATTAATATAAGACCTGGTCTTATTTTTAGGGAAACATGGTAGAAAAGTCTAGAGTAGGAAGGTTTGGAGACAAGAACTTTTCCTCTAAAGCTAAAAGCCACTCAACTAACAATTAACAAGGACAATTAACCAATGGAACGCCTTGCCTTCCGAAGTTGTGGGTGCTTCATCACTGGAGGTTTTTAAAAAGAGACTGGACAGTCATGTGTCTAGTAAGGTATAGGGCCTTCTGCTTAAGCAGAAGTTTGAACTAGAAGTCTTCCAAGGTCCTTTCCAGCTCTATTCTATCTGATTCAGATTCATCAATTTTGGGGTTTATGAATTATGGACATTTTAAGGGAGAAGTGCACACTGAACTGTTTCCCTGAAACCAACCTGTACACAGAATAGAATAGAATAGAATAGAATAGAATAGAATAGAATAGAATAGAATAGAATAGAATAGAATAGAATAGAATAGAATGTAAAGTAGAGTAGAGTAGAGTAGAGTAGAATAGAATAGAATAGAATGTAGAGTAGAGTAGAGTAGAATAGAATGTAGAGTAGAGTAGAGTTGAGTTGAGTAGAGTAGAGTAGAGTAGAAAGAATAGAATAGAATAGAATAGAATAGAATAGAATAGAATAGAATAGAATAGAATAGAATAGAACAGAACAGAATAGAATAAACAAGAGTTGGAAGGGACCTTGGAGATCTTCTAGTCCAACCCCCTGCTTAGGCAGGAAACCCTACACCACTTCAGACAAATGGTCTTCTTGAAGGTCATGCCATCTCCTAGGGTTGCCTTGTAGCATCCCAAGGGATTTCTAATGTAAACATTTACCAGATAAAGGTCTATAATCCCTGTTTATGTGGCTCAATCTAGAGGTCACAAATTATAGGCATGGGGAAGAACCGGAATTCTTTTTTATAAAAAAAAAAATGAGAAAGAAAAGAATGCTGAGAGGAGATTGTGATTTTAGCAGTGCCTTCGTTGCTCATGTATTCAAGATGAAGGTGATTTTTTTCAAGAGGCAATTGGACTTTCTGGTTTTTCTTTGAAGATGTTTCTTTGAAGATGGAAGACGTCCATCTATGTCAAAATTGAACAGCCCTCTCTCCACAGGGGAGGGGGGGGAATTTGACATCATCTGTCTCCAGTCTACAACACAGTCCTTTCAACAGTTACAAGAAGGTGTTGTGGCCCATATGTGGCCTGTGCGGCTAGTGGCTGATTCGGACAACGAGGAGGCTGGTGTGGTGCTGCGCCAGCAGCCTGTGCAGCTGGCACTCGAGTCAGACAATGAGGAGGCTGGAGAAGATGTGGTGCCAGAGGCGGGGATTCAGCCAGGGCCTTCAGAACCTCCAGAAGCTCCCTTAAGTGAAGAGGACGAAGAGGAGGAGCTTCTTTTCAATGCACAGGTACGCAGAGCTGCCAAAAGGCAGGAGTGGTTCCTCAGGAGGAGGTCTCCTCGAGAGTAAGGCTTGGGGCTAATTGGCCACTCCCTTAGACTATTTAAGGAGGAATGCCGACTGAGGGAATTTGCAGGGAACAACTTAGTTCACTCTCCTTCACGTCTTGATCTTAGTTCTCTTATCAGTTTCCTGCAAATTGTTTCTGGGCTTTCTGCCAACCATAGTAAGATTAAGATTATTTATTCTTTGGATTCTTGTAGGCTGTTAAGAAAGTTAATTAACAGCCTTTGTTTGAAAAAAAAAACTGATTTAATTTAGTAAACTAAGGTTTTTACAGACTTTGTGTGTGCTGCGTTCTTTGGAGTCCATAGCTGAAGCAGAACAGAAGGCTCCACACCCATTTGTACTACTCAGGTGACCCTGAGGACACAGACAAACCTCCAGGTGGCCTCAACGACCCTCTAAAAGGATGCAAATGACCAACTGCCTGCAAGGAGTATAAATCCTTCCCTTCCCCACCATCCAGGCAGAGTTGAAGAAGCAAAATGTCTTCAAAGAGAAACCAGAAAGTTCAGTTATCTTTTGAAAAAGCCCCTTTGAGACAATGTGACTGAGAATCTCCGCAGAGAAGAACAAATTCAAGAAGAACATTTTCTGGGCTCAGTAGTTCTTAAAGAATTGTGGGACCACTGGACTAATGTAATGCTCTCTACATGGGGCTCCCCTTGAAGAGCACTCGGAGGCTCCAACAGGTCCAGAATGCGGCCACGCGGGTGGTTATGGGTGCAACCCGTTGCGCCCACGTGACACCCCTCCTGCGCGAGCTGCACTGGCTCCCGGTGGTCTTCCGGATGCGATTCAGGGTGTTGGTCACCACCTTTAAAGCGCTCCATGGCATAGGACCCGGGTACCTTCGAGACCGTCTTCTGCCACCAATAGCCTCCCACCGACCAGTCCGCTCCCACAGAGAGGGTCTCCTCAGGGTGCCATCGGCCAAGTCATGTCGGCTGGCGACACCCAGGGGGAGGGCCTTCTCTGTGGGAGCCCCAGCCCTGTGGAATGAACTGCCCCCGGAAATTCATAAGATTTCTGACCTCTGGGTATTTTGCTGAGCACTCAAGACCCTATTGTTCCGCCAGGCTGGGTTAGCAACATAATTTTATATTGGATGTTTTAAACTTTTGGGGTTTTAAATTAAGCCAAATTTATTTAATACTTTAAAATTATTTTAAATTGATGTCTATTCTGTTTTTAAATAGGCTGTACACCGCCCTGAGTCCTTCAGGAGAAGGGCGGTATAGAAATAAAATTATTATTATCATTATTATTATTACCACTACTTTGGCCCTGAGTCTCACTCAAAGCCTTTTCTCAAGGACTACAGGTAGTTCTCAACTTACAACAGTTCGTTTAGTGACTGCCCAAAATTATGACGCTAAAAAAAAAGTGACATTATCCCTTTTTGCACATACAACAGTCACATGATCAAAATTCAGATGCTAGGCAACTGGTTCGTATTTATGACAGCTGTAGTATCCCAGGATCATGTGCTCACCTTTTGTGACCTTCTGACGAGCAAAGTCAAGGGGGGAAGACAGATTCACTTAACAACCGTGTTACTAATTTAACCACTGCGCTGATTCGCTTAACAACGGTGGCAATAAAGGTCGCAAAATGGGGCAAAATTCACTTAACAACTGTCTCACTTAGCAACAGAAATTCTGGGCTCAATTGTGGTCATAGGTCAAAGACTGCCTGTATGACCAGCCCAAGAATACCTTTCCCTTTTCTTACCCTCACAGATTTGACTTATGCTTCCAAAGTAAAGAACTTTGTAACTGGTTTCTCTTTCTTTTCAACCTAATTCTTTTAATGTCTCTGGATTGTTTTGAACTTATTATTGTCTTTTACAGATTTATTTCTGTCTTTCCCAGCCTTAGCACTAGATCCAATTAAGTCCCATTTGCAAATCTCATAAGCTTCCTCACCTCTTCATCCAAGTGGTTAATAAAACATATAGATGAGAGGAGAGCCCAGCAGAGGTGATATTCAGCAGGTTCTGACAGATTCTGGAGAACCAGTAGTGGAAATTTTGAGTAGTTTGGAGAACAGGTAAATACCACCTCTGACTGGCCCCGCCCCCATCTATTCTCTGCCTCCCGAGTCCCAGCTGATCGGGAGGAAATGGGGATTTTGCAGTAACCTTCCCCTGGAGTGGGGATGGAATGGAGATTTTACAGTATCCTTCCCCTGCCATGCCTACCAAGCCATGCCATGTCCACCAAACCACGCCCATATAGACGAGAGGAGGGCCCAGCAGGGATGAAATCCAGCAGGTTCTGACAGGTTCTGGAGAACCGGTAGCAGAAATTTTGAGTAGTTCGGAGAACCGGCAAATACCACCTCTGGCTGGCCCCAGAGTAGAGTGGGGACGGAGATTTTATTTATTTATTTATTAGTCCAATTTATATGCCGCCCTTCTCCATAGACTCAGGGCGGCTTACAATGCATTATAGCAATAGCCTGCATACTTTTATGTATATACATGCTTATTAGGGCTTTCTCCCCCTCCCCTCCAAGCGGTGTTGTTCTATACAAAGCTGGCTTATTGCCCCCACAATCCAGGTTCTCAATTTACCTACCTCAAAAGGATGGAAGGCCGAGTCAACCTTCAGCCTGGTGAGATTTGAACTCGCACTAATTGCAGGCAGCTAAATGCTAGCACTTAACAGCACTTAGTCCGCTGCACCACCGAGGCTCTTATTTTTGCAGTATCCTTCTCCTGGAGTGGGGTGGGAATGGAGATTTTGCAGTATCCTTCCCTTGCCACGCCCACCAAGCCACGCCCACCAAGCTGCACCACGCCCACCAAGCCACGCCCACAGAACCGGTAGTTTTAAAAAAAAATTGCATTTCACCACTTTGCTCAGGGATGGAAACGAGAACAATGGCATTGGAGCACTTGATCTCTCCTGAATGAGCAGGAAATTAAAACAGAAATAATATTATCTTAATTCATGTATTGGAGCTAAGCCTGGAAAAAATGTACTGAAAAGAGAGGCTGGCAACGGATCTCTAGAAGCCACGGCTTCCTCCTGGACACTCAGCTAATTGATCCTAAGCCACAAAGCAGCTTCTTCCAGCTTGGTGTTCAAAGGGATACTTGTCTCAGGCCACCAAAAGAGTCGCTTAGAGGATGGGTTTTAGAGAGCTACTTAGAAACATTGTTAGGCTTGTGTTAAATTTTCATTTCCAAACACAGTTTCTAAAAGTCAGCATAAGAAACTTCCACCGCTGCCAGTTCTCTCACCTTGCTTGGCCATCAAGCTGGCCGAATGAAAGCTAAGTAGTCGATTGATGGAGAAACTCAGAGGAGTATCATTGATCCTGTTAGTTCAAAAAAGGGTCCATGAAAGGCTTAGAGGAACATTGCACAAATTATTAAAGTTTTTATTTTTCATAAACATATTTAAATGTACAGTCTCTTATCCATCATTAATCATTAATCATTCATCTTATCCCTTTTTTTAAAAAAATTGATTTATATGCCACCCTTCTCTGGAGACTCAGGGCGGCTTACAAGGCGTTAAGCAATAGCCTTCATACTTTTGTATATTTATACAAAGTCAGCTTATTGTCCCCACAAACTGGGTCCTCAATTTACCTACCTTTGAAAGGATGGAAGGCTGAGTCAACCTTGAGCCTGGTGGGATTCAAACTTACAGTAATTGCAGACAGCTGGTGTTAATCACAATGCTATCAGTCTGCTGAGCCACTTTCATTTGTTGTTGAAACAACAAAGGAGTGGAAAAGGAGAGAGGAGTAGAGAGAGGGAAGGAGGGGAGTAGGAAGGAAAGGAGAGAGAGAGAGATAGAAGAGAGTGAAAAGGAGAGGAAGAAAAGAGAGAGGAAAGAAGTGTAGGAGAGAGGGTTAGAAAGAGAGGAAGAAGAAAGGAGTGGAGGAAGGGGAGAGGAAGTAGAAAAGGGAAGGAGAGGAGGAATGAGGAAAGTAGAAAGAGATAGAAGAAGGAAGAGAAGGGAAGAAGAAGAGGAAACGTTGTGGTAAAATAAAGGAGAGGAAATGGTAAAAGAGCAGTCCCGAACAATTAACAAATGACAAATTATTGATTTTAAACAGTGAGTCCCTTTTAATAATTTAAACAATGCAAGTCAGAACAGAGGTAGATGCAAGCATTTTGTATTGACTCATCAGTACCTACATCACAATAACACGGTTGAAAATCAGCCTCAGATATAAGATCTAGCAAGAGCATTAATTAAACCTATAAGGTATGCAAAAGAAGCAACCAATGACAAGCCTTACAGCCATGCGCAAAAATGGAAGGACACTTTGATACCTGCCGTGGAAGAATGGTCGCAGAAGCTGATGGAGTTGGCTGAACTGGCAAAACTGACTACTCTGCTTTAAAGAACAGACCACAAGTACGTTTGTTTTCTCGTGGAAACCGTTTCTGAACTTTGTGCTTGATGTGGAAAAAAATAAAATGTTGACTTTGGGCTTGACAGATTAGACCTGTGATGGAGAACCTATGGCACGCGTGCCGGAAGTGGCACACAGCTGTTGCCCAACTCACCTGCAGCTGCGCACGTGTGCATCAGGGATGGGTTCTACTTACCTTTACTACCGATTCGCAATGGGGCTGCGCGCGCATACGCAGAAGCTTCCTGCTGACGTCCGGGTCAGTGGGCGGAGTCTCCTGCCAGTTTTACGAACCGGTCTGAACCGGTCTGAACTGGTCTGAACCTGAACATGGCATTCATGGATGTGCATTGCTAGCATGAAAACTACATGCATGCACAGATGGTGGGATTGCATGCACAGCGCACGGTGGGGTGCGTGTGAAAGCGGTGCACATGCACAGATGGTACGGTTGCTCGCGCAGTGCATGGGGAGGAGCTGCGCCTTAGCACGGATAGGACACACGCGTGCAAAGTGCACAAAGCACATACCTGTTCGGCACTCGGTGAGTAAAAGGTTCACCACTACTGGATTAAGCCAATAGATATTTCTAGAATTGGCTTGTTCAAAGTATGATGGAAAAGCAAAAAGCTGTGATTGGATGCTAATCAGTGGCGGGTTCCTCCCGGATCAGCCCGGTTCGGCCGAGCCAGTAGCGGTGACAATATGACATCACCAAACTGGTTCTCTTTGTTCGGGAGCTGGGCCCTCCCGCCTGCCGCCCGCGTTATTCTTACCTTTTATTTGGCCCCGCCCCCAATCTATTCGCTGCCTCCCGAGTCCCAGCTGATCGGCTAGAAGGAAAAAAACTGTTTAAACTTCTTGCCGTGGGGCTTCAAAGGGCCGCCCTACAGCTGATCAGTGTTAAAAGGCAGTGTGGTGGTAGACCAGTGCACTCGAAAAACAAATGGGTAGACCGGTGCCTCCCCAAAAAAATGGATAGATCAGAACGCTCCAAGAACAAATGGATAGACTGGTACAGCTCTGCAAGCAGTTAAAAGCCTGGTAGACTAGTACCTCTGCTAAATCCTAAAGAATTGTCACATGACCACGACCACAAAATAAGCCACGTCCACAGAACCGGTAGTAAAAAAATTTAGAACCCACCCCTGATGCTAATGCCTTATTCTACTGCAACAGAGAGAAGCAGAAATCAATGCTTTTTTCCCCCTTTTCGTTTTCCCTACATTCCCATGCTTTTCTCTCCTCCCCTCCTCCCTCACTGCCCTTTTATTTACTTTTGTATTTTATACTACTTCACAACTTAATAAAAAATGCAGCAAAGAAATTTTGGTCAAACATCAAGAAATGGCTAGAACAAATCACCAAGCTACAAATAGAGAAGAAGCCAGAAACTTTTCTGTTAGGAATTTTCACCAAAAGATACCCTAAAGAAATAAAATATTTGCTGATACACATTCTAACGGCAGCGCGGATAACGTATACCAAGAACTGGAAACAGGAAAGAATCCCAACGAAAGAAGAAGTAATGGACAAAATTACACAATGTGCTGAAATGGACATGCTAAAGGAAAAGGAAGAGACAGAGTATTACAAAATATGGGATAAATGGTATCAATAGCATAACTCCACTAATAAAGGAATACACTTAGAAGAAGGATAGGATAAAAGTGTAAATATGTATATAAATACCTTCCTACGGGCAGATAAATCTGTAGAGGGAAACATAAAATGAAAGGGATAATCCAAACATATAGTACATAGACTAACAAGGGGGAATTCTTAGGGGAGGAAGAAAATGGGGAGGGGGTAAATAGAAAAAGAAAACTATTAGCTTAAAACCAAGGGAAATAAGTACAACTGTATTAACTGAAGGACCAATAGGAAACAAATGCTTCAAAAGATTAATTTATTTACGTGTTGTTTGTTGTGTAAATGTTCTTATATGTTTTTATATGTGTTTTATAAACTTTTAATAAAAAAAAAATGTTTGAAAAATAAATAAATAAGAGGCATCCTAAACAAATCTCCGGAGACAGAAAGATCTCATTTTGCAGTCAGATGTTTGCAACATCTGCTGGATCAGCTCTCTGTCAACTGGTCTTTTTTTTTTTTTTTTCTATCTCACTTTTTATCTATCGTTTTAATTTTTCCTTTCTCCCCGGTCGTGCAGCTGCTACCCTCGGAGGCTGTTCACCGTAATTTTCCATTGACTGTAACCTCCTCTCTACATTATAAGGACAAGGAAACAGGAAAGGCAGGTGGTGTTTTCCCAACCACAAGTGTTTCCTTACGTCATTAACTTTGTATTCCTAATTAACCAAAATCCGAGGGAGGGGAGGGAAAGTGTCATAAGATCTAAAAGGATTTCCTGCCCTCTTTTATTGCCACTTAGATAAACTCATGAGTTTGTTTCTTTTTTTCCATCTCTCCTTACAATCCATCTTCCCTTAAGGTCTAATCCTCATCCCAAAAGAGAGGGGGAAAAAAAATTCAAATCATATGCAGGTGGTCCTCGATTTACAACAGTTCATTTAGTTCCCCTTCAAAGTTACAATGGCACTGGGAAAAAAAAAGAGATAAGGCTGCCTCTGTGTTACTTATTTATTTATTCCAACTTCATTCCATCTGTACAATCCAGGGCAGGTGAAATTCTCAAGTTCTCTCACATTGTGGAATTCTGTCTGTCTGTCTATCTGATTCTCTCTCTCTCACTATCGTCTATCATCTTTCTTTCTTTCTTTCTTTCTTTCTTTCTTTCTTTCTTTCTCTCTATCTCTCTTTCTGTCTTTCTATATGTATATGATTCTGTCTGTCTTTCTGTCTGTCTGTCTTTCTATCTTTCTGTCTTTCTATATGTATATGATTCTGTCTGTCTGTCTGTCTGTCTGTCTATCTATCTATCTATCATCTATCTATCTATCTATCTATCATCTATATCTATCTATCTATCATCTATCTATCTATCTATCTATCTATCTATCATCTATCTATCTATCTATCTATCTATCTATCTATCTATCATCTATATCTATCTATCATCTATCTATCTATCATCTATCTATCTAT
>JAKOOJ010000007.1:5813486-5860986 GCA_022577455.1 Arizona elegans | reverse complement strand
AGTTTTTCTAAAGTTCATCAGCAATGACTGCAGGATTTGTTACGTCAGCTGGAAGAAAGAAAGAAAAAACTTCTTCCAGGAATTGTATCACTGCAACTGAGTTATTTTATTCCACAGGATGCAGAGGTCGGTTTCAGCAGGTTCTGACCAGTTCTGCAGAACCGGTAGCGGCAATTTTGAGTAGTTTGGATTGTACTTCTGCTGATTGCTGGCGGCCTGCAATTTGGCAGTTCGAATCTCACCAAGGTTGATCCATCCTTCCAAGTTTAGTAAAACGAGGACCCAGATTGTTGGGGGGGCAATATGCTGACTCTGTAACCTGCTTAGAGAGGGCTGTAAAGCACTGCGAAGCGGTATATAAGTGCTATTGCTATTCTAATTTATCCCTTTTTCATCTCGCAGTTCAACCCTATCCTTTCCAGAGCCAATAAGAGCAAGCAGAAAGATGCACATGTAGCCCAAAAATTGTGCAGCCTTTGGTCAAATTAAGGGGAACAATACTTTTTTTTTTTAAAAAAAAGGTACTTTTCTCATCAATTTTGTCTTAAAGGAGGCTGTATAGTGCAGATAAATCAAGCACAGCCAATCCCTTCAAGCAAATGCGGATTGCTTGTTCCAACGATGAAGCTCACCGGCTTTTCTCAATGGCTGGAGGCAGTACGAATTTAGTTTCACAGTGCAACCTTCTGCCTTGAAAACAATGCTCCCTTTATTAGATAACCATCTTAATTGATGCAATACATGTGGTGGAGTCAATACAAGGGGAAGCTCTTTGCCAAGTTGGAAACCAGCATAAACAGCAGCACCTAAATCTTTCTTTCTTTCTTTCTTTTTTTTAAAGCAGGGTTGCGTGACTTCTCAGGGATATCCAGGGAAACGGTTTAGTGCTGAGATTGAAATTAATAAGAGGTAAATAAATCCCACGGGAAATTCGCAAAGGACAATACTACAGTAAACATCCTGATGATGTTTCTTCAGAAGTCACGTTCATTTGGAGAACCCAAAGGTCAAATTAATTACTTGTGGCTCAGTGGCTAAGACGCTGAGCTTGTCGGTCGAAAGGTCGGCAGTTCAGCGGTTCTAATCCCTAGTGCCGCCTAACGGGGTGAGCTCCCATTACTTGTCCCAGCTTCTGCCAACCTAGCAGTTTGAAAGTACATAAAAAATGCAAGTAGAAAAATAGGGACCACCTTTGGTGGGAAGGTAACAGCGCTCCGTGTGCCTTTGGTGTTGAGTCATGCCGGCCACATGACCACGGAGATGTCTTCGGACAGCGCTGGCTCTTTGGCTTTGAAACGGAGATGAGCACTGCCCCCTAGAGTTGGGAACGACTAGTACATATGTGCGAGGGGAACCTTTACCTTTACGTTAAGGCCACACTTGGAATACTGCATCCAGTTTTGGTCGCCACAATGTAAAAAAGATGTGGAGACTCTAGAAAGAGTGCAGAGAAGAGCAACAAAGATGATGAGGGGACTGGAGGATAAAACATACAAAGGACTGTTGCAGGAACTGGGTATGTCTAGTTTAATGAAAAGAAGGACTAGGGGTGATATAATAGCAGTGTTCCAATATCTCAGAGGCTGCCACAAAGAAGAGGGAGTCAAGCGATTCTCCAAAGCACCTGAAGGCAGGACAAGAAGCAATGGATGGAAACTGGTCAAGGAGAGAAGCAACTTAGAACTAAGGAGAAATTTCCTGACAGCTAGAACGATTAACCAGTGGAACGACTTGCCTCCAGAAGTTGTGAATGCTCCAATACTGGAAGTTTTTAAGAAGATGTTGGATAACCATTTGTCTGAAGTGGTGTAGGGTTTCCTGCCTAAGCAGGGGGTTGGACTAGAAGACCTCCAAGGTCCCTTCCAACTTTGTTATTCTGTATAAGGTGCTTTTTCAGTAGGCAACTTCTTGTTTCTTGTTCTTTCTTTTGAAGACGTTTCACTTCTCCTCCAAAAAGCTTTTTCAGCTCTGACAGGATAGTGGGGAATGAAAGGATTTATATTCCTTGCAAGCAGCTGGCCATTTGCATCATTTTAGAGAGTAGTTGATGCACTTGGAGGTTTACCTGTGTTCTCAGGGTCACCTGAGTGGTGCTCCTGGTTCCTGTAGTCTGCAATTTTTCCTCTGGAGATCCATTCCTACTTTCACACCATGTATATGACTGCCTTTTGCACAGTATAATTGATTGCTTTGTTGTACTGTTGAATTAAAAAGTTCAGTAATAATTAAGATGCCTAATATGTCCATGTTTCCTTCCTTCCTTCCTTCCTTCCTTCCTTCCTTCTCCTTCTTCCTCCTCCTCCTTCCTTCCTTCCTTTTCCTCCTCCTTCCTTCTTCCTTCCTCCTTCCTCCCTTCTTTCCTTTTCCTCCTCCTTCCTCTTTCCTTCTGCTGTATTGTACTGCTGTATTGTACTGTATTGACTGCTATATTGTACTGAGGAATTAAAAAGTTCAGTAATAATTAAGATGCCTTATACAAGTCCCTGTTTCCTTCCTTCCTTCCTTCCTTCCTTCCTTCCTTCCTTCCTTCCTTCCTTCCTTCCTTCTCCTCCTTCTTCCTTCTTCCTTCCTCCTCCTCCCTTCCTTCCTTCTCCCCCTTCTTCCTTCTTCCTTCCTTCCTCCTCCTGACTTCTTCCTTCCTCCTTCTTCCCTTCTTTCCTTTTCCTCCTCCTTCCTGCTGCTATATTGTACTGCTATATTGTACTATATTGACTGCTATATTGTACTGATGGATTAAAAAGTTCAGTAATAATTAAGATGCCTAGTCCGTTTCCTTCCTTCCTTCCTTCCTTCCTTCCTTCCTTCCTTCCTTCCTTTTCCTCCTTCCTTCCTTCCTTCCTTCCTTCCTTCCTTCCTTCCTTCCTTCCTTCCTTCTTTCTTTCTACCACTACAAGAAAGATAAGCCAGGAACATGCCTATTGGCTGAGTGCCTGCTTATATTGCAATGCCATCAAAAGGTTACATACATGCATACATAAATACATACATACATACCAGGGGTGGGTTCCACTTAACTTTACTACCACTTTGCAACGGGAGCACATGATGCGTAGATCGTCCATGATAATGTCCGGACAGGTGGCTGGAGCCTCCCACTGTCATTACTACTGGTTCGCAAGAACCGGACCGAACCAGGAGCAACCCACCACTGATACATACAGTGAACCAGACTGGTTCCTGAAACCTAGTAATTTACCTGTCTTATCAGGAGGTTTTCTTTTTCATTGGGGGGGGGTTGTGAATTCAACATGCTACAACAACATAGAAATATGTAGTCCGATAGCAAAGACTTATCACTGCAGGTGTATTTTTCTTGGGAAGAACATTTCCTAGAGAAACAAAGGGTTTTCTTTTGTTCAGTTTTCTTTGGCAAGCAGGAATGCTGTCCTAGAAGAAGACTTTATTTAGAAACATTTTCTAACCTCTCCATTAGCTCAGAGACTTCTTGAAAAACAAACAAACAAACCTTTGGAGGTTAAAAGTTAAAAGTCCATAATGGTGTGTGAGCCTGTGTTATTCAAATAAAAGAAATTCTTCAATGACTGAGGTCATTCAGTGAATCTGATAAACTGAAATTAATATACACAAATATATTTGGAGAACCTTCTGATATAGTTTGTCTTTCCCTCGATGCTTACTGTTTTTGTTATGGTGGACAGAACAGGCCAAGAGTTCAAAAAAAAAAAAAAAAAGATAATAGTTTTATTATGTCACTCTCCCCACCTAATTTTTGTTTATTTTCCTTTGGAATCCATTATAATCCGAAAATGAGATTCCCCGAAAGGCCGTAAGTTGACCATTAAAATCCACAGCTTCTATGAGCTCTGAGAAGAAGATAAACAGGGTTAAAGGTAAAGGTTCCCCTCGCACAGATGTGCTAGTCGTTCCCGACTCTAGGGGGCAGTGCTCATCTCCATTTCAAAGCTGAAGAGCCAGCGCTGTCCAAAGATGTCTCCGTGATCATGTGGCCGGCATGACTCAACGCCAAAGGCGCACAGAATGCTGTTACCTTCCCACCAAACGTGGTCCCTATTTTTCTATTTGCATTATTTACGTGCTTTCAAACTGTTAGGTTGGCAGAAGCTGGGACAAGTAACGGGAGCTCACCCCGTTATGCGGCGCTAGGGATTCGAACCGCTGAACTGCCGACTTTTCGATTGACAGGCTCAGCATTTTAGCTACTGAGCCACCTCCAGCCTGGTCTAGAAATGTTCAAATGTGCTGTCTTTCTAATGAAACATTTTGGTGTTTTTTGACAGGAAGAAAAAAGATTGTTTTATTTGAGTATCCACAATACTGGGAATTCATTCCCGGAAAAGGAAAACATTCTTCAAAGATAACAGAATCATATATTGCGTATCTCATTCACAAATACATCTTGCAGCTATACACCCACATACAAAGGCGAACCTTTGAATTGATAATATTCATAGTATTAATAATAATCACATAATAATAGTAATTTTTGCTTATCCATTTCAATATATTTTCCTTGTAAAATTGATCGTTCTCTTAAGTTTTTAAAATTCTAACTTCTGTTTCTGTTGGTTAGCCATTGATAAAACAAGTCCCATGTTAAATAAATATTCTGTTTCTCCTTTCTCTTTAATTTTAAGTGTTAATCTATCTATTTCTGCACATTCTAGTATTTTTTTATTACACTTTCTTCTGTAGGGATCTCTTCGTTTTTCTCGCCGCTGTTAACACATGTAAAATTAGATATGTATTCCCTTTATTGTACTTTTCTGGTAAGTTACCCAACAAAAATATTTCTGGTTTTAAATCTATATGTTGCTTTACCATTTTTTCTAACCATGTATATATATATTTGTCGCATATTTTTTTTTTGGACAAAGCATTACTCATGCTTTCTTTTTATCCATTAACATTTTTATTGAGTTATGAAGTATTATAAAATACAAAATACAAAGTAAATAGAAAAGCAGTGGGGGAGGGAAGCGGAAAGAAAAGTGAGGACAAATAGGGAAAAACAAGAGAAAAAGCATTGACTTCCGACTCTCTCTGTTACAGTAAAATAAGGCATTAACATCAAATCACAACTTTTTGCTTTTTCATAATATGAACAAGCCATTTCTATAAAGATCTCTATAAAGATTTCTATAAAACCCAAAGTTAGAGTTTCATTTTTCTCCACATCAAGCGCGAAGTTCGGAAGCGGTCTCCACGTGGAAACAAAAGTACTTATGTTTTTTTTTTCTTTAATCAAAGTGGTCAATTTTGCCTTTCAGCCAACTCCATCAACTTCTGCATCCATTCGTCCCTAGTAGGAATTGAAGTGTCCTTCCGTTTTTGTGCATAAACCGTGTTTTCCGGAAAACAAGACATCCCCTGATATTAAGCCCAATTGCACTTTTGAGGGTATGTGCTAAAATAAGCCCCACCCCAAAAATAAGCCCTCCGTGAAAATATTTAAATGCCTGTGCAGCCGGTCCCCACCATTTCCTCTGGTTAGGGTTAGGGAGACAGAGCTGGAAATCAGGTAAGATGGCAAGAGGAGCCCCGTCTTGCTCCATGCACCCCAAAATAATAAGACCTCTCCGAAAATAAGGTCAAGTGCTTATTTTGGGGTTCAAAAAATATAAGACATGGTCTTATTTTGGGGGGAAATACAGTACATGTTGGGACTTCCAGAAACTGTCCTACGTATGAGTACCGAATAGATAAAACCAGGCTGAAATTTTGGATTCCAGTTAACCGGACAATGTTATTATTATTATTTTTTAATTTTGATTTATATGCCGCCCTTCTCCGGAGACTCAGGGCGGCTTACAATGCGCTAAGCAATAGCCTTCATACTTTTGTATATTTATACAAAGTCAGCTTATTGCCCCCACAAACTGGGTCCTCATTTCACCTACCTTAGAAAGGATGGAAGGCTGAGTCAACCTTGAGCCTGGTAAGATTCGAACCTGCAATAATTGCAGGCAGCTGGTCTTAATAACCAGCTTAATAACAGGGTGCCTTAGACCTTATTAATGAGTCAATGATACCAAGGGATGAAGCAGCTCTGAAGAGCAGGACACGATGGCTCAAAGCCAAGCAGTTTGTTAATGTGATCGCTGGAGAGATATTTTCTGAAGCCAAAAGGGCAAAAACGAGAATGGAACACAATGCTTTATTTAAACATCGGGAGAAAGTGGCGCTTGGTGAAATTTTTGTTTTGCTTATGTGGTGCCTTGGTTAGGGTTTTCTCTGAAATACCTTTGCTTGGATAGAGACATTCCCAGAAAACTGGAGGTAAAACATCCCAGAAACGAAAATTCCTCTGAGTTTTCCCTCCCTACCTCTTCTTTCCTCAACTCTCCTTACTTTTGGCTCCATTATACAAGTTACGGTTGAAAAGTTTGTGTTTGCAGTTTCTTCTGACCACAATAGAGAGTCTGGGCGAAAATCAAGATGCTAATTGTCTTTCTTCAGACGTAAGAGAGATATATATTTCCAGGAGATAAACAAGAGTAAAATCTTGTTCCTGAAAATGGTGGAAGCCTTAGCTTTATTTATTAAAAAATAAAAACAGTAACAATTAGGCCGGCATACCGGACAGACAATAGCCACATGCTGTGGATGTATACGTGAAGGCAAAAATTGTTGGAGCTCCAAGCTGCAGGAGCAGATCTTAAGAAATGCCCTCAGGCCCCTTTCTGGAATCAAACCGAGTTGTGCAAAGTTTTGCCTGAGAGAGGTGTTTTGACAGCTTCAATCCCATCAATCTTGGATTTGCAAATTCACCCTGGAGCAGGGAGTCAAATCAGGACCTTTGCAGATTTGATGGGTTTTCTATGGCTTCGAAGAGGTTGACAATCTTTGTCGCTTTCTTAACAATGTTAATGCAATGCTAGGTTGCATTAACTGGCGGACAGAATCAAGATCGTGTGAAGCATTACTACCGCTTTATAAAGCCTTAGTAAGAGCACACTTGGAATACAGCATCTAGTTTTGGACACCATGTTATTTTTTTAAAAAAAGATGTTGAGGCTCTGGAAAGAGTGAAGAGAAGAGCAACGAAGGTGATTAGGGTGTTGGAGGCTAAAACATATGAAGAATGGCTGCAGGAATTGGGTTTCCTAGTCTAATGAAAAGGAGGAGTAGGGGGTGACAGAATAGAACAGAATAGAATAACAGAGTTCGAAGAGAACTTGGAGGTCTTCTAGTCCAACCCCCTGCTTAGGCAGGAAACCCTACATCACTTCAGACAAATGATTATCCAACATCTTCTTAAAAACTTCCAGTGTTGGAGCATCTACAACTTCTGGAAGCAAATCGTTCCACTGACTTAATTGTTCTGTCAGGAAATTTCTCTTTAGTTCTAAGTTGCTTCTGTCCTTGATTAGTTTCCATCCGTTGCTTCTTGTCCTGCCCTCAGGTGCTTTGGAGAATAGCTGGACTCCCTCTTCTTTGTGGCAGCCCCTGAGATATTGGAATACTGCTATCATGTCACTCCTAGTCCTTCTTTTCATCAAACTAGACATACCCAGCAGGAATGGGTTCCACTCAGGGTGGATTTGATTTAAATCGAGTTGATTTAAATCATAATTTAAATCACTAGTAAAAAGGCTTGATTTAAATCAACTCGATTTAAATCATAATTTTTAAAGAGCAACTGTCATCTCTGCTACTCTTTTGACCCACCGATAATCCCAGTGTTGCAGAATATACAGCCTCATGCTACATAACTAAGCTCCATTTCATGCTGAATAAACTAAATTATTTATGTATCTTAAATAGAAAACTATCTTACGATAGATTTTTACCCCAAAAGTTTTTTATTAAAATAAATTCGATAAAAATAAAAAAAAAATCCAATTTAAATTAAAAAAAAATCTGATTTTTTTGATTTTTTAAAAAAAATCATTGATTTTTATCCACTTACCTTTACTACTGGTTCACAGCGGAAGCACGTGTAAGAGAGAGCTTCTGCACATGCACAGATCACCCATGATGACGTTGTTGCGGGTGGGCGGAGCCTCCTGCCGGTTTTACTACCAGTTCTACCGAACCGGACCGAACCGGGAGCAACCCACCACTGATACCCAGTTCCAGCAACCATTCTTTATATATTTTAGACTCCACTCTCCTAATCATTTTTGTTGCTCCTCTCTGCAATCTTTCTAGAGCACAGCTGTCAAACTCCCGGACCATGAGCCGAATGTGTCATGCACTGGCCACGCCCATGCCCAGATTAGCGAAGGGGAAATAAGTCCCGATACGTCATGTGACACTGCCGTGACGACGTGAGTTTGACACTCTTGTTCTAGAGTCTCAACATCTTTTTTTACCTCGTGGCAACCAAAACTGGATGGAGTATTCCAAGTGTGGCCTTACCAAGGCATTATAAAGTGGCATTAACACTTCACAGGATAATAGTGTTCCAATATTCTGTGCATCTGGATCAGGGGTGAAATCAACTTAATTTCCTTACCGATTTGGAAGCGCGCGGATGCACAAAACTTTTTTTTTTTTTTACAGAAAGTAAAAAATACATTACTTTCTGGTTACAACTAGGAAATAATTACACCCAGCCAGATAGGCGGAGTTATGCTCCGCTGTCGCTATCGGATCGCCGAACCACCGGCCAAGATTGCTACCGGATCGGGCGATCCGGTCCGATCCGGGAGCATTTCACCCCTGATCTGGATCTCCCAACCATGGGAAAACATGTGGTGGGACCAGATATGCACTTTGAAATGTCTGCAAGAAAACAACCAAACTCAGAAAGCATCAAGGACTCCACAGTTCAGTGGTGAGCTACAAATATTCTCTTCTATTGGAGCCAAAGCAGTGGTGGGTTCCTCCCGGTTCGGTCCAGTTCGGCTGAGCCAGTAGCAGTGACAATATGACATCACCGAACCAGTTCTCTTTGTTCAGGAGCTGGGCCCTCCCGCCCCCTGCCCCCCCGCCCCCTGCCCCCCCCACCCCCTGGCCCCTGCCCCCCCGTATTACTCTTACCTTTTATTTGGCCCCACCTCCAATCTATTGCTGCCTCCTGAGTACCAGCTGATTGGCTAGAAGGAAAAAACCTGTTTAAACTCTTGCCGTGGGGCTTCAAAGGGCCGCCCTACAGCTGATCAGTGTTAAAAGGCAGTATGGTGATAGACCGGTGCCTCCAAATACAAATGAGTAGACCGGTGCCTTCAAAAACAAATGGGTAGACCGGTACAGCTCTGCAAGCAGTTAAAAGCCTGGTAGACCAGTACCTCTGCTAAATCCTAAAGAATTGTCACATGACCATCAAGCCACACCCACAAAATAAGCCACGCCCACAGAACCGGTAGTAAAAAATTTAGAACCCACCCCTGAGCCAAAATACTCAATCTTGGAAGCTTCTGATTTATTGTCTGAATCATAGAATCACAGGATTGGAAGGGAGCTTGGAGGGTTTTCTAATTCAACCCCCTGCCCAAGGCAGGAGACTGAGCTGAAGTTCATGATGTGGGTGGTGGGCACTTTATCAATGTCAGAATTGGATGGAAATAAATCAGATGATGCTATCCATCAATCCACACGTTAATTGGCCAATTTCATTGAAATTTCTTTTCAGCAATTGCCTTTATCGTTACTGTTTCAGTCAAGTTTGAATTGACTTGCCAGACACATTCATTCTAAGTCTCGTTGTCTGAAGCTTTCTTCCTCCCCCCACTGAAAACAGAAACCAGAGAGGATATTTACATACCGAACATAACTCACTTATTAACATGCCATTCTTTGATTCCTTGATAGCACTTGACAGACTGACAGGCAATCATTTTAATTAAGGTTGTCAAAGATAATAACAACAATAACTTTACCAAGAGGTGCCAAAAAGCAAAGGAGAGAATTGCTTGATTTGGGGTCAGAAGCAAATCCACAGGTAAAAGCCACTTAAAGGTTTTGAAAAGATGAGGAAAAGCGATAGTCCAGGGGTCGGCAACCTGCGGCTCTGGAGCCGCGTGTGGCTCTTTCACTCCTCTGCTGCAGCTCCCTGTCACTCAAAATATGCTTCACAACTGCCAATGTGCAACACCTGCCGGCATGCGATTTATTGAATTTTTAAACCCCCGGTAGGCCAACTGTGGATAAATCCAAGAAAAGAAAAGAAAATTCAGAAGAAAACAGAACGTTTAATTCAACTACATATGCTAGTTTTGTGGCCGCTCAAAAAATAGTCAGGCATGGGAAGGGTTTTTGTGGCTCCCGGTGTTTTATTTTCTGTAGGAAACGGGTCCAAATGACTCTTTGAGTGTTTAAGGTTGCAGACCCCCTGTGATAGTCTTCTAATAGAAACATTTAGAAGAGAATAATGAAATGCTTTTCTTTAAAAAGTGTGGTACACAACATTAGAATAAATGCGATTCCCTAAATCACAAAAGTGCTTCTGTATTCTTATGATATCTGCAAGAGGACTCGGTTGTCCAAGATCATGTAATTATCATGGTGGCGCAGTGGTTAGAATGCAGTATTGCAGGCTAATTTTGCTGACTGCCGACTGCCAGTAATTCGCAGTTCAAGTGTCAGGTTTCGATGTCATCTCAAATAAATTGCACTCCCAAACAATTAATCTTTGCTGAAATATTCCATTTATTGAGCACGACAGATCTGGCCCCGACTTCGTCGTAGCCGATACTAACCCTCTGACCCCCAAACCCTTCCCTTTCCGTTCCCCAATTCTCATCTCCTCATTGGCCATCTTCCAAGTCAGTCTCCCCAGCTTTTGACCTCACCCCACAGGAATGTCCCCCCACCATCCCATCTCCTAGGGGAAATTATCTACAGGGAAAATAAGTAGGTGAAAAGTCAAGTCTCGTCTCCTCCTTTTTATGGCAACATCAGAATGCTGACATCGAGTCTCACCGGCTGAAGGTTGACTCAGCCTTCCATCCTTTCAAGGTCAGTAAAATGAGGACCCAGATTGTTGGGGACAATATGATGACTCTGTAAACCACTTAGAGAGGGCTGTAAAAGCACTGTGAAGCGTTATAGAAGTCTAAGTGCTATTGCTATTATAATTGTTGTTATTGTTGTTGTTGTTATTGTTGTTGTTATTGTTGTTGTTGTTATTATTATTATTATTATTATTATTATTATTATTATTATTATTTCTTTTATTCATTAAACGTGAAACTCAGTCAACTGAACATTTAAAAATGTGTCACAAATACCATTGACTGGTGCTAATGGTTGATACGGGTTGCTGCCAGCATCCTAGGTATCAACCAAGTGTCTTTTTAAAATATATATGATGTTCCAAGTAGCGCAGTTTTTTGCAGTTCCACTGGTGTTATTGCAGGAAGCTGCAATTTGTTGATGTATCATAAAATTCTTGGACATGGTACCAAGTGCCCTGATGACAATAGGTATTACTGTTACATGTTTCATCCATAGCCGTGTAGTTTTGATGGCCAGGTCGCGATATTTCATGATTTTTTTCCAGTTCTTTTTCTTCGACTCTGGCATCTCCTGGTACTGCATTGTCAATAAATTGTATGTTTTGGTTTTCGACAACTGTGATATCTGGCATGTTGTGTTCCAAGTGACGATCCATCTGTATTCGAAAGTCCCACAAGATCTTCACCTTCTCATTTTCTATAACTTTCTCCACTTTATGTTCCCATTTCTTTTTCGGACACAGGTATGTCATATTTTTTACATAGTGACCAGTGGACTAATATAGCAACTCCATCATCATCATCGTTGTTGTTGTTGTTGTTGTTGTTGTTGTTGTTGTTGTTGTTGTATGCCATTGTTACAGTAGCCAGGAGACCACAATCCTGTTGCAGAGTAGTAGTTGGGCTTGCCAAGTTACCATCTGTGTATTGGGACACATTTGCATACTTTCCAAGATGCACCACAGGAGGACGAGCTGGCGTCACACCAGAGAGAAAGAAACTCTGCACCATCACCCAAAACCCTCTCCCTTCCTGCAGATGCCTTACAAGCGGGTTCCACAACCAGGTAGGTTCAGAACAATCAGGAATTTGCCTGCCTGCACAAAGCACCAGCTCATCTCTCCACAGAAGTGGTACCTATCTATCTACTTGCATAGAACATGCTTTTAGACTGTTAGATGGACAGAAGATGAGGTGAGTAACTGGGGCTCACCCTGCCACGCAGTGCTAGGACTCGAACTGCCGGAGCTACTGAGCCACCACATTGGCGCCACCAAAAGTACACATTGAAGTACTATTTTTTTTTCTATATGCCCTGCTCATATGATTTCTACTTAAAAAATAGAGTGGGAGGTAGGCTTCAATAGCATGGTTGTGAATGACCTCTTTCCTTTCTTTGATCCCCCCTGCAGACACTCCAATCCCTGATTTTGCTCTGTACCCTTGGGGTCCCTTCAAATATTGCCATTCTCCTTTATTGCTAAGCATATTTTTCATCCAAAGCCAAGTTTCAGCTGGAAACAATGATACTCAGTGGGCCACATTGTCTTCAGGACAAGTTTTTCCCTTGCTTCATCTCGGTTCCCAGGTCTGAGTTTTGGGTCCTGCAAGTGACATGCTGGCTTTGCAGCTACTCATCTCCCCCTTAGTAACCAAGGCATGTTTCTTTTTTTCTTGGACAGAAGAGGAACATACATCACGAGATCGCCTTCTGCCGCCAATAGCCTCCCACCGGCCAGTATGCTCGCACAGAGAGGGGCTCCTCAGGGTGCCATCAGCCAGACAATGTCAGCTGGTGACCCCCAGGGGGAGAGCCTTCTCTGTGGCAGCACCCACCCTCTGGAATGACCTACCCCCAGAGATACTTATGATCCCGGACCTCCGGACTTTTCGTCGGGCTCTTAAAACCCACTTATTTCATCTAGCCGGTCTGGCTTGATCCCATCTTTCGGTTTTAATTTGTAATTGATTTTATTGGGGTGTTTTTAAATTGTGGGCCGAAATTATTTAATATCTTTTTAAATTGTTTTAAATTTTGTATGCTATGTTTTACCTTGGCTGTTCACCGCCCTGAGTCCTGCTGGAGAAGGGCGGTATAAAAATCAAATAAAATAAATAAAAAATAAATATATAGAGAGTCAGATTGCTGGGACTTTCCCTTCATACAACTTCTTTCTCTTTTCCATATAGTGAGAATGCTTTTGTTGTTGCAAGATAGGAAGCCATTTGTGAGGGGCAGCTATTAAGTTGCTTCAAGGAACAAATTTGCTTCAAGGAACATAGTTTCCAGACCATGGACATTGCTGGCTGGGTAACATGGAAATCAAATTAACCACATAATAAGAAACAAAATATGGAGAAGCAAAGTCTAGCAAACCAAGCCAGTTCTGATTTGGAACAGATTGTGAGTGATTGTATCAGATAAAGGAAGTAGATCTGCCAATGGGATTAACCTGAAGGACATACAATCAGAACATAAATTTAACATCAGGGACATATTTGGTACCCTTAAAGTTGGTAAAGGAAATTTTGTGAACAAGCTATCTTAATAACCAGAGAAGTAGAGCATGGAAACTTTGGAGAATAAGAAGGATATAGGATGGCTGAACGCAAGGAAGCAAAGAAGACCAAGGAGAGATACCTCAGTCAAGAACATCAACAGACAGAAAAGGACAGGAAACAGTGAATGAGAGTTATTAAGATTAGAGAAATCACCGAACATTTTATAATTAAGGTGTTGTTGTTAGTTGAGAAGTCACGTCTGACCCATCGCAACCCCATGGACAACTTTCCTCCAGGCCTTTCTGTCCTCTACCACCCCCCGGAGACCATTTAAACTCACGTCGACTGCTTCAGTGACTCCATCCAGCCACCTCATTCTCTGTCGTCCCCTTCTTCTTCTGCCCTCCATCTTTCCCAGCATTAGGCTCTTCTCCAGGGAGTCCTTCCTTCTCATTAGGTGGCCAAAGTATTTGAGTTTCCTCTTCAGGATCTGGCCTTCTAAAGAGCAGTCAGGGTTGATCTCCTCTAGGACAGACCAGTTTGATCGCCTTGCAGTCCAAGGGACTCGGCAGGAGTCTTCTCCAGCACCAGAGTTCAAAGGCCTCAATTCTTTAATGCTCAGCCTTCCTTATGGTCCAACTTTCACAACCATTAATTGCAACTGGGAAAACCATAATCTTGACTATACGTACTTTTGTTGGCAGGGTGATGTCTCTGCTTTTTAATATGCTGTCTAATTTTGCCATAGCTTTCCTCCCCAGGAGCAAGCGTCTTTTAATTTCTTTGCTGCAGTCCCCATGTATGGTGATCTTGGAGCCCAGGAAAATAAAATCCGTCACTACCTCCATTTCTTCCCCATCTGTTTGCCAGGAATTGAGAGGGCCAGGAGCCGTGATCTTAGTTTTCTTAATGTTGAGTTTCAAGCCAACTTTTGCATTCTTCTCCTTCACCTGCATCAGAAGGCTCTTTAGTTCCTCTTCACTTTCTGCCATTAGTATAGCTGATGGCTATATTAGTATTCATCCGTATAGCTGAGATGGTTGATATTTCTATTATTAAGGTAGGATTGCTTAATAACAAAAATGAAAGAGATCTAAGCAGAAGTAGTCAAAGGAAGATAGAAAACCCACTCTAAGACTTTCAGAAAGGAAGTTCTAAACCTAAAATGACAAATATTTGCAGAGGAAAAAAAAATATTCTCGCTCCACAAGAAATTGAGATACAAGAGTTAGCAAACCAGTTGAATAGGTGGGTTTAATTACTTCTAGGACATGTGCAATGCTATCACTTATGCTTCCTATAACTCTACTCCATTTAAAGGAAGTCTTCAGAAGGTGGATTTATATGACAATTGAATATCTATTGGGTTAATAATTAAGTAGTTATAAAAAGATCAGCTCAGAAGACAACAAATATGGTAAATAATTTTATAAATGGCTAAAAATGGCACAATAACTGCACAAAAATAATGGCACAAATAATGGCACAGATACTCAAGCATTGTGGGGTCTTTCCTGAACTCTCAGCTTGATTGTTTTCTTGCAGATGTTTCAATACCCAACTAGATAACATCTTCAGGGCCAGAAGGGAGTAGGGTTTCTTCTCTGTTTATATACAGTGACTTGCCCTTTCAGTGAGAGTGCCGTTTTCTGCTTACTTCCTTGAGTTCCTAGGCCAGCGAGAGCTAACCTTTTTGCCATCGCATGCCAGGAGTGGGTCCAACTTTCTCATGGAGTCACTGAAGCAGTAGGCGTGAGCTTAAATGGTCTCTGAGGGATGGTAGAGGACAGAAAGGCCTGGAAGAACGTTGCCCATGGGGTCGCAATGGGATGGACACAACTTTGCAACTAATAGAAACAAAATGATAAAACCATTCCTGAAAAATCCTTCACTTGAATCATCCCTTGTTTGGTTTAATTACAATGCTGTTTCTATTTTTACCTTTGATTATTATTAGTACAAGTATTGCTGCTGACACTTCTTGTTGTTATTGTTGTTGTTGTTGTTGTTGTGGTTATTATTATTATTATTATTATTATTGGTTACTCTTTATGAGATTCACAGCCTTTGAGGCTGGTTAATAGCTCAGCAGCTCGAGTCTTAACCAAGGACCTAGGAACTGTTAAGGTATTGTCGGAGAATGTAAGCTGATCCAAGTAAGGTGGTTTTTTGTAGAGTCAAAATGTCCAAGTCCGGCAAATTTAGAATTTCTAAATAGCGGGGTAGCCCTTTGGATATTGCTCCAAGGGCTCCATTACAATTGGGACAACACACGATTTCTTTTTCCACAGCCCCTCAACTTCAATTTGCAAGTGCCGGTACTTTGTGATTTTTTCTTGCTGCTTATCTTCAATCCGTGCATCACCAGGTATTGCAATGTCAATGAACCGTACTTTTTTTCTTTTCAACTATTGTTAGGTCAGGTGTGTTGTGGACCAAGTGCCTGTCGGTCTGAATCCTAAAGTCCCACAATTATTATTATTATTATTATTATTATTATTATTATTATTATTATTAGTTAATCTTTAGTGAGATTCACAGCCTTTGAGGCTGGTTAATAGCTCAGCAGCTCAAGTCCTAACCAAGGACCTAGGAACTGTTAAGGTATCGTCGGAGGATGTAAGCTGTTCTGAGTAAGGTGGTTTTTTGTAAAGTCAAAATGTTCAAGTCCGGCAAATTTAGAATTTCTAAATAGCGGAGTAGCCCTTTGGGTATTGCTCCAAGGGCTCCAATTACAATCGGGACAACACACGATTTCTTTTTCCACAGTCTCTCAACTTCAATTTGCAAGTCCCGGTAATTTGTGATTTTTTCTTGCTGCTTATCTTCAATCCATGCATCACCAGGTATTGCAATGTCAATGAACCATACTTTTTCCTTTTCAACTATTGTTATGTCAGGTGTGTTGTGGACCAAGTGCCTGTCAGTCTGAATCCTAAAGTCCCACAATAATAATTAATAATGATAATGATAATGATGATAATAATAATAATAATAATAATAATAATAATAATAATAATAATATTAAAATTTATATGCCACCCATCTCCAGAGACTCAGGGCGGCTCACAATACATTAAAAAAACCCCATTCTAAAAACATTTAAAAGATTAAAAAACATTAAAAATCTTAGAACGCATTCACACACCATTCATGGCCGGATCTCGCCAGATCGCCGTAGCGAGATCAACGGCCCCAGGCCTGTCAGAAAAGCCAGGTCTTCACCGCTTTTCGGAAGGCCAATAGGGTGGGGATGGTCCGGACCTCAGGAGGTAACTGGTTCCAGAGAGCTGGGGCAGCCACAGAGAAGGCCCTCCCCCACTGGCCCGCCAGCCGGCATTGTTTAGCTGACGGGACCCGGAGAAGACCAACTCTGTGGGATCTTACCGGTCGCTGGGAGCTTTGCGGTAGAAGGCATCTCGAAGATAACCTGGCCCTCAGCCATGTAGGGCTTTAAAGGTAATAACCAACACCTTGAATTGTGACCGAAGACCAATAGGGAGCCAGTGCAGCTCGCGGAGAATTGGTGTAATGTGGGTGTACCTAGGTGCACCCACGACAGCTCTCGCGGCTGCGTTCTGGACCAGCTGCAGTCTCCAAACACTTTTCAAGGGTAGCCCCTTGCTAAGATGGTTACCATTTAGCAGCAGAAAATGATTTGCAAGGTTTTGTTCAGTATTAAAAAAAAAAACTTGGCGCAGATAAACTTCTAATAACAAAATTTCTTCTTTCATTGCAAACATATGATTTTGAAGTTCATTATCAGTCGGGAAATAAATACACACTGGCTGATGCAGAGATACAGTCATCTATTAGGGCTCAAACAGATTCAGATGGAGAAAATGGATCAGGTTCACATCCAAGAATTAAAGAAATTAGTTCCTGCCTCAGATCAATTGTGAGAATGAATTGTTTTGGCTGGAAAAACGGAGACAAGTTTGCCAATGGTGTTGGAGTTAATGCAGAAGAAAACTGATTTGAGGAATCTGCCATCTCCACTGGATTTGTATTTTAGAGCAGGGCTCTCCAACCTTGGCAACTTTAAGCCTGGTGGACTTCAACTCCCAGCTTTGCTGGCTGGGGAATTCTGGGAGTTGAAGTCCTCCAGGCTTAAAGTTGCTGTTATGTAAATAGATTTGTTTGGCGGGAAGTTCGAATTAACTGACCCTCAGCTGATTGGCTGACCACCACAGCTGCAAGGTATATAAAGGGAGCTGGCTCCCCAGGTCAGTTGCTGGAGTCTCATCCTACAATAAAGAGCTGTTGTCACTTACTACTCTGGCTTGCTGCGTCCTCATTCACCCAACTTAACAGTTGCCAAGATTGGAGACCAAGGTTAAAGGATCTTCATTTTAGAATCACTGACTTAGAAAATGTTGCAACACGTTCATATTTTATATTGACGTTTAAGCAGTGGTGAAATCCAATTTTTTTTACTATCGGTTCTATGGGCGTGGCTTGGTGGGCATGGTGTGGCTTGGTAGGCGTGGCTTGGTGGGCATGGTAGGGGAAGGACACTGCAAAATCTCCATTCCCACCCCATTCCAAGGGAAGGATACTGCAAAATACTCCGATTCTTCCTTCTCTTTAATTACCAATGTTAATCTATTCATTTCTGCACATTCCAATATTTTCTTAATTACTTCTCCCTCTAAAGGGATTTTGCGCAAATACAATTCTTGCTGCAGTTACAATATATATAATCAAATAAGTATTCTCTTTATTATATTTCTCTGGTAAGATGCCCAATAGGAACAATTCAGGTTTTAAATCAATACATTGTTTTATCATTTCCTCTAGCCATGTTCTAATTTTAATCCAGTAATTCTTCGCTTCTAGACACGTCCACCAGATATGATAAAATGTTGAGATGTATTTAAGGTACCATGTTGTATATTAGAACTTGTACTATAAGTACTGGGGCTTGGTGGTGGCTCAGAAGCTGGGTTTGTTGGCTGGAAAGCCAGCAGCCCAGGTTCGAGACCCAAAATGCAGTGCGACAGGGTGAGCTCCCATCCTCAGCTCTTGCCAACCTAACAGTTCAAAAGCATGCAAATGTGAGTAGATAAATAAGTACCACTTCAGTGGAAAAGTAACAGCTGTCCGTGATGTCATGCTGGCCACATGACTGTGGAAACGTCTTCAGACAGTGCTAGCTCAGTGGCTTTGAAACAGAGATGAACCCAACCCTTCAGAATCAGGAACGGCTAATGGAGTAAAATCAGTGGTGAAATCCAAATTTTTTTACTACCAGTTCCATGGTAACAGGCTTGGTGAGCTTGGCAGGGGAAGGATACTGCAAAATCTCCATTCCCACCCCACTCCAGGTGAAGGATACTGCAAAATCTCCATTCCCACTCCACTCCAGGTGAAGGATATTGCAAAATCCCCATTCCCTCCCCACTCCTGGGAGAAGGATACTGCAAAATCTCTATTCCCACCCCACTCCAGGTGAAGGATATTGCAAAATCCCCATTCCCTCCCCACTCCTGGGGGAAGGATATTGCAAAATCTCATTTCCACCTCACTTTGGGTCCAGCCAGAGGTGGTATTTGCTGGTTCTCCAAACTATTCAAAATTTCTGCTGCCGGTTCTCCAGAACCTGTTAGAACCTGCTAGATTTCACCCCTGAGTAAAATCTGCAAGGACTCTTTATCCTTTACTATTATTACAAGTAGTAGTATTAATACTACTAGCCCTATGATGAGATAGGAAGGAGCAAATAAATTTAACACTTAACTATTATATCAAATAACCTTTGCTATTTGCTAAACTATTAGTCTACAGGGGAATCTCTCTGTTCAAAGAGGAAAACTATATTTAAGTTGCTAAATATAGGTAACAACTAGGTAGCAGCAAAATTTTGAGAAGTTAATGTATGTCACTGCTGCCATCCTGTGGGATTGTGGAATTTTGCTTGTCAGATTTGGTACAATATACCAAAGTCACTGTACATAAGAATATTTTTTTCTTTATGTAGAGAATTGTAAGAAAATAATTTCAGTGTTGGAAAACTACAGAGCCCTTTTTGTAAGACACGGTAATCAGGGGTGAAATGCTTCCGCTTCGGACCGGATCGCCCGATCCGGTAGTGATGGAGGCGGGTGGTTCGGAGAACCGGTAGCAAAAATCCCTGCCCCCCCCATGCCCAGTTGAGCCGCGCGATCATCAGAGGCTTTTTAAAAAACTTTTAAAAACATTTTTTCTACAACCTCTTCGGCAGAAAAAAATGCTTTTAAAAGTAAAAAAAAAAAGCCTCTGATGATCATGCGGCTCATCTGGGATTGTCAGAGGCTTTTAAAAGCCTCTTAAGGTTGTAAAAAAAAATGCTTTTAAAAATAAAATAAAAAAATAATAATCATCAGCTAGCCATACCAAGTTCGAATCCGAGTAAGGATAAGGGTATAGCGAGTAAGGGTATGGCTAGCTGATGAGAGCTAAATAGCTTGAAATAGATCTATACTAGTCTCCCGTTACTTCTTTATCAGCAAATATAAATTTGATACAATATGTGTGTGTGTGTGTGTGTGTGTGTGTGTGTGTGTGTGTATTTGGGGATTATTGCTATTGATTTTACCTTCCTTCCCCTGAAAAACAGTTATGAATCTCCTTCCCCTAAGGCTAGAATTAAGAGGATTAATCTATGAAAGAGTTAATGCAGGAAATATTCAAGGATCTTGCTTATAATTACAGATTATCTCTCACTTGAGGCATCATGTTGCGCTGATGTTGTGCTTCTTCCCCTTTTTCTTTCTTTCTTTCTTTTTTTTTTCTCAAATAAGATGAAATGATTACTCTTTTCCTGCTAAGTTTACAGTTTGGCAATTTGGGGTGGAAAATTCTAACATGCCAAAGGCACTCAAACTGCCTAACCGGTGCAGCACATCAGAACTTGGACTGGTTGCTGGGTTCCTATCCAACTTTTCGCTACATCCAGCTGCACATAACATTATGAAAAAAAAATAAAAATAAAAATCAGAATGCTGTTCTCCGTGCTTTGCGACAAACACCTTTTGTCAGGGCTTCAAAAATTTTAGCAAGGGGTTCTCTGCCCAGTTGCTGGGTGGACGTGACCTAGTTGGGCTCCTGCACCATGGCGGGAGGGGGGGAGTGTTTTTGCCCTCCCTGGTCTCCGGAGGCTTCTCTCAAGCCTCCGGGAGAGCAAAAACAGCCTCCCCAGGCTCCAGAGGCCCTCTGGAGGCTGGAAACGGGCCTGTTTCTGGCCTTCCTGAACTTCCGGTAGGCCTGTTTTTCATCCTCCCCGAGCCTCCGTGTGTGCCCTGCATTTACCTGCATTCAAAACAGGCCATGTGGGGACTCCTGGGAGGGGAGGGGCAGGGTGGGTGGGGCCAGCCAGGAGTGGGATTTGGGGGTTCTCCAAACTGCACAGAATCTTAGCTAGAGGTTCTCCTGAACCCCTGCGAACCTCCGGCAGCCCACCCCTGCCTTTTGTCCTTCATGGTTAGGAGAGAAGGAAGGATAGGAAAGGAGGAGAAGGGACATTTGGACCAATATCTGCTTAAGGTGTCTACAAGAAGGAAATCAAATCAGCCTTGAGACTAGGAGAAGGAGGTAAACATAGAGGGTGAAGATGATTGAGACCTTAGTGGCTCTTCTTGGACACCTGCCATTATAAGGTTGCCATTTCACCATCTCTGTCAGTAGCCCCCAAATCAGAAGACGCGGTCAACAGTAGATAGCAAAGCATAGCTCTGAGTGTTGATACTAAACTTGAGGAGAAGTTTTCTGACAGTGAGAACAATCAACCCATGGAACAGAAGTTGCCCTTCAGAAGTTGTGGGAGCTTCATCACTGGAGGCTTTCAAGAAGAGACTGGACTACTATTATGTCGTGGGATGCAATAGATACAACGGCATTGATTGACTCAACTGGAACTCAGTAACAACAGGCAAATTCCTGTAATTTATACTCTGGACCCACAGGGCCTTAAACCAATCATAATACTTGAAAAAGCCCGTGCAAATATGAATTTTCTAAGTTTCCCTCCAATACAGTTGAAGTTAACAGTTAGGGTCGTCTAAAGGTTAATTTCACCTTTCAGCAGGTCTTAACACAACTATATGTATTCAATACATAACAACTGCCATTTGTCAGAAATGGTGTAGGGCAGGGGTCTTCAAACTTGACAGCTTGAAGACTTGTGGACTTCAACTCCCAGAATTCCTCCTCCAATCAGGTTAGCTCAGGAATTCTGGGACTTAAAGTCCACAAGTATTAAAGCTGTCAAGTTTGAAGGGCAGTGATGGCTAACCTTTTTGTCATCACGTGCCAGGAGCGGGATGTGTGTGTCACATGTGCACATGCCCACATCCATAATTCTATGCGCACCACCCCTGCGCATGTGTACGTGACCCCCGCACACTTCCCCCACTCCTGGCACATGATGGCCCGGTAGGCCCATTTTTTGCTGTCCCCAGCTTCCAGAGCCTTTCTAGGAGTCTGGGGAGGCCCTCAAAAATGGCCTTCCTACCCGCTGGAGGCCCTCAGGAGGCCAGAAGTGGCCCATTTGCCCTCCCCAGACTCGTAGAAAGGCTCTGGAGGCTGGGGGAGAGAGAAAAATGGGCCTTCCCAACCACCCCCCGAGGCCCTCCGGAGGCAGGAAACAGCCTGTTTCCCTACTTCTGGTGGGCCCAGAAGGCCCGAAAATCAGCTGGCCAGCACATGCATGCACTCCGGAACTGAGCTCATGTGCCCACCAATATGCCATAGGTTCACCATCACGGGTGTAGGGTCTCCTGCATGGGTGGGGGGAGGGGAGGTTGGACTAGATGATCTACAAAGTCCCTTCCAACTCTGTTAATCTGTTAAACATGTCAGAGGATACAGGAGAAACCTAATGTGGTTTTGGGGTATCCAGCTTAGAACATGGAATTTAGTCTCCAAAATATGTTTCTTTAGCTATGAGCAAATGTTGAATGATCTTCAAAAGAAATATTTTGTATCTTGCTTCATCCAACTGCTCTTCTTAGCTCATTTGCAGTCTTTCGCTTGGCTCCTTGGTCGTCAGTTGGAGCAGAGGCCAAATTTAAGTTGGAGAGGCAGCTCAGAAGCCCTGTTGAATTTAGGCTGTTATCGGCTAATTGTGAGCAAGGCAGAAGCCAGAAGGAAACAGCTGATTTGCTACACAGGCTGTGAGGGCTTTTGATCCTTCGAATTCCCATAGGCGTCTGAAGAAAGGAGTCAACATGATTAATATGGTGGCCACGTCTAGAAAGAGTGCAGAGAAGAGCAACAAAAATGATTAGGGGAGTAGAGGCTAAAACATATGAAGAACAGTTGCAGGAACTGGGTATATCTAGTTTAATGAAAAGAAGGACTAGGGGAGACATGATAGCAATGTTCCAATATCTCAGGGGCTGCTATAAAGAAGAGGGAGTCAAGCTATTCTCCAAAACACCTGAGGGTAGGACAAGAAGCAATGGGTGGAAACTAATCAAGGAGAGAAGCAACCCAGAACTAAGGAGAAATTTCCTGACAGTTAGAACAATGAATCAGTGGAACAACTTGCCTCCAGAAGTTGCGAATGCTCCAACACTGGAAGTTTTTAAGGAGATGTTGGATAACCATTTGTCTGAAGTGATGTAGGGTTTCCTGCCTAAGCAGGGGGTTGGACTAGAAGACCTCCAAGGTCCCTTCCAACTCTGTTATTCTATTCTATTCTATTCTATTCTATTCTATTCTATTCTATTCTATTCTATTCTATTCTATTCTATTCTATTCTATTCTATCTCACATAAAAAGGGGCGGAGCTTTGAACACCTGGTGGCAACTGCCATCTTTACTTTTTGGTCAAGGTATTTTTACCTCACAGTTCTTGTTGTGTGTTTGTGTCGGAGGGAGTGGGGTGTCTGTCCTTGAAACTTGGTAGGAAGTGAAATCTGGGATCCGCATTATTTCCTCGTACCAAATAAATCCCCTCTTCTCTTCACAGTTGCATAATTTACAAAAAGAAAAAAGCTTTCACTTTTTCTTTACTCTTTATTTAAGCCACTTACAGTACACGGTCAGTTTTGTGTCGTACAGACGCGATCCCTTTCACATCTGCCTGATTGTTCTGCCTTTCTGGAAGAAAGGAGCAAAAAAAAAAAAAAAAAAACCAATGTGGAAGAAGAAGAAACAGAGGAAGTTTAAAAATAAAATAAGAAAAATAGAAAAAGTATAAGAAAAAATATCAGAACATATAGAAACGGAACAGAATAGAATATAAAGGGGAGTATTTGTAGCTCAGGTTTGACATGGTGCTCTCTGAGCCTGCTCGTTTTCTTGCAGACGTCTCATTACCCAACTAGGCAACATCATCAGTGCTAGTAAGGGGTGTGCTGTTTGCTGTCAGTTTATATTCTGGTTGCTTGCCCTGTCAGTATTGGTGGGAGTGGTCTTAGAGATTCTTTGGTTGGCCTGTTTGCTGTTGGCTCTTTGGCAGTTTCTTGATTGGGGTATTGTTTATTTGATTGCTGGTCTGATTTAATCTTGGAGTTAATCTATGCTGAGCTGGGTGCTAATTACTGGTGGAGAGGAGCTGGAATCCTTTTGTTCTTTTTTGGGCTGGTTGATTGCCTCTTTTTGCATAATCTATAGGTGTTAATGTCTATGTGTCTATTGATGGCTGATTTGTCAGCATGCCAGGCAGTGGTGAGATTCATTTTTTTTTACTACCGGTTCTGTGGGCGTGGCTTGATGGGCGTGGCAGGGGAAGGATACTGTAAAATCTCCATTCCCTCCTCACTCCATGGGAAGGTTACCACAAAATCCCCATTTCCTCCCAATCAGCTGGTACTTGGGAGGCAGAGAAGAGATGTGGGCGGGGCCAGTCATTTACCGGTTTTTTTATTTTTTATTTTTTTATTTTTGAACTTGTATACCGCCCTTCTCCCTGAGGACTCAGGGCGGTGAACAGCCAAATAAAAACATCAAATACAAATATTAAAATACAGTTAAAAATATATATAAATTTGGCCCCATTAATTCAAACAATAAACAAAAACAATTAAAAACACTTAAAAAGAGTTAGGCCAGCCCGGCTTGTTGGAAAAAGAAGGTTTTAAGGGCACGGCGGAAGGCACTGAGGTCATGGATTCTCCTTATCTCTGGGGGCAACTGATTCCAGAGGGTAGGTGCCCCCACAGAGAAGGCCCTCCCCCTGGGGGTCACCAGCCTGCATTGTTTGGCTGATGGCACCCTGAGGAGGCCCTCTCTGTGGGAGCGCACGGGTCGATGGGAGGTCGTCGGTGGCAGCAGGCGGTCTCGAAGATAGCTAGGCCCTATGCCATGGAGTGCTTTAAAGGTGAGAACCAACACCTTGAAGCGCACCCGGAAGACCACTGGGAGCCAGTGCAGCTCGCGCAGGAGCGGTGTTGCATGGGAGCGCCATGCTGCTCCTGTCACTACCCGCGCTGTTGCGTTCTGGACCAGTTGGAGCCTCCGGGTGCTCTTCAAGGGGAGTCCCATGTAGAGAGCGTTACAGTAATCAAGGCGAGAGGTCACGAGGGCATGAGTGACTGTGCACAGGGAATCCCGATCAAGAAAGGGCCGCAACTGGCAGATCAGGCGAACCTGATAAAAGGTCCCCCTGGTTACAGTCGTCAGATGTTCCTCCAAAGACAGCTGCATATCCAGGAGGACTCCCAGATTGCGAGCCCGCTCTATGGGGGCCAAAGACTCACCCCCAATAGTCAGTGATGGAGTCAACTGACTATATCGGGATGCCGGGAACCACAGCCACTCAGTCTTGGAAGGGTTGAGCTTGAGTCTGTTCCTCCCCATCCAGATCCGTACAGCCTCCAGGCACTGGGACATCACTTCAAGGGCATCATTGGGGTGGCCTGGGGTGGAGATGTACAGCTGAGTGTCATCAGCGTACTGATGGTATCTCACCCCAAAGCCACGGATGATCTCGCCCAGCGGCTTCACATAAATGTTGAACAGGAGGGGTGAGAGGACCGACCCCTGAGGCACTTCACATATAAGAGGCCTCGAGGTCGACCTCTGCCCCCCTGCCAACACGAACTGCGACCGGTCGGAGAGGAAGGAGGAGAACCACTGTAACACGGTGCCCCCCATCCCTAACTCTTCCAACCGGTGTAGCATGATACCATGGTCGATGGTATCAAAAGCCGCTGAGAGGTCTAACAGGACCAGAACAGAGGAGCAACCCCTGTCCCGAGTCCTCCAGAGATCATCAACCAACGCGACCAATGCCGTTTCTGTGCTGTGCCAGGCCTGAAACCAGACTGGAACGGATCCAGATAGGATGTTTCCTCCAGGAATTGCGGAAACTGTCGCAATTCTCCGAACTACTCAAAATTTCTGCTACTAGTTCGCCAGAACTGGTCAGAACCTGCTGAATACCACCTCTGGTCCCAAGCTTCTGGAACTTGATTCCCTGGCATTTTTCCCTGGCATTTTTGGACTTGACTTGGTCTAGGATGGTCACATTTTCCCAACTGAAACTAGGGTTAAATCTGTCTATATGTTGTGAAATTAAAAAAAAAAAATCATCAGGTCTTCTTGACTATTACTTGATGTCCGTAGATGCATTCTGCCAGTCTTCTTCCTGTTTGTCCTAGAATATTCTTTACTAGCCAAATATGATTGGACACACAAGAAATTGGTCTCCAGTACACAAGCTCCTTGTCTCTGGTGCATAAACTCTCAGTGTACATGCAAAGCACAAAGTAATAAAATTATAAGATGCCAATAGGAGAAGATAATAGGAAAGATGAGAAAGCTGTTAGTAATACAGCCCTACTATCTGGGTAAATATCCTTAAACATAAGAATAGAATAGAATAGAATAGAATAGAATAGAATAGAATAGAATAGAATCGAGTCGAGTCGAGTCAAGTCAAGTCGAATGGAATGGAATGGAATGGAATGGAATGGAATAGAATAGAATAGAATAGAATAGAATAGAATAGAATAGAATAGAATAGAATAGAATAGAATAGAATAGAACAGAAAATATGGAGTGGAGTGGAATGGAATGGAATGGAATGGAATGGAATGGAATGGAATAGAATAGAATAGAATAGAATAGAATAGAATAGAATAGAATAGAATTTTTTATTGGCCAAGTGTGATTGGACACACAAGGAATTTGTCTTTGGTGCATATGCTCTCAGTGTACATAAAAAGAGAAGATACATTCATCAAGAATCATAAGGTACAACACTTAATGATAGCCATAGGGGACAAATAAGCAATCAAATCCTACTAGGAAGCAATCAATATAAATCATAAGGATACCAGCAACAAGGTTACAGTCATACAGTCATAAGTGGGAGATGGGTGATAGGAATGATGAGAAGATTAATAGTAATGCAGACTTAGTGAATAGTTTGACAGTGCTGTGGAAATTAGGTATCCAGCAGAAAGATGGCAAAAGGGAAAAAACCTGACTGTGTCTAGTTGTTTTGGTATGCACTGCCCTATAATGGTGTCCTGAGTGGAGAAGTTAAAACTTTATGGCCAGCATCTGATGGATGTACAGACATTTTCTCAGCCCTCTTTCTGTCCTATGCAATATATAGGTCCTTAATGGAAGGCAGGCTGGTTGCAATGGTTTTTTCTGCAGTCCTAACTATCCGTCAAAGTCTCTACCTGTCCTGTTTGGTTGCTATACCAAATCAGATGGTTACAGAAGTACAAATGACTAAATACCATATTTTTCTAACTATAAGACACACCAGAGTATAAGACGCACCAAGATTTCAAAGAGGAAAACAAAACAAAAGAGAAGGTTTTTGCCCTCCCCGGCTCCCAGGAGCACTCTGCAGGCCTCCCAAACCCCCCACGCCAATGGTGGGCTGCCCCCGGTTCGCACCGGTTCTATAGAATCGGTAGTAAAACTGGTGGGAGGCTCCTCCCACTGACCCCGACATCATCAAAATGCTTCTGCGCTTGCAAACGAAGCAAGCGCGCGCACCCGGCCCCATTGCGAACCAGTAGTAAAGGTAAGTAGAACCCACCCCTGCCCCACACGTCTGTTCTGTCCCCATACCCCACATGCACCCCCACAGACGGCCCAGAGTTAATAAGCCACACAACAAAACTCTTTGATGATAAAGCTGGCAGCAACCCAGTGGCTAGCTGCCAATTCAGACTTTACTCACACAAAACAAAGATTAGACTGCCAGCATTCCGATAAAACAGGCAGAGTGTCAACAATACAAGGATTAATCCAAATGCAGTCCGATAAAGCAGGCAAAATCCATTAACACAGAGATCATGGAGTATTTCCAGTTTTTGCTCGTCACAAATTGAACCGGCCACCACACCCACATTTATACCCTGTGGGGTGTGGTCCAGTGACTGAGCTAATCTCTGGCACGCCTTCCCTTCTGCTGTGTACGCTTCTCCCTGCGCCTCTGTCGTGGGTCCAGCCAGCACTTATCTTCTTCATTGATGTCAACCTGTGGCTGCAGGGATGTGCTTGGCTCTGAGCCTATCGTTTGGCCTTCGGTGTCCTCTGGAGGCATTGCCAGAGAGGAGGGTCCTGGAGAGGGAGGCCTTGCCAACTCCTCTCCCGCACTCTCAGAGTCTGCATCTGTCAATAGCCCAGGCTCAGGCAACGGTGCCACAACAACGTCGTGTTTTGCCCTCCCTAGTCCCCAAGAGCACTCTGCAGGCCTCCCAAACCCTCTGCACGTCCCATTTCTGTGAAAAACGGGCCTGTTTTTGGCGAAAATGGGACGTGCGGGGCGGGGTTTTGGGAGTCCAGAAATGGCTGTATTCAGTGTATAAGATGCACCAACATTTCCACCCAATTTTAGAGGGGAAAAAAGTGCATCTTATGCTCCAAAAAGTATGATAATTTCTCTGTAAAAGTGTATCAACCAGAATATGACAAGGGTAAAAGAATACAAAGGTGACCAGATCATGTCTGCGGAAGTATTAATGCAAATGTATAAAAGTGAAAGAGTAACTTTAATTATGAATTAAGAGGTTAAAATGCACACCAGGAATATATACCGTACATGAATATACCGCCTTCTAGATAACTATGAATGTAGGAATCCGTAACTTGGGGATAATGAAGAATCTAGAGATGAGTTTGAGAAAAATTGTGATCTTCAGATGCTGAATGAATATAATTCATGATTTATAATAGATGAAATAGATGAGTGAAAAACAGTTGAAAGGGAACAGAATGGGGCGGTTCAGATAACCAAGAATGAATAATTGTGTGGTTAAAAAAATTGTTTTGAAAATGTGGTTAAATTAAAAGCATTACTCTATTCATGTATTTATTATTGTTTCTTACTATTTCTTATTCCATTACATTCTTTATGTAATGCTGCTTAGCCTGAAAAGCACACACCATGTGAGTATGTATTATCTATTAATTTTAACAAACAGATAATTAAGGGATGAGAGTGGAAAAAAAGGTCATTTCCAACTTTTCTTGATTTTAGAGATGAATTTTTACATACGCATTTATGATAACAGATTTCCCCCCACCCCCTTAGTTTTAGAAAGAAATGTCTTCGTGGATGGAAAATCTCATCTTAATTTAGTTTTACACCTTGAACCTCATTTGAATTCCTAATGTGAATATTTTAACTGAAAACAAAACTCAGTATGATCCTTGCTACCATCTTGAAATCCAGATAATTAGGATTTAGTCAGTAATTTTCTCAGGGATGTTATCCTCCAATGTGCCTTTTTCGTCAAGTTACCATCCCATCCCATCTCATAAGTAGAGACAGTAGAGAAAGAGAGAATAGATAAATAGATGGTAGATTAATTTATGATGGATTAATGATAGACAGAGAGACAGGCAGACATAGATAGATAGATAGATAGATAGATAGATAGATAGATAGATAGATCAATCAAAATAGAGTTGGAAGGGACTTTGGAGGTCTTCTAGTCCAACCCCCTGCTTAGGCAGGAAACCCTACACCACTTCAGACAAATGATTATCCAACATCTTCTTAAAAACTTCCAGTGTTGGCGCATTTACGACTTCTGGAGGCAAGTTGTTCCACTGATTAATTGTTCTAACTGTCAGGAAATTTCTCCTTAGTTCTAGGTTGCTTCTCTCCTTGATTAGTTTCCATCCATTGTTTCTTGTCTTGCCTTCTGGTGCTAAATTGGCCCTCTTTTCTTTGTAGTAGCCCCTCAAATACTGGAATAGTGCCATCATGTCACACTCTAGTCCTTCTTTTCTCTAGACTAACAGTAGCTAGTTCCTGCAACCATTCTTCATATGTTTTAGTCTCCAGGCCTTTAATCATCTTAGTTGCTCTTTTCTATACTTTTTTCCAAACTCAACAATTATTTTCTTAATGTGGTGACCAAAACTGGATGCGGTGTTCCAGTTGTGGTCTTACTAAGGTTTTATAAAGCGGTATATTTTACATAATTTATTTATTTATTTATTTTATTTATTTATTTTTAAAATTTTTATACCGCCCCCTCTCCCAAAGGACTCGGGGCAGTGAACAGCCAAAATTAAAAACACACAATACAAACATTAAAATACTATAAAATGAAATTAAATTTATCTTTGGCTTCCCCAATTTAAAACCCCTTACCCATAAAATTCCCCAATTAAAAGATTTTTAATCCAGCCTGGCTTGCTGAAATAAAAAAGTCTTCAGGGCCCGGCGGAAGGTCCAGAGGTCCGGGATCAGTCGTATCCCTGGGGGTAGCTCATTCCAGAGGGCGGGTGCCCCCACAGAGAAGGCTCTTTCCCGGGGGGTTGCCAGCTGACATTGCCTGACCGACGGCACCCTGAGGAGGCCCTCTCTGTGGGAGCGTATTGGCCGGTGGGAGGTTATCAGTGGCAGAAGGTGGTCTCATAAATAACCGGGCCCTAAGCCATGGAGCGCTTTGAAGATGAGAACCAATACCTTGAAGCGCACCCGGAAGACCACTGGAAGCCAATGCAGCTCGCACAGGAGAGGTGTCACGTGGGAGCGCCATGTCGCCCCCATAAGTACCCACGCGGCCGCATTCTGCACCAGTTGGAGCCTCCGAGTGCTCCTCAAGGGGAGCCCCATGTAGAGAGCGTTGCAGTAGTCCAGGCGGGAAGTGACGGGGGCATGAGTGACCG
The DNA here is from genome assembly GCA_022577455.1 of Arizona elegans. NCBI lineage: Eukaryota > Metazoa > Chordata > Lepidosauria > Squamata > Colubridae > Arizona > Arizona elegans. The sequence continues at coordinate 5,830,522 of JAKOOJ010000007.1, read as the reverse complement.
TGCATAAGGAGTCCCGATCCAGAAAGGGACGCAACATAATTGATGATAAATGATAAAAGATAGATGATAAAGATAGATGAGAGATGAGAGAAAGAAAGAAAGAAAGAAAGAAAGAAAGAAAGAAAGAAAGAAAGAAAGAAGGAAAGAAGGAAGGAAGGAAGGAAGGAAGGAAGGAAGGAAGGAAGAAGAGAGAGATGGATGGATGGAAGATGGATGATAGAGATATTGATTTTCTTTCATTTATTCAATCATGTCTGATTCTGGGGAAATAGAAAGATAGATTTTTTAAAAAGCTTCTTTAAATCCTAACAGATTAGAATTCATATAGTAACTATAGGGGGAAACGCTTCAGCATCATGTTCACTCTAAGCAGACCCAATACACAACATTTTTCCATTCCAGATGCTAGAAAATCCAAAAAGAATCCCAAAAACTTCATGTTCCATTCCAATAAACATTCCATATCTCAACTATAAGCAAATTCACATTTGGGAGGCATAAAATAATCCCAGTATCCTAGCATAAATAAAAGACTAGAATTTGATAGGGATATAATTTCTCCTTTAAATAGAACAAGGTCACAAAAATGCCTTATTTTAAGGAAAAATACAATTTAAATACTCCCATCATGTTAGGATACATAAAGTAGCTGTGTAAACACCATGTTGATAAGCAAATTTGATGCATAACCTTTTTTTCCTGTTCAGATAACAGCAAATCCAAAACAAACAAATAAAACAAAAACAAAAAACAAAACCATCCTACTCAAAATTGCAATATATCTCATTTTAACTTTGGTCAAATAAATCAAATTTGTGTTCCCTTTTTGCGTAAAACAATCTTGTCTTTAATCCATTCAGATGATTGTGGATCCTCCTTTCAAATTTCTTCAGTGCTTTAAGCAGGCTCTTTTCTAAGTCCCACCACCACACAAAAACTTCCACTTGCTCTCTGGAATTATTATTTTTATTTCCTTCTTAATTTTTAGAGTCTCGTTCATTTTTTTGTTATATCTGATGACAAATTCTTGTTGAAATCGTCGTTCATGTTGATCTTGGCTAAGACTTTGTTGTTTTGTATAATGTCCTCTTCTACAAATAGACTGTATCCAAGAAGGTACAACATAGTTGTCAGTATTGATTCAAAAATATCAATCAAAATAAGTTCCTCAAAGCTATCTCACCAGGACAGAATTTTGTTACAATTTAGTTTCAGGATGATTCCAAATCTATTATTGCTCTTCAAGCATACCTTTCAAAAAATCTTTTCTCCATTAATACTTCCAATACTAGAAGCCAACTTTGCATTCTTGTATGAAGAAATATCAAATACTTTAGCCACCTAATGAGAAGGAAGGACTCACTGGAGAAGAGCCTAATGCTGGGAACGATTGAGGGCAAAAGAAGAAGGGGACGGCAGAGAATGAGGTGGTTGGATAGAGTCACTGAAGCAGTCGGCGTGAGTTTAAATGGACTCCAGAGGTTGGTAGAGGATAGGAAGGCCTGAAGGAACGTTGTCCATGAAGTCGTGATGGGTCAGACACGACTTCGCAACTAATAACAACAACAATGAAGAAAAAATAATGCATATTATAATCAAAGGAAAATTTGTTTATGCAAATGATTAGGAACGTTTTCAAATTTGCCATGAAGACGGTGGAAACAATGACAGTAAAGGAGGAGGAGGAGGAAGAAGAAGAGGAGAAAGGAGGAGGAGGAAGGAGGAGGAAAGAGAAACAAAACAAAACAAATTCATTTTGTTTTATACTTTGATTATTTCTCAATAAAATGGCTTCTGTACTCAAAGACCACAGACTACTCAGATTAGGGCAATTTATTTCAATCTGCTGACTTCAGATTTACCAACCACCGCCTGCCTGCTGCTGGAAATTAAATTTAGACTCATTAAGGTGTTCCATGATTTGAAAACTCAAGATGGGGAACGGGCAAGGACCATTTCTTCCCAGACATATGCTATGAATCAGTTTGTATACTAAAATTCCTGCCCACGTATACTTCTGGTTACAAGTAAAGATGATTTGTTGGCTATTTCTCTGTGTGGATTTTTATTTGGGGGTGGGGGGGGAGGGAATTAGTGGGTGGGTTCCTGAAATGACTGGCCTCCCTTGAAGGCCTCTCTAATTGATTCCCCAACTCTGCCAAATGCATCTTTATAACCCTGTGCTTGGCCTGCTTGGAAAGCCATGGATTATGTGAGCATTACATGTTTTCCAAGTCTGTGTGGTCAGCCACTACTTCATTACTCACAAAGACAGTGAGATCTGAATCTCTCAGTGGACACTTGCTGTCTAAACTCTGCTCCGTTTGTTTGCTTTTCTTTTGGCCACGCCGGCTGGCCAGCCAGCCAAAAGATTTTGCTGAAGATACATTGCAGGTTTCTCGAGACAAGAAAAGGTACTTCTTTGGGAGCTTCTTTTCAAATCATAATCGTTCCGTACTCCCCTCCTCGTCTTCCCCCCCCTGCCACCCCCAGCTTTTCTTTTTTTCTTTTTTGGGCTTGGCTTGGCTTGGCACAAAAGTTAGAGGAAGCAAAGCTAGAAGTGCTCTCTGTTCGTTTAATCCATAAAAATTAACAATAACACCGAATAGAAATTTTAAAAAAAAGAAAGGCAAAGAAAGGAAAGGTACTTCCTGCAAACGTATGAAGGCTTCTGAAAATAGTTTCCAAGCTTCAGCCAAAGTTAATACAGCCATATACCCAGAATTTCCATGAAAGCATGTGTGTTTGGGTGTATGTACCAGTAAAAACTGTGTAAATAAATACAGCACCTTTTGCAGCCAAACATTTGCTGTCTCATAGCTGGTCCATTGCCATGGCTACCACCCACCTCCTTCTCCTCTGTGGAACAGATAGGGACCTTCATTCTGAATAGATTCTGTAGGAAAAGCTGCCCTTTCTTCTTTAAAATCTACAGAGAATCTTGGACGGAGAGAACATCGGGACGGTCTCCAAATATCTACCCAATATGTCCACTCTAGGCTGGTGGAGACATCAAGGAGAAGGCGCCCAGATCCAAGGAGCCTCAAATAGTCCTGCTGAAAAATGGGCACGTTGGACTGCCTGGGATCTGTACTCGACGTTCCATTTTATGAGCCGAATTCGGAAAAAGGGCAACAGGAAATATATCTGGAAAAATAATTTCAAAAAGTGTGTCCCAACATGCATGGACCACTTCCAGCTCACATGTTACGAAACTTCAACTATTTCATTCTGATTTTTCTGTTTGTTTGTTTGACATTGTTGGAGGGATGAAACGCCTTTTCTATTTCTCCCGAGATTTAGTCGAAGACAGTCAAAGAAGCCATTTTAATTACTTCAATCTCTGCTTGTTGTTAGGGTTTCAATGGATGCCCTAATTAAATCATGAATCTCAAGCCAAGCTTCAAAAGAAATCCAGTTATTTATTAGGAGCTTCATGTTGGCACATTCCCAAGTGCAGCCAGCTCTGACCCCAAGTAATTTACGCTCCAATTATGACCCTCTTCCCCACCCACCCCCCATCCCCTCAGGGTGTGTCATCAATCACATTCACCAACGGAGCAATTTCGCGGGTTGTAGACGTCACTCCCCTCAGCTGCTGTAAGTAACCCTGGGATACAGCCTTGAGAGAGATAAGCATGGAATGTGCATCTGTCTTTGGCTGTTGTGTCATTTCGCCGGTTTCCCATCTACCCTGGCCTATGGTAACTCAAGAGCAGGCCAGGGATGCTTTATAAGTTGACATTTGTCACATCAGGACACAGTTGTGTGGTCTGGGCAGTAAGAATATAAGGAGGCTTCACCTTTTCCTCCTTTAAGCTGATGGTCCATCATGTTTACTCTCATAACAACATGCCTTTGAGTACCTACTTTCTATCGTAATCAGAGTAGTTTTTTAGGCCTTTGAGTACCTACCTGTGTTTCCCCAAAAATACAACCTACTCAGAAAGTAAGTCCTAGCTTGATTTTTTTACAGATGCACCCAATATAAGCCCTACCCCCAAAATAAGTCCTAATTAAGACCTCACCCACTCCAGGGTGCATGGGTAAAATTTAAGCTAGTGTGGGGATGGGGGTGGTGGAACCGCCTTACCACTTACCTTCAGAGAGTTGCAGCCAGGCCTCACACACCTCGGCCCATTTTTTTTGCAGCCAGCAAGGCTTTCCTCAAGACCTCTGTAGCTGATAAAAGAGTTCTGGATCAATCCGGAGCTCTGTTATCGGCTGCAGAGGCCTTCAGGAAAGCTTTGTTGGCCTTGCCAGACGAATAAGTTCCTGAAGGCCTCTCATAGCGAAAAAGAGGCCGGGGGCGACACATGCAAGTGAGGTGAGTCAGTGGATGATATCCCCCCCCCCAAAAAATAAGACCTGGTGCCTTTTTTGGCAGCAAAACAATATAAGACAGGGTCTTATTCTTGGGAAAACACGGGTACTTCTTATAGCAATCAAGGTAGTGTTGTAGGCCTTTGAGTACCTAATTTCTACAGCAATCAAGGTAATTTTTTTTCCCCAAAAGCAAACAAAGGTAGTTCTGATATACAGATACTGAAGCTCAAAGCCTTTGGCCACCAAATGAGAGGAGAAGACTTATTGGGAAAGATCCTGTGTTGAGAGAGATTGAAGGCAAAAGGAGATGATAAAGGATGAGATGGTTAGATAGCATCATTGATGCAGTGAACATGGATTTGGGCAGGCCGAGGAGGACAGGGGGACCTGGTGTGCTGTGGTCCTTGGGGTCTCAGAGAGTCAGACATGACCTAGTGACTGAACAACAATACATAAGCATATTACTGAATATATTTGAATGGGAACCTGTCCGAAGACAGGTGCTTCAACTTCCAATTGTGTCCCAAAGCAAAGTTTGTCTGCTCTTTACTTGTAACCAGGGTTGGGATTCAGCCAGTTCGGACTGTTTCAGGCGAACCGGCTGAATACTACAGATACTACAACGATCAGCCGGTTCGCTCCGACAATCAGCTGGGCCCAACGATCAGCTGAGCCCTTGCGCTATACCAACCTATATTTCCTTTGGTTGAAGCCCAGCTGATAGGCGTGGCAGAGCGGATTGCTGCGCCTCAACTGTTTTACTCACCGGGGCTGCAGTAGAAGGTAAGTTTTAGAGCTGTTTTGAAACACACTGTGTGTGCACGAAATGCGCACTCAGCAAACCGGTTGTTACACTGGTTGAATCCCACCACTGCTTGTAAATATATAGCACTTCAAGTCCAACCTTCCAGCTATATTGGCATCATCAAAACCTGGGGCAAGAGAGGACATATGCGAGACCCATATTCAGTTCCTCTTATGGTTCCTCCAAAAGAGGATGAGGAACTCTCTGACATGTGAGCTGAAAAATTGCTGCTCTTTGGAGTAGAGAACCTTCATGGACCAAACTTCTAACTTGGAGGATGGTGCTTCCAATATAAGACATGGCCTTAGAAGAAAGCCAGGTCTTGGGCAACAAATGATTGATTACATGAAGGAATGGGGGAAACTCAATTATCCATTTTCCTATCTTCTTTCACATATTTGCATGAAGTATACAGTGAGATCCATTCAACTCACTAGAGACCAGTTGTGAAAGCCAAAGAAGGAATGGAAAGGGAGAAGCAGAAGATGGAATAAGCCAATGGGCCAAGCCCCAAAATTGGATAATAGAACAACAGAGTTGGAAGGGTCATTGAAGGTCTTCTAGTCAAATCTTTGCTCAAGCAGGAGACCCTATACCACTATTTCTCAAACTTGGCAGCTTTAAGATATGTGGACTTCAATTCCCAGAACTCCCCAGCCAGCCATGTTGGCTGAGGAATTCTGAGAGATTTAATCCGCATATTTTAAAGTTGGGATGCGGTGGCTCAGTGGCTAAGAGCTTGTCAATCAAAAGGTCAGCAGTTCAGCGGTTCGAGTCCCTAGTGCCACGTAACGGGGTGAACTCCCAATACTTGTCCCAGCTTCTGCCAACCTAGCAGTTTGAAAGCATGTAAAAAATGCAAGTAGAAAAATAGGGACCACCTTTGGTGGGAAGGTAACAGCGTTCCGTGCGCCTTTGGCATTGAGTCATGCCAGTCACATGACCACCGAGACGTCTTCGGACAGCGCTGGCTCTTCGGCTTTGAAACAGAGATGAGCACTGCCCCCTAGAGTTGGGAATAACTAGCACATATGTGCGAGGGAAACCTTTACCTTTACCTTATTTTAAAGTTGCCAAGGTTGAGAAACATTGCCCTATACCATTCTGGACAAATGGCTGTCAAATTTCTTCTAAAAAAAATCTCAAGTATTGAAGCACCCACAACTTCTGAAGGCAAGCCATTTCATTGATTAATTGTTCTTTCGAGAAATCTTTCCTTAATTCTAGGTTGTTTTTCTTCTTGATTACTTTCCATCCACTGCTTCTTGTCCTGCCTTCAGGTGCTTTGGAGAATAGGTTGACCCCCTCTTCTTTGTATTCATCGGTACTTAGACCCAGTGGTGAAATGTAAAATTTGTTACTACCGGTTCTGTGGGCGTGGCTTGGTGGTGGGGATAATGTGACTGAGTGGGTGTGGCCAACTTTCTTTGTTTTTTAACTTTTAAAACCATTTTTTCTACAACCTCTTCGGCCGAAGAGGTTGTAAAAATAATGCTTTTAGAAGCCTCTGACAATCCCAACTGAGTTGCCTGATCGTCAGAGGCTTTTTCTTTTAAAAGCCTCTGACGATCCCAGCTGAGTTGCCTGATCGTCAGAGGCTTTTTTTCTTTTAAAAACATTTTTTCTACAACCTCTTCTGCTGAAGAGGTTGTAGAAAAAAACGCTTTTAAAAGCCTCTGATGATCCCAGCTGAGCTGCTCAGACACTTTTTTTTTACTTTTAAAAGCATTTTCTCAGCCGAAGAGGTTGTAGAAAAAATGCTTTTAAAAGTAGAACAAACCAGCCTCTGATGATCGCGCAGCTCAGCTGGGCATGGGGAGGCAGGGATTTTTGCTACCGGTTCTCCAAACCACCCGCCGCCCTCGCTACCGGATCGGGTGATCCGGTCTGAACCAGGAGCATTTCACCCCTGCTTAGACCATTCCAAAACATGGGGTTTAAGTAGACCTTAAATTCCCCCCCCCCCCCCCGATCCTCACTATGGTTCATCTCTTGACCCTCATCTCCATCTCCATCCCCATACTCATAACCAACATAAATAAGGAGAGCCAAAAAAGCATTTTGTGGAGTTCCTGGGAGCGGAGACTACAGTAGAGTGCTGGAAGCTTGCTTGGAAAATGCTAGACTTGTATGTTTGTTTGTGTCTGCCCAGATTACATGGCGTTTTCTGTGCTCGGATGCCAAACCAGTCAAGACACATAGAGATCCTCGAAGTTATTTTCCACCATGGCTCCTTTAACCTTGTGCTAGTTTTTCTGATGAATTTTATTTTGGTTGTTTGTTTTGCCACTGGCCCATTTTCTGCAAATAAATAAATAAATAAAAATGCCTACAAATAGATACCTATCCAGGATTTATGTTAATGTCCTACAATCTGCCAAAATGATTATCGTGAAGAAAGGGGGAAAGAGTTCACTTTCTCCTCCCAATTTGAAATCTCCCATTATATGCAAGAAGGACCGTATGTCAAGATTCGGCTTAATGTCAAGGTTTCGAGTAAAACCCCCAATGAAAAGAAAACTCCAAGGCTTGAGTTTCCTCAAAGTTCCATTTTATTAGAGATGTCATTTGGCACATCTGGTAAAACCCGAACCTGAAAGCTTCCAGGTTTTCCCCACCCAAAAGAAAGTCCAAGTCCCTGCCCAGCGCCCACATGTCCATCACATGGTCCAATCCAGTGGTGGGATTCAGCCAGTTTGCACCTATTCGGGAGAACCGGTTGTTAACTTTCTAAGCAGTTCGGAGAACCAGTTGTTGGAAGAAATCTTATTTTGGTTTTTTTTTTCCATTTTACAGGGCTAATCCTGTAAGGAAGGCAGGAAGGAAACATTCTGGTGGTGTTTCTAGCCTAATCTTTATTGCCCTGCTTATAGAAACTGCCTCTCTGGTTAATCCTTATTACATTGTAACAGCTAAGGCGAAGCGCCCATCGACGTGAGTGATGTTGAGTTGGCCATGCCCACACGGTCACATGACCACCAAGCCATGCCTACCCAGCTGGTCTTTAGGGCAGAGAACCGGTTGTTAAATTATTTGAATCCCATCACTGGTCCAATCCAAGCCGGACGTGGGTTTCAGCAGGTTCTGACCAGTTCTGGAGAACCGGTAGTGGAAATTTTGAGTAGTTCGGAAAACCAGTAGTAAAAATTCTGACTGGCCCCGCCCCCATCTATTCTCTGCCTCCCAAGTCCCAGCTGATTGGGAGGAAATGGGGATTTTGCAGTAACCTTCCCCTGGAGTGGAGAGGGAATGGAGATTTTACAGTATCCTTCCCCTGTCAAGCCCACCAAGCCACGTCCACCAAGCCATGCCATGCCCACCAAGCCACACCCACAGAACCGGCAGTAAAAAAATTTGAAACCCACAACTGATCCAAGCACCATCCCAACTGGAGATGCCTCCCAGTTCCGACCCTCCAGGTGCAGGGCAAGATGTCCTTGATTCTTTGAGAAAGGAATGTTATTATGACTATATATCACCCGGGCTCCATACAATCCCCCATCCCTGTTTCCCCACAGTAGTAGTAAATGTGGCAGGCCTGAAGGCCCAATGAAAAAGATGGTTTCCAGACCTGACACCATAAGGATCTTGCTGAAATTCTGCAGGAAAATATTCACCTACTCAAAACTCCTCTCAGTGCAATTTTTGCCCTTGCACAAAATTATTGGAACCTTGCCAGGTTTTATCGTTTGACACTCAAGAAAAGAATAGAGCGTCATTGACTTATGAGTGTAATTGACCACACCTGATTTTATGAATTTCCTTCTGGCAGTTGTTAAGTGAACATAGTGATTGTAAAAGTAATTTTACAACATTGTGTTGTTAAGCAAACTCACTCTTTTGCTGTGGAATGTTTTTTTCTTTTTGCCAGAAATCGGAAGTAAATGCCAATTTTCTCAAACACACACACACACATCAGTGGTGGGTTTCAAAATTTTTTTACTACCGGGTCTGTGCATGTGGCTTGATGGGTGTGGCATGGATTGGTGAGTGTGGCTTGGTGGACGTGGCAGGGAAACGATACTGTAAAATCTCCATTCCTTGGTGGTGCAGTGGACTAAAGTGCTGTTAAGTAGCACTTAGCTGCCAGCTGCCTGCAATTACTGCAAGTTCAAATCTCACCAGGCTCAAGGTTGACTCAGCCTTCCATCATTCCGAGGTAAGTAAAATGAGGACCCGGATTGTGGGGACAATAAGCTGACTTTGTATAAAAAAAAGAACACGGCTGGGGGTGGGGGAAGTGAAAGCCCTACTAAGCAGGTATATACAAAAGTATGAAGGCTATTGCTTAACACATTGTAAGCCGCCCTGAGTCTCCGGAGAAGGGTGGCATATAAATCGAACCAATAAATAAATAAACAATAAATAAATAAATTCCCACCCCACTCTGGGGGAAGGTTAATGCAAAATCCCCATTTCCTCCCGATCAGCTGGGACTTGGGAGGCAGAGAATAGATGGGGGCGGGGCCGGTCAGAGGTGGTATTTACCGGTTCTCCGAACTACTCAAAATTTCCGCTACCGGTTCTCCAGAACTGGTCAGAACCTGCTAAAACCCACCTCTGAGACAAATGTTGTAAATCATGCTCACCTGATTACGGGACGCTGATCAAAATTTGGATACTCAGCAACTGGTTCATATTTATGACAGTTACAGTGTCTGGGGGTCACGTCATCCTCTTTTGCGACCTTCTGACAAGCAAAGTTGATGGGGAACCTGGATTCACTTAACAACTGTGTTAGTAATTTAACAACTGTAGTAATTCTGTTTAACAACTAGGGCAAGAAAGGCCGTAAAATGGGGCAAACTCACTTAACAGGTGTCTCGCTTAGCAACAGAAATTTTTGGCCTCAATTGTGTTCGTAAATCGAGGACTACCTGTAGCTGATTTTTCATAGAGTGAAGCTTGTGCCAAAGGTGCTTTTTAAAAAGGCAACTGGACTTTATTTTTCCTGGGAGACATTTCCATTTTCATCCAAGAAGAAGCTTCTTGGATGAGAAGTGAGACTTCTTCAAAGAAAAACAAAGAAAATCCAGTTGCCTTTTGAAAAAGCACCTTTGGGGCAACCAAGATCTGGATAACAGAGAATCTGCATAGATATTTTGGCCAGCTTCTTCGTTACATGAGCTGCTTCCTTCCTTGATGAGCTGCCGTGTGCAGTGGTCAGAGTAGAATAGAATAGAATAACAGAGTTGGAAGGGACCTTGGAGGTCTTCTAGTCCAACCCCCTGCTTAGGCAGGAAACCCTACACCACTTCAGACAAATGGTTATCCAACATCTTCTTAAAAATTTCCAGTGTTGGAGCATTCACAACTTCTGGGGGCAAGTTGTTCCAGTGATTAATTGTTCTAATTGTCAGGAAATTTCTCCTTAGTTCTAAGTTGCTTCTCTCCTTGATTAGTTTCCACCCATTGCTTCTTGTCCTGCCCTCAGGTGCTTTGGAGAATAGCTGGACTCCCTCTTCTTTGTGGCAGCCCCTGAGATATTGGAAGACTGCTATCATATCTCTCCTAGTCCTTCTTTTCATTAAATGAGACATACCCAGTTCCTGCAGCCGCTTTCTATATGTTTTAGCCTCCAGTCCCCTCATCATCTTTGTTGCTCTTTTCTGCACTCTTTCTAGTGTCTCAACATCTTTTTTACATCGTGGCGACCAAAACTGAATGCAAAACTGAATGAATGAATGCAGTATTGCAGGGCTACTTCTGCTGATCACCAGCTGCCAGCAGTTTGGCAGTTCGAATCTCACCAGGCTCAAAGTTGACTCAGCCTTCCATCCTTCCGAGGTGGGTAAAATGAGGGCCCAGATTGTTGGGGGCAAATATGTTGACTCTGTAAACCGCTTAGAGAGGGCTGTAAACAGTGATGGGTTCCTACTGGTTCGGCCCGGTTCCACCGAGCCAGTAGCGGTGACGATATGATGTCACCGAACTGGTTCTGCCTCCCCCACCCCCCACCCACCCCGCGTTATTCTTACCTTTTATTTCGCCCCACCCCCAATCTATTCCTGCCTCCTGAGTCCCAGCTGATGAGCTATAAGGAAAAAAACTGTTTAAACTCTTGCTGCAGGGCTTCAAAGGGCCGCCCTACAGCTGATCAGTGGTAAAACGCAGTTTGGTGGTAGACCGGTGCCTGCAAAAACAAATGAGTAGACCGGTGCCTGCAAAAATAAATGGGTAGGCCAGTGCCTGTAAAAATAAATGGGTAGACCAGTGCCTGTAAAAATAAATGGGTAGATCAGTGCCTGCAAAAATACATGAGTAGACCGGTACAGCTCTGCAAGCAGTTAAAAGCCTGGTAGACCAGTACCTCTGCTAAATCCTAAAGAATTGTCACATGACCATCAAGCCATGCCTACAAAATAAGCCACACCCACAGAACCGGTAGTAAAACATTTTAGAACCCACCCCTGGCTGTAAAGCACTATGAAGCAGTATATAAGTCTAAGTGCTATTGCTATTACATGGCTTATCTCCTTCACTAAATCCGATCAAAGTCTCAACCATGAACACAACTCATTACTATGAACTGCACCAAGAGCAGTCCTGGAAGCAGAAGAGCATTCCTGGAAGTGTTCCCTGACAGTTTTGTTCTGATTTCACTCTTTTAATTTCCCCCACTTCTTCAAATCTTCTCTACCTGGATGTCATTATTGGACCTGTTTTGCTGTCACAGTAAATCTAAGCATTCTCCTGCAAAGGGCTCAGTGACTCAGTGACTTCAGAAGTCTTGTTGAAAGTTTCATTAGTTCTGAAATTCTTTGGTTCAATTTGCTCTGCGGGATTGAGACAAAGTCTCTGTTGTGAGTCAAAACGAGCTACGGAGCCACACAAATAGAACATGTCAACAGGTTCTTAGATGCCTTCAACTTTGGCAGATGTTGCAAGGATTCCTCAAATAAGCATCTCCTAGACAGTCAGTCGGTCTGTTTGTCTGTCAGGGTGAGACCCGTGGGTTTTCCTGAAAAGGAGGGGCTGGAGAAGAAAGTCGTTTTTGGGGTAGAATAAAATAACCCATGATGTCTTCAGTGACAGAGGGCTGTTGAGGGTTCACCTCGAAACTCAGTTTGGATAGAAATCTCTGATTATTATTATTATTATTATTATTATTATTATTATTATTATTATTCTCCAGTTGGAGAACAAGCAAAACAAAACAGAATCCTGCTTTCTGAAATGCAACGAGGTGAGACAATTTTCTTAGCCAAAGTTTAGAGAATCCTTCACTCATGAAAATGAATGTTGCCAAACATGGCAAGCTTCATGGCTTTGTATGTGATTTTTAGAGGCACATTCACCTATTTTTTTCCCCCCAGCTATTTATGATAGAAATATCTCATTGGAAGATGCTGATCAGAGCACGATGATGTTATTTAAGGAGAAAGTCGCAGGATATTTTAGAACAGAAGAAAAAAAAATGAGAATATTTGTAGCTCAGGGTTGAAATGAGGGGTCCTTGGTGCTCTCTAAACTTGGTTGTTTTCTTACAGATGTTTTATTACCGAACTAAGTAACATCATCAGTGCTAGACTAACCATAACCCTAATTCCTCAGAAGAAAAAAGGACTGGGAGAGAACACTAGAAGGTCCCCCATATTTTAATTGTTGTTGTTAATTGCGAAGTCATGTCTGACCCCATGGACAATGTTCCTCCAGGCCTTCCTATCCTCTACCATCCTCTGGAGTCCATGTAGGCTCACGCCGACTGCTTCAGTGACTCCATCCAGCCACCTCGTTCTCTGCCGTCCCCTTCTTCTTTTTGCCCTCAATCTTTCCCAGCTCTTCTCCAGTGAGTTCTTCCTTCTCATTAGGTGGCCAAAGTATTTGAGTTTCTAATATATATCAGCTGATTGTCAGAGACGACTCCATGACAAGTAATTAACATCTGAGGTAACTTCTTTATTAATTCAAACAGGAGACCCAGAACACGTTCTCCTCAGAACAGAACAGAGAACAACCGCTGACAGCTCTTATATACTCGCTGTCAGCATGGCTAACCAATCAGAATGTTTCCCCCCTTCTGTACACTCCAACAGGGGGCCCAAACTGGGGAACCTGCTCAGTACACAACAGTTTCCTCTTCAGGATCTGGCCTTCTAAAGAGCGGTCAGGGTTGATCTCCTCTAGGACTGACCAGTTGGATCGCCTTGCAGTCCAACGGACTCGCAGGAGTCTTCTCCAGCACCAGAGTTCAAAGGCCTCAATTCTTTGGCGCTCAGCCTTTCTTCTTCTAAGAATATAAATTTTATATTTTAATAGATATACTAATAATAGACAATACATATTTTAATAGATATACTAAAATCAGATGTCATCTTTTCTGTGAGAAACCGATCGCTTAATTCTTCCTTCTGCATTGTGACTCAAAAAACGTACATCCGGGTACAACTCAAAATAATCTTTTTTGACAAATCAGCAGTTTTGTCACTGGATTATCATATCCCATAAATTTAAGTCTTAAGTCCATGGAAAACAATATTGCTGGACTCCAAATATGGACATCTTTGGGGAGGGGGGGTCAAAATTCAAGAAGATGCCTTTTTGACTATCCTCTGCAGCTTCACAAGGCCATATGCGTGTTTTGGGCCTAGTATTTTCTTTTTCTACTAACATCTTAAACCAGAGGTCTTCAAACTTGGTAGCTTTAAGACTTGTGGACTTCAATTCCCAGAATTCTCCAGCCAACTATGCTGGAGAATTCTGGAGTTGAAGTCCACAAGTCTTAAAACTGCCATGTTTGAAGACCTCTGTCTTAGGCAATTAACCAACCTAGAAATAAGGAGTCATTTCCTGAGAGTTAGAATAATTAATCAGTGGAATGTGAAATGTGAAGTGTATTGGGGTAAAGGAAAGAATATCTTAATATTGCTTGCCAAGACACCTGGATTTGACAGAATTTATGTGAAGGGACGGCCGTCAAAGAGTTTCGTCTGCATAAGGACAAATTTCCATAATCAATCACTTAAGCAGAATTGAACTCAGAGGTGAAGCAGTTTTTTGGTGGGGGCCGGAATCATTTTATTTGCAGCAAGCCAAGTCTAACAGATGCTACTTGAACCTTAATTATTGGCTAAATCTCAGACCACAATAGTTCAGAACACAGACTGCCAAAAAATAAGGAAGAAACATATGGATTGTGGATTGTAATAAAGAGATCAACATCCAATACTTCCAGAAATGTGACTGAATCAATTATGGAAACATAAGGTGGGAAGGGATCTTGGAGCTCTTTTGATCCAACCCCCAGCCCTGGGGAGGTCTTCTCAGATCAGCCGTCCAAGCTTTGCTTCAAAACCTCCAGGGTTGAAGCCCCGCAACTCCCTACAATTTGTTCCACTGCTTCAGCCCCAGAAAATTCGTCCTTATTTCGATTTCTCTCTGTAGAGCTTTTACCACTGGTTCTAATCTTACCTTCGGATATTAAGGAGAATAAATCCATACCCCATTCCCTCTGAAAGCCTTTCCAAGTACTGGAAGTCTGTCATCATTTCATCCTTTGGCCTTCTCTTCTTTAGGCAGAACCTTCTCAGAGATTTCAACCATTCCTCGGAGAATTTGGGCTCCAAGCTTCCTACCAACTTTGTGCTCTTCTCTGCATACTTTGTAGATCTGCGGTGTTCTTCTTGTAGGTGATGACCAGAACTGGACACGATACTCCAGGTATGGTCTCCAAAGCACCAGAAGGCAGGAATGGAAGGAATCAATGGAAACTCACCTAGGAGAGACCCAATCTAGAACTAAGGAGAAATTTCCTGACAGTTAGAACAATGAATTAGTGGAACAACTTGCCTCCAGAAGTTGTGAATGCTCCAACACTGGAAGTTTTTAAGAAGTGATTGGACAACTGTTTGTCTAAAATGATATAGGGCAGTGATGGCTAACCTTTTTGTCATCGCGTGCCAAAAGTAGGGGGAATGCAGAGGGGTCACACGAGCACGTACCCACACCCATGCTTCAATGTGCCCCGCCCCTGCGAATGCACGTGCGACCCCCTGCACTCCCTCTGCTTTTGACGATCGCACGGTGGGCCTGTTTTTCACTCTTCCCCAGCTCCAGAGGGCGAAAACAGCCTCCCCCCCATCCCGAAGGCCCTCCAAAGGCTGGAAACGGCTCATTTGCCGACTTACAGTGGGACCGGAAGGCCCATTTTTCGCTCTCCTCAGTCTCCAGAGCCTTTCTAGGAGCCTGGTGAGGGCGAAAATGGCTTTCTCCACCCCCACCCCCGGAGGGCCTCCAGCCAGAAATGGCCCATTTCCTGATTTCTGGTGGGCCCGGCTTAGCTAGGGCAATGCTCGTGTGCCCACCGATATGACTCTGTGTGCCACCTGTGGCACACGTGCCATAGATTCGCCATCACAGGTATAGGGCATCGCGTGCCAGGGGTGGTGGTGGTGGGGGTCATACGCGTGCGTGCCCACACCCATAATTCTATGCGCCCCGCCCCCACGCATGTGCACGCAACCCTCCCTCCCACTCCCCCTGCTCCTGGCATGTGATGGCCCAGTAGATGACTCCAGAGCCTTTCTAGGAGTCAGGGGAGGGTGAAAACGGCCTTCCTTACCTTCCCCTCCTGGAGGTCCTCCAGAGGCCAGAAACGGCCCGTTTGCCAACTTCTGGTAGGATCTTATTACATTAATTTATTCGATTTTTAAATAAGTTTTACTGTTTTCAAATGTGGCTTTTATATTCTGTAAGCTGCCTTGAGTTGCCATGGGCGAGTAGGCAGCAATATAAATTAATTAATTAATTAAATAAATAAATAAATAAATATACACAAAGAAAAATGCAAAAAAGAAAAGCTTTTAAAATATCTTTTTAGAAGCCAGTCACTTTTTTTTTTTTTTTTGCCGAACATATTAAGATTTGCTTTAGTCTTAGAAGCAAATGAAAAGAAAAGCTGAAAAAGCTGAAGGGATTTGTTTCTTAAAGCTGTCATTGGCTTTTCAACAAAAATCTTAACCTGACTGGGAAAAAAAAAGTGACAGATTGAAGCAAGGGAAATGCCTGGTGGGAACCCCTAGGGAGCCAGTCCTAAACCTGGAGAGAGAGAGACAGAGAATAGAGGTTATAAGATGGGGTCAGAAAAGTCAAGATGGCAGCTACAATGAGTCCAGTCCTTAGAACTGGTTAAGATGGATGGCATAGAAGTCGAATAACCATCCAATTCCCCTGTGTGTGAAGCAGTGGTGAAATGCAAATTCTTTTAGTACCGGTTCTGTGGGCGTGGCTTGGTGGGCGTGGTGTGGCTTGGTGGGCATGGCAGGGGAAGGATACTGCAAAATCTCCATTCCCATCTCACTCCAGGGGAAGGATACTGCAAAAGCCCCATTCCCTCCCCACTCCTGGGGAAAGGATACTGCAAAATCTCCATTCCCTCCCCACTCCAATGGAAGGATACTGCAAAAGCCCCATTCCCTCCACACTCCAGGGGAAGGATACTGCAAAAGCCCCATTCCCTCCCCAAGCATGGGGAAGGATACTGTCAAATCTCCATTCCCTCCCCACACCAGGGAAGGATACTGCAAAATCCCCATACCCTCCCCACTTCTGGGGGAAGAATATTGCAAAATCCTCATTCCCACCCCACTCCTGGGGAAGGATATTGCAAAATCCCCATTCACTCCCCACTCCAGGGGAAAGATACTACAAAATGTCCATTCCCTCCCCACTCCAGGGGAAGGATACTGCAAAATCCCCATTCCCTCCCCACTCCAGGGGAAGAATATTGCAAAATCTCCATTCACTCCCCACTCCAGGGGAAGGATACTGCAAAATGTCCATTCCGTCCCCACTCTAGGGGAAGGATACTGCAAAAGCCCCATTCCCTCCCCACGCCTTGGGGAAGGATACTGCAAAATCTCCATTTGCTCCCCACTCCTGGGGGAAGAATATTGCAAAATCCCCA